>QEPC01001582.1:185749-215087 GCA_003113815.1 Sphenodon punctatus
CAGGGTCAAGGGCATCATGGCATGCCAGACACAGTTCTATGGCCACTGGAAGGGTAACCTGGTGGAGAGGGTCCAGCGAGCAGAGTGGGCTATGTAACAGGATGCCCTGGGAAGGTTGCCGCCGCCAAGTTCAAAGCCTGCCTCAGCCCACCTTCCTGACTCTCATGCCATGCTGTCTGCCTGCCCAGGTTACTGGAGAGAGAGAGAGAGAGAGAGAGAGGCTCCCCACTAGAATGAGAGAGATGGGGGTGGAGGGGGAGAGGTGTATCCTGCTCAAGCTGCCACCTGCCAGAACCAGGAGGAGCTCTCATCTGTGCTCATGCCCGATGCCCACAGCCAGCAGCAAACCTACCAGAATGAGATGGATATATAACACAACATATTTATTATATGTGCCTGCCTGCCTGCCTGCCTGCCTGCCTGTCTGCCTGCCTGCCTGTGTATTCCGCTGCTATGACCTATCGCACGATAGAATGAAGTGTGCCCAATGAAGCACTAATTCTAGGGACACCATTCAAGTCCCATAGGCTGTCATTCCACTATACCTGAAGCAGTCATGCCAGTCCCATGAACCATCGTTGAGATTCTGGGACCATCATTCAAGTCAAGAGGGGCTGTCATTCCATTCCACTGCATCTAGAAGCAACAGTCACTCCAGTCCTTAGATCCATCATCTGGGTGCTGCCACTGCTCGTGCCTGACTGGCCACTGGCCAGTGGACACCGGTGCCCACCCGCAAGCCTGCCCCCCCACCAGCCTACTCCTCTGCACCCACCTACAGTTGCCTGCTGAAGCTGCTGAAAGCACCCCCCTGACCACCAGCACCCACCACCTACTGTCCGGTGCCTGCTGCCAAAGAGCATCTCTCTTTCTCTGGCACAGTGGCACATCCACACAGACACACAGCCTGCCCCTCCTGGGGGGCTGTCTGCAAGCTGAGACCCTCCTGGCATATCTTGGGGTTAATATACGCTACATGTGCTGCTGCTGTCAGGTAGGGATCTGATAAGCTGAATATACAATGAGATTCTGCCACCTGCCAGAAGCAGCAACAGACGGCTAAAAGATTTAACAGGTAAAACAAAGCTGGTGGTAACAAATTTAACTTTTANCCTTCCTGATCCATGGGTAGGAGAATACCACATACAGGGATTAGTAACAGAGCACACTGTGAGAAAATGCCACCTCCTGTGACATACATCTGGTCCAACCTCTCCTTGGGTCCCTGCATTGTCAAGGTGTAGGAAAGGTCCCTCTGCCTAAGAGGCAGAGGCACCCCAGTGCCAGAACCAACTTCCCTTCCCTTTCTTATTATAATTATCTATACTGCTATTATGAGGTATCGCCTTGTCAGACTTGGGGCAACAGCATCTCCTAGTTACTGCTAGCTAGTTCCTGCAGTTTGAGTGCCTGGCTCCCAGTGCCCACTAGAGATGTGCGAACATGGTTCAGAAGTTCGGTGTTTGAACCGAACTTGGCATGTTTGGTTGACTGAACCGAACGTCCGAACCAAACGTTTGAATGACCAAACAGTTTGGAAAAGTTTGGTAAAGTTCGGTTGAGTTTGGGTGGGAAAATGGGGTTAACAAGCCCAGGGAGTAGGGGGGGCAGTTCAGGAGAAGACTTCCTGGTGCCAGGTGTGGAGAGGCTTGGAATAGCAGCCTGCCTGACCCATCACAAGCCCTCTTTGCCTCACACCACTGGCTTTGAAGGCTGCCATTGGCCACAGGCTAACCTGCATGGAGCCAATTGGGCTTGTGGAAAGACAAGCACAGCAAAGAAACAAAAGTCATTGCCCTCCCCCCTTCCAAATCCTTCTGAGCTAGCCACTGATCATTTCAGCAGCATTATCAGAAGTCTCCCTCTCCCAGCAGTTTGTGTTTCCTTCCCAATCCATTGCCATCCACCTCCTATTCACCCATTCCCACACATTTACCTACCTAGATTCATTCATTTACTTTAGATTAGATAGATTTAGGAGTTATTTTTTGTTTTTACCCCTCCCTGTGTTCCATGTGTTCAATCTTTCTCCCTCCCTCCCCCCTCTATTGAATCCTTTCCCTCTCCCTCTATATATTCCAGTCCTGATTCCCTTCTCCTATTTTTTATTCATTTAGAGTAGCATTAGATTGATTTAGGTTTCATTTCAATTTTGTACCCCTCCCTGTGTTGTTTGTGATTCCTCCCATCCGATAGATAGATAGATAGATAGATAGATAGATAGATAGTGATAGAGGTAGAGATAGTGTTTAGTGATTTAGTTTTAATATATAGTGTGTTTGTAGGTGTATCAATCAATCAATCAATCAATCAAGCTTATTCAGGCACTGGCAACAGCCATGGTCAAGCATAAAAAATTGCAACTATTAGAAAGTACAATTAATCACAAGTATCATCAATTAATAATAAAATTCCTATAAAACAGAATTAAAACTACTATAATAAAATATATTCCTTAATAAACTCCCATCTTTCCAGTAATTTAAAAACATAATAAGTCTCCAAGTTGTCATTTAAAAGTCTATTTACAAAAATACAGAGGTGACAGAGGAAAACCTCTACCAAGGGGAAAACCTCTACCAAGGAGGGTATCGTTTGGCAAATTCCCAAGCCAGGCAGGCCATCTGGTGAATAGGATCTAGGGCTTTCACATTTAGTAGTCCCTGGAAAAGATGACACGGAGGTAGGTACTCTTTGTTACAAATTGAAGCAGGGAAATACAATTCACGTAAATAATAATTCAAAGGACATTCAAAAAGGACATGAAAAAGATCCTCAACCCTTGTTTTACAACATCCACAGAACCTATCCTCATAGGGGATACCTGCTGTCCTGCACCAGACAACCCCAGTGAGTAAAAGATCGAAGCGTAAGTATGTGATATCTCTATGCTGTTTAAAATCCAAAGGGCCAACCAGAAAAGATTCCAAGCCCCAGGAAATTTTATATAATTTAAAGTAAGGTGCACTCTTAATTTTAGAAATAAAAGTCAGGTCACACTGCATGACTTGATCCTTCAATCGCCTCTTAATTAACAACTTCCTCCATGAATCTGAATACATTTGGAGCATTGGGCAAGAGTAATCTATTTGCTGGAGCAAACATTGAGCTTGAGTAAGCCATGTCTTAGTAAGGACCCATGTCCTTGCTTCTATAAAACACCATTTAGGTAGCCGGTATTCAGCCATATCCCCTAAATGTGACCAATATGACGCAACCGGCATAATTAGCCTGTGAGCCAGGGGATACACCCCTAGCTCCGCACGCAACATTGCTGCCGGGGTACTTTTAGGGACCCCTAAGAGGGCTCGGAGGAGAAACTTCTGGCACGATTCTTACTTATCCAAAGCCCCCGCACCCCATTTCAGCCCCATAAATTATGGCCGAACATAATTTATGTCCATACAGCCTAAGAGCCGGGGCAAGGAGGCATCCGCCTTGAGTTCTCCAGAACCTATGGAGGCCCTTTACATTTTGATTAAATTTGAGCTTTGCTGCCTCTATATGCGGGAACCAACTGCCAGATGGGGAAAAGAACGTCAAGATCCTGCTTGATTTGTTGACCATCCAAGAGAGCTCTGGATTTTTTCTGCCAGTTAAAAACAACCATCATTTTTGTTTTCTCATAATTGATGTTTAAATGAGAATCTTGGCAAAAAATTGACACTTCAGTTAACATACGCCTCATGCCTAACGCAGAGGGAGACAATTGTAGGAGTAGGCCTTTGTAGTTATTAGATAATTAATTTAGTTCCTAGCATTTAGAATAGTTAATAGCAGTTAGACTTAGTTTAGATCCATATACTATTAGGTAAAAAATTTGAATTAAAAAATAAAATAAAAAATAAAATAAATAAAATATAAAGTCTCTGTGTCCTGTGCATTCTTTTGGAGGGACAAATGGAGAAGGGAAGGAGAGTGTCCTGTCCCAGCAGAGTGGCAGCAGGCAGCAGCAGCAGCCCGAGCCCATCACCATACCCCAAGCTTTGTAGGCCTGATTTTGGGAAAGAGGCTTCTGAGGCTCCCAGCACTAGTGGCACTACGGGGGTGGTTAGGCGCCTCCTCCTGGCAGCATCCTCCACTGCCATGCAGAGCACTGTAATGCCTGTAGTGCAGGAGGCTGAGGCTGTCTCATCTGTAGCTGCAGGTGTAGATGCTTCAGTGGCCGAAGTTCCTTAGGGGCCAGCATTGTCCCCCATTGTAGAGGCGATCCCCCAGCAGTCCAGGGCTGGTGGATCCCACCCCAGCTGATAGAGGCAGGGCCTGATCCCCAGCAAATGACAGCAGGGGAGCAGCTCCTGCTGCTGCAGCTATAGGGGAAAGGGGGAGAGTGCTTCTCAGAGTGGCAGCAGCGTGATGGGCAGTCCAGCAGCTTCAGGGTCCCAGTACTCCCCTTCACGNGTCAAGGCAACCTGAACCACAAGGTTCAGGAGGTGCGCGCCACAGCGAACATGAATATAGTCACCAAGTTAAATGACTGCAATCATGTTGTTGTCATTATCAGTTACAAAGTAACCGACCTCAATGCTTAAACCTTGACAGTGGACCCACCCATCCAGTATGCCGTTCACCGCTTCGAGTATATTGTCCACCGTGTGCTGACTGTCAAGCACCTGGGCATGCAGCAATTCCCACCAATGCAGCAATTCCCACCATTTACCTAGCGGTCGGCTACTTGTGCATCACGTCTGACACATTGCCAACAGTCGATCACCAAAAGGTGCTATGGTGGCTTCGGTTTGGAAAAGAAAAGAAGAAAATTTATTTTAACAACTGACGTTAACTTTACAGTTCACTTGTACAGCAAACAGCACACCACACAGCCACACACACAACACAAGAAACAAACACAGAAGACAGTGACCTGTGGTTCCCCAGTTTAAGGGGCCAGTTTTGGCCTACTGGGCCAACACCCCACCCCAAATAGCCTTGGGGGCCATGGGACACCACCTCACCCCCATAGACTTGGGTCACACCACCCACACCAGGACCGGACCCTGTCGTTAACGGGTCAGTTCTTCTGGCCTACTGGGACAATGACACCCCACCCCCAACCACCATCTCCTCAACAAGATGTCACACGCTGCAGCCAAAATTCTCAGGGCAACCCCAATCCCCCAAGCATCTAGCCTTTGGGCACCCCACCCCCACCAGAACAGGCTTCTGGCAGCAAGGAAACAAAGCAAGAGCACACACTGCTGCAGGACAGTGGCATGGAGTTCCACAGTTTAACGGGTCAGTTCTGGCCTACTGGGACAAAGGCACCCCAAATCCACCATCTAGCCTTGCGGGGGCACCCATACAAGGGCATGACCCGTCAAGAAGCACCCAAGCAGGCAGTACCAAAGCACCCCCTGGAAACAAGAGTAAAAAAACCTGCACCTCAACAAGATGTCACACGCTGCAGCCAAAACCCTCAGGGCACCCCCAATCCCGTACCAACACACATTGCCTAACTTTCCCTCATGGACAGGCAGGCACACAGACCTCACAGCAGCACAATCAACTTGCAAGCATTAGAAGGCTTGGCTTATGCAAGGACTGCAGTGCTTGACAAGGGCACCCCCCACCCCGCACAAAAATAAAATTTCACACACACCCAAAAACCCAAACAGTCCACACCAAAAAAACAACTTTGGGGCAGCCCCCACCCTCAGCCACACACAAAAAAAATACATTTACCACATACCCCAAAAATGAAACACACCAGGACAAAACCACTGCCTTGAAGCACACACCCCTCCGGCAAACATCAGATGGCACATGATGGCACACAACCCCACTATGGAGGAGCCAGCCACATTTCCCCCTCCCCCATTGACAGAACTTCAAAGCCTCTGCCTGCATACTCCAACATGGCCTGCCCACATGGCATGGCCTCATGACCTGCACACACACACACACACACACACACACACACACACAGACGAGATCCCAAGAGACTAGACCCCCCAATTACCTTCTTTCCTTCCCTTGCTAAGGCGCACCAGGGGGTCCTGTAATTAATCCCATAAAACCCCAAAGGAACGCATAACTTACGAACAGTCACACACACACCTCCAGCAGTCTGTGGCAGTCCTTCCAGATACCAAACCTGCTGTAGAATGGCTTCCAAGTCCAAGTTCCAGAAAGTCCAAGAAGGAAAAGAAAAATCTACATTACTATTGGCCAGCTCAGCCAAGTGCCAACCCCCTAATCACATCCCTACCCCCCTCTAAAAATTTTAGGGAACCTTCAGGATTGGATGCCTTTTTTGAATTCAAAAAAGGCAACCAATGCAAGGCAGGGTTAAAAAAAAAAAGCCAAATGTAACAGTTGTTGCCACATGGAGGGGGCAGGGAGGGACTCAAATCAAAGTGCAAAACAAAAAAGCTGTGCCCAAGGCTCAAAGGTCATTTAAAAAAAAAACGAGATATGAGACCAATGCAGAAAAACCCGGTACAGCCGGTTTGATCAGATCTCGGTTTTAAATCCAGTATGGCCAAATACCAGCAATATTGGATCTCGGGGAGAATCAGAATTCCCATCCCACTGCACATGCACAGAACAGCCCAGTGGCCTTTTTTTGTGCATGTGCATTTTTATTATATTTCTTTTAAAGTGAGATTCTCATGATATTTTTGTACTGTTAATGTGATCTTCTGGAGATCTTGCTAAGTGTTCTCATTTCTCACAAAAACCAAATTTATTATCATTTTGGCTTTACTTAGGAAATTAATATGAAAGGATCCCTGGAAAACACATGTGCAATCTTTAGATAGATAGATAAGTTTATTTGTGTGGCCAAAAGCCATTGCATATTAGCAGTACAGTTAAGGAACATAATCCTGGAAAAGGAGGAATCATGTATAACAATAAAATAATACAAATCAGTTAATAAATTAAACATATATGTTGAGTTACCTGGTAAGCATGATGTATAAAAGCTTACCAAATAATATGGTAGTATATTTAAAACAAACTTAACACCATCCCTCGGAATTGAATTGTTTATTTAAGCACTGGCTTTCGCCCTGGTCAAACACAACACAAAACATACAAACCTAAAACACACAAATAAATTTAAAAGGATCGCAGACCCATATAGGTTAATAAGGAGTAGATATAAAATATATAATTAAGAAGATAAAACAAAATAATAATAATAATAATAATAATAATAATAATAATAATAACCTTCTTGACATGATCATTTTATAAAATCTTCTGAAATATTATTCACATATATAATGTTGCTTAGTGACTTCCTAACAGGTCATAGGGCAACAATCCAATCCATTCCCTGTTGTTCCAGCCCCGTGCCTTACCTTGCAGATGGTGAATCTGTCTTTTGGCCTGTCATAGTGCTGCCAGACCGCAGACCTCATCTGCCTGCTTTCTGGTAGCAGCTCTGGCGACCTCCACCTTGCTTGGGTTCTGGTGGTCCAGGCACCAGTGGCGGGGGTGGCATCATCATCACCCTCTCTGAAACAGGAACACATAAACAACACATAAATAATATCATTCATTTATGATGATACCGCTAGTCTTCCCTCCTTGGGGTGCTAGGGGATGCTAGGAATGACAAATTGAGAGACCCTTGCTGGCACGTGCAAATCCTGCTCTCCTTGGGGTGCTAGGGATGGCAACTGGAAAGACCCTTGCTGACATGTGCAAATCCTGCCCTTGGGGTCCTAGGGATGGCAATGGGAGACCCTTGCTAGGGATGGACTGGCATGTGTTTGGGTGGGTGCTTCCTTCGGCTCATGCCTGACTGCTGGAAGAGCCCCACACACCCTCTCTCTCTGTGGCAGACATCCGCTGTCACATGCTGATGCCCACTGTGCCTGACTGCCCACCACCCGCCCACCCACCTGCACGCCAGTGAGCTCGTTCTAATGGATAGTATTCTTCTTGTCCTTAAAGTAAAAGTTTACAAACCTGGCAGCACCTCCTGTGCCCGGCTCTTGCTCCTCTGATGAGGAGCCGACCTCCACCACCGAAGGTCCAGCAGCAGCCACCTCTTCCTCCTCCACCTGCTCCGCCACCTTGGCCTTCCAGGTCCTATTAAGCCTCACCCTCTTCATTTTTTTTCTCCAGCACAGAAAACACACCCACCAACAACTCACCAACCAGCCCCAAAAAAGTTCTGTACCTGGGCAACCCAAAGTCTGCTGCTGCTCCCAATGCCGCCTCCGCTGTCTGTGCCATAAGTTCTGTACCCAATCAATCCAAAATATGCTGCTGCTCCCAATGCCGCCTCTGCTGTCTGTGCCATGAGTTCTGTACCTGATCAATCCAAAGTCTGCTGCTGCTGCCAATGCTGCCTCTGCTGTTTGTGCCAAGGGTTCTGCTGCTGGGCAACTCAAAGCCTGCTGCTGCTCTCAATGTCGCCTCCACTGTCTGTGCCATGGGTTCTGTACTGGGGCAACTTAAAGTCTGCTCCTACTGTGCCCATGTTGCCAATGAATCTGCTTCTGGGCAATCTAAAGTTTTCTCTTGCTGTGCTAATGTTGCCAATGCTGTCTCTGGGCAAACCAAAGTCTGCTCCTGCTGTGCCAGTGTTGCCAATGATGCCTCTGGGCAATCCAATGTCTTATCCTGCTGTCCTAATGTTTCCAATGATGCCTCTGGGCAATCAGAAGTCTGCTCCTGCTCTACCAATGTTGCCCAATGCTGCCTCTAGGCAAACCAAAGTCTGCTTCTGCTGTGCCAATGTTGCCAATGATGCCTCTGGGCAATCTACAGTCTGCTCCTGCTGTGCCAGTGTAGCCAATGATGCCTCTGGGCAATCTAATGTCAGCTCCTGCTGTGCCAGTGTTGTCAATGATGCCTCTGGTCACTCTGCTGCTGTGCCAATGTTGCCAATAAATCTGCCTCTTGGCAATCTGTAGTCTGTTCCTGCTGTGCCAATGTTGTCATTGAAACCTCTGGGCACTCTGCTGCTGCTGTGCCAATGGTGCCAATGAATCTTCCTCTGGGAAATCTAAAGTCTACTCCTGCTGTGCCTATGTTGCCAATGAATCTGCTTCTGGGCAATCTAAAATCTGCTGCTGCTGTGCCAATGTTGAGAATGAATCTGCCTCTGGGCAATCTAAAGTCTGATACTGCTGTGCCAATGCTACTTCTGGTGTCTGTGCCATGGGTTCTGTACCTGGGCAACTCAATGTCTGCTGCTGCTGCCAATGCCACCATGGGTTCTGTGCCCAGCAATCAATCCAAAGTCTGCTACTGCTGCTGCTGCCAATGCTGCCCCCACTGTATGTGCCATAGGTTCTGTTCCTGGGCAATCCAATGTCTGCTTCTGCTGCCTCTGCTGTGCCATGGGTACTGTGCTCCAGCAATCCAATGTCTGCTACTGGGTGGGTGGCTTTGTGATTCACTACTGGGCAAGGCTTGACCAATTGGCAGAATAGCTTGTTCAGATCCAGAGAGTAGGATGCAAACCTGCAATGCCTGGATGAGTGGGGAGGGGAAGCCGTCAAGCCCTGGCCAGGCCTCTGCTGGTCATCCACTGATGACTGGCGCTGATGCCTGCACTGATGCCTGCCTCCCTTCGGAACAGCAGTCCCCTATCTCTAAGGACCAACAAAACACATGTTCGACTGCTGTTCACATGGAACCCTTCTCCACTTTGTCCTTGAAACTTCTCGTTTGGATACAATTATTTCCTACTACCATCAAGATCTGCACCTTGGGACGGCTCCACCTGAGACCATGTCCTGGGCTTCAAGACTGCCCGAAGTGGCCCTCCTCCTTCTTCAGCTTCGTCGAGTATGTCCCTGGCCAGGCCTCTGCCACTCCCCCACCCATGCCAGCCAGCCTGGGGCAATCCACAGGAAGGCCCTGGCTTGCATCTCTTAGGACTGAGTGAACAATGTTCAGCAATTGCTGTTAACAGAGAACTGTCCTCCACTTCGTTCTTCAAAGTCCTCCTTTGAATATGATTGATTATTCCCTACTACCACCAAGATCACTGCTGCTCTGGCATGGCTTAGTGGCCTCTGATGCTCCCCCACCCATGCCAGCCAAGCCATCCTGCAATGCTGGCAAAAAGAGCAAAGGGATTTCCCACTCGAGCATTCAGGGACAAATTCCATTTGAATAAAAAAGTGGGTGTGTGTACAAAAATAGTCAAGAACACACTCCGACCTTCACCAGAAAGATATGTAAATAAAAGGCAGGGACAGGGAGGGCTGTCCTTCCACTGCATCCAGCCAGATGCTGCCATTCTAGCCCCGGGACCCACCCTCAGGCTTAAACTGCCAATGCCACCTATGCTGTAGTGTATGTGCCATGGGTTCTGATCTGTACCCCGGCAATCCAATGTCCACTTCTGCTGCCTCTGCTGTGCCATGGGTTCTGTGCCCTGGCAAACCAATGTCTGCTTTTGCTGCTGGTAGTGCATGTCAGCCATTTGGTCCTCAATCTTGTAGATGACCATAGCTCAGATGAGTGGTGTGCCAGTAGGTGGGAGCTGGTTGAACATTAACCTGGGGCAGAATGGGAGATTGCAGCTCACACAGTCTTTGGGCTGAGACTGTTCCTGGCTGTGACTCCCACGTATCCACCACTCCGGATTCGGGGATATGAATCTGACTCCCTTTAGATCACCTGAGGGCAACCGAGATGCTCTCCTGGCACTCAGTAGGAAGTGGGTTCCCCAGGGCTCACACCGGGCGGGAACATTGCATTGGCCATTCCCAAGGTCAACCTAGCATGCTTCCCCCTCCACAATGGCTCACACAGTCTTGGGGCTGAGACCGTTCCTGGCCGTGACTCCTGCATATCTGCCGCTCCAGATTTGGGGATCTGAATCCAACTCCCTTTAGATCGCCGGAGGGCAACCGTGACACTCTCCTGGTACTCAATGGGCAGTCGGTTCCCCAGGGCTTACACCAGGTGGGAACATTGTCCATTGTGAAGGCCAGCCTAGCGTGCTTTCCCCTCCACCATGGTCCATGGCAGAGGGAGTGCATGGTGGCCCTGTGTCAGGGGATGGGGGAGGTAAAGGGGTAATGTGGACCCAGACCCCTGAGAGGGAGACAGGGGGCAGCCACCACACCACACCACACCACACCACACCACACTTGCTTTCTACTCTTGACTTGCTCTCTCTTTAGTCCGGCAGAAAGCACAACACACAGACTCTTGCACTCAAACACACGCTCGTTGCACTCGCCCACACACGCCTCAGTCAGAAGGCATTTTCAGAAGTCTCCCTCTCCCAGCAGTTTGTGTTCCTCGCAATCCATTGCCATCCTCCTCATCCTACTTCATCCATTTCTTTCCACACATTTACCTCCATCACTTCATTTATTTAGATTAGATAGATTTAGGGATTATACCCAGCATCTAGAAGCAGCCACTCCAACCCCAGGACTCACATTCAGGGTTCTGAGGCCATCATTCCGTTCATGGGAAGTCGTCACATGGAACATTTCTCCAGTTCGACCTTCAAAGTTCTCCAGGTAGCACATGATCATCCAGGTAGCTCCCGTTGAACTTCATCAAGCTGATAAACCAACATCCATCCACTGCAGGTCAAGCTCAGACAGCTCTTCCTTCAGGTACGTGACGTATCTTCTATCATCAGCGAGGGCCTTGAAGACGGAACAGCGCTCGCCTGTCTCTTAGGACCAACTGACACACATTTGACTGCTGTTCACATAGAACCCTGGCCTTCTACGCTTCGGTCGTCAATGTTCTCCAGCCACTCCAGCCCCAGAACCCACCATTGGGGTTCTGGGGCTATCATTCCTCTCACGGGGAGTTGTCATCATTCCACTGTCTAAAGAAGCAGCCTCTCCAGCCCCACCCTCAGGGTTCTGGGGCCTACATTCCAGGCAGGTAGGGCTGTCCATCCACATCATGCAGAAGCAATAGGGGTGCTCCTGCTGATGTGGCTATTGCTTAGGCTGGGGGCAGATATAGACCCCACTGGCTGAAAGGGGTGGCTGTTCCCACTCCCAGCATCCCCAGGGGCATCCTGCTTCTGCTTCTGCTGAGGGCTTCCAGAGCCCTCTCTGCCTGCCAGACCATCTCCAGAACCTCACCCTTCTAGTGACCATAGAGTTCCAGGATCGCCCATTCCACCCCATAGTACCCTGGAGGTGCCCCGCTGTCTGTCACCAGTTGAACATGAACACCAGGTGGCTTTCTGTTCGAGAAGCTGCTCAAGCATCAGGAACTTGGAGGAATTCCACAGGGTGGACACTTCCTGCACCAGCTGGTGCCCTCGGGAGCCCTGTTGCACTGGGGAGCCTTGCTCAGCCTGCTTCTTCACCCAGAGGTGGTCGCTGCCCATCACACTCCAGTTAAAGAGACCACTGGCCAGCTTCCTCCCCTGCTCGATCAGTGAACTAAGGGGGCCTACCCAAATCCCCAGTTCTCCCCTAAGTCCAGATCATCTCTGAACACTAGGTGAAGGGAAGGTTGCTGGTGAAGCCCCCCTCGCGTACTGCCCTCGATATGTTGNGCCAGCCAAGCCATCCTGCAATGCTGGCAAAAAGAGCAAAGGGATTTCCCACTCGAGCATTCAGGGACAAATTCCATTTGAATAAAAAAGCGGGTGTGTGTACAAAAATAGTCAAGAACACACTCCGACCTTCACCAGAAAGATATGTAAATAAAAGGCAGGGACAGGGAGGGCTGTCCTTCCACTGCATCCAGCCAGATGCTGCCATTCTAGCCCCGGGACCCACCCTCAGGCTTAAACTGCCAATGCCACCTATGCTGTAGTGTATGTGCCATGGGTTCTGATCTGTACCCCGGCAATCCAATGTCCACTTCTGCTGCCTCTGCTGTGCCATGGGTTCTGTGCCCTGGCAAACCAATGTCTGCTTTTGCTGCTGGTAGTGCATGTCAGCCATTTGGTCCTCAATCTTGTAGATGACCATAGCTCAGATGAGTGGTGTGCCAGTAGGTGGGAGCTGGTTGAACATTAAACTGGGGCAGAATGGGAGATTGCAGCTCACACAGTCTTTGGGCTGAGACTGTTCCTGGCTGTGACTCCCACGTATCCACCACTCCGGATTCGGGGATATGAATCTGACTCCCTTTAGATCACCTGAGGGCAACCGAGATGCTCTCCTGGCACTCAGTAGGAAGTGGGTTCCCCAGGGCTCACACCGGGCGGGAACATTGCATTGGCCATTCCCAAGGTCAACCTAGCATGCTTCCCCCTCCACAATGGCTCACACAGTCTTGGGGCTGAGACCGTTCCTGGCCGTGACTCCTGCATATCTGCCGCTCCAGATTTGGGGATCTGAATCCAACTCCCTTTAGATCGCCGGAGGGCAACCGTGACACTCTCCTGGTACTCAATGGGCAGTCGGTTCCCCAGGGCTTACACCAGGTGGGAACATTGTCCATTGTGAAGGCCAGCCTAGCGTGCTTTCCCCTCCACCATGGTCCATGGCAGAGGGAGTGCATGGTGGCCCTGTGTCAGGGGATGGGGGAGGTAAAGGGGTAATGTGGACCCAGACCCCTGAGAGGGAGACAGGGGGCAGCCACCACACCACACCACACCACACCACACCACACTTGCTTTCTACTCTTGACTTGCTCTCTCTTTAGTCCGGCAGAAAGCACAACACACAGACTCTTGCACTCAAACACACGCTCGTTGCACTCGCCCACACACGCCTCAGTCAGAAGGCATTTTCAGAAGTCTCCCTCTCCCAGCAGTTTGTGTTCCTCGCAATCCATTGCCATCCTCCTCATCCTACTTCATCCATTTCTTTCCACACATTTACCTCCATCACTTCATTTATTTAGATTAGATAGATTTAGGGATTATACCCAGCATCTAGAAGCAGCCACTCCAACCCCAGGACTCACATTCAGGGTTCTGAGGCCATCATTCCGTTCATGGGAAGTCGTCACATGGAACATTTCTCCAGTTCGACCTTCAAAGTTCTCCAGGTAGCACATGATCATCCAGGTAGCTCCCGTTGAACTTCATCAAGCTGATAAACCAACATCCATCCACTGCAGGTCAAGCTCAGACAGCTCTTCCTTCAGGTACGTGACGTATCTTCTATCATCAGCGAGGGCCTTGAAGACGGAACAGCGCTCGCCTGTCTCTTAGGACCAACTGACACACATTTGACTGCTGTTCACATAGAACCCTGGCCTTCTACGCTTCGGTCGTCAATGTTCTCCAGCCACTCCAGCCCCAGAACCCACCATTGGGGTTCTGGGGCTATCATTCCTCTCACGGGGAGTTGTCATCATTCCACTGTCTAAAGAAGCAGCCTCTCCAGCCCCACCCTCAGGGTTCTGGGGCCTACATTCCAGGCAGGTAGGGCTGTCCATCCACATCATGCAGAAGCAATAGGGGTGCTCCTGCTGATGTGGCTACTGCTTAGGCTGGGGGCAGATATAGACCCCACTGGCTGAAAGGGGTGGCTGTTCCCACTCCCAGCATCCCCAGGGGCATCCTGCTTCTGCTTCTGCTGAGGGCTTCCAGAGCCCTCTCTGCCTGCCAGACCATCTCCAGAACCTCACCCTTCTAGTGACCATAGAGTTCCAGGATCGCCCATTCCACCCCATAGTACCCTGGAGGTGCCCCGCTGTCTGTCACCAGTTGAACATGAACACCAGGTGGCTTTCTGTTCGAGAAGCTGCTCAAGCATCAGGAACATGGAGGAATTCCACAGGGTGGACACTTCCTGCACCAGCTGGTGCCCTCGGGAGCCCTGTTGCACTGGGGAGCCTTGCTCAGCCTGCTTCTTCACCCAGAGGTGGTCGCTGCCCATCACACTCCAGTTAAAGAGACCACTGGCCAGCTTCCTCCCCTGCTCGATCAGGGAACTAAGGGGGCCTACCCAAATCCCCAGTTCTCCCCTAAGTCCAGATCATCTCTGAACACTAGGTGAAGGGAAGGTTGCTGGTGAAGCCCCCCTCGCGTACTGCCCTCGATATGTTGGCCGCTTTGTGCATCACCACACACCCCTTTTTGAAGGGCATGCCTGGCATGACCCACTCCCTCACTGAGGCAGTCAGGGGTGCCTCAATGTTCCGAAAAGGGTGGGGGCCGTGGTGTCCATGATTTCCGCCTGAAGCAGGGCCCACCTATTCCCTGCTTTGAGACCCCTCCTGCCACTGCCAAATGCTGCCTCTGGGTCCTGCCACCATTGCATCATCAGTCACTGCCATGTAGGCATGATGCGCATTCTGACGAGTCAATCACAGGTTGGTGGTGAAGTGGATGGTGGCACCCAGAGCCCCTGCCGGCTGCTCCCTCATCCGCTCCTTAAAAACCCAGTACAGGGCTGGCACCACCTGTCAACTCAGGGTGGTGCTGGCAGCAGACCTCCAGTTCTGCTTGCTCTATGCTGTGCTGGGTTCAGTCACCATCAGAACCAGGCATTTCAGGCTACCAGGCATCGACAGAGCAGCAGCAGAGGCCTGGCCAGGACTCGGTGGATGCCACCGATGCTTGGCCAGGCATTGCAGGCTGCCAGGCATAGATGGCAGCCTGAGTCAGGATTGGGTGCAAGGGCAGCTTAAACTGTACAGCCAGGAAGCCAATCAGGCATCTAAACTCCATGTCCCCGACTGCCGAGAAAGGCTGCCCCTCCAATGCTTTTAGTTGAAGGACAGCTTCCTCCCCAGTGCTTATGTGCCGATGGACTTGGCAGTTGCCCCCACCCCAGCTACTCCATGGTGCACTGTCGCTGCTGCTGCTGCTGCTGCTGCTCCTCCCCCTAGCAACGATATCGCTTCTGCTGCTTTTGGCAGCTGTTCAAGCAGAAAGCTTACCCGCTGATGGAGGTGGAAGACTAGCCACTGCAGTTGCTAACCCACTGGTGTCCACTTCCCCTGCCTACCCGCTTATCAGAACAGTGCTGTGGCATGCCTTGAGGTGCCTCACCATGGCAGTTGTGCCAAGGTTGGTGATCACCTGCCCTCGCTTCACCACCTTCTGGCACCAACTTAAAATGCACCCCGATGGAGGATTTTTTGCCCCCTCCTGCCTTCTGGCCTGCACCGGGTGACAGATGCACCACTGATAGGACTGCTGGGAGAGGAAGAACAGCACCAGCCATCTTCTCCTCAGGACTAGTGTCTACCTCGCTCTCCCCAATCACAGTGATCTCCCATGAAGGGGAGTACTGGGACCCTGAGGCTGATGGACTGCCTACCATGCTGCTGCCGCTGTCTATATACCCCCTATAGCTGCTGTGACTGCTGCTGCAGCTGCTGCAGTTTCTGTGGCTGCTGCAGCTCCTCTCTCTGCTGCCATTTCCTGGGGATTGGGCCTTGTCTCTAGCAGCTGGGGTGGGATCCACCAGCCATGGAATGCTAGGGATCACCTCAATAATGGAGCATCCAACCCAGAAGGACCTGCACCTGCACCTGCTCCTGCATCCACAGGCACAGCAGAGACAGTCACAGCCTCCTGGAGTGCAGGCCTTCCAGTGCCCTGCATGGCAGTGGAGGTCGCTGACAGGAGGCGCCGCCGAACCACTCCTCACCTGGCTAGTTCCACTGCTGGGAGCCTCTGAAGCCTTCCAAAATCTGGCCTGTGCAGTTTGGGGCATGGTGATGGGTTCGGGCTACAGCTGATGCCTGCTTCCCCTCCACTGGCATGGCCCCTGCCACCTCTGCCACATGCCCCATTGCCCACCTTACGGGCATCAGAACAGATGGTGGTAGCTCCAAGTGTGCCAGAGACCAAAGTCCAGACAAGATTTGACAGGTGTTTTACTACTTACCCACATGGGGTCACAGCCCGTGGGTCCGCATCTGCATCCAACACCCAGATGCAGTCCATGCTTATCTCTATCTTCTTGTTGGGGTCACTGTCCATGACAGTTGTTCAGGAAGCTCAAGTTTATGGGATGAATGGAGCATATGGGAGGGGTAGAAGATGGTGGCAGGCAACACAGCTCTTGGAGGGATGTGTGGCTGGCCCTGCCAACATGGCCAAGGGTCTCTTGTCCTGCCCACCAACCAATATCCCAGCAAGCGGGCGTTCTGTAGGGCAGGGAACATTTGCCCACTGCACCTTCTGAGACTGGGGGCCAAGTTGGTGGAGCAGTTGCTTTTCATCAAGGTGTCTGTCTGCTGCTGTTGCTGCTGTTACTATGGGTTCTGCTACTGGGCAATCCAATGTCTGCTGCTGCTCCACCGATACTTGGCAGCCTACAATGCCCGACCAAATAGAGGTGCCAGGCTGGCCACCGAGCCCCAAGCCTTCCCGGCCTTTACTCCTGCTGCTGGGTCTGTGACGACCAGCCATGTCCCTATGGGCACCCCCAGGGGCCAAGTGCTGAGCTTGCTTACCCGGGCAAGCCTGGATGCAAACCCCAAGCCTTCCCGTACTCTGCTGCTGCTGCTGCTGCTGCTGCTGCTGCTGCTGCTGCTGCTGCTGGGTCTTTGATGGCTCGCCATGCCCCCATGGACATGGGGGGGAGCGTAGTGATTATTTGTAGAGAAGACTGGCCTGTTAGGAGATATCCAGTTCAAGAGATTGCTGGTATTGAGACCCTCCATGTGGTGTTTGATTTGGCTGTGGGAAAGCTTGGGGTGCTGCTGCTATACCAGGCCCCTTCCTTTCCAGCAGCATCCCTTACCACTCTAGCAGAGTTGGCCTTGGAGGTGTCTCTGGGCTCCTTCAGGACTTTGGTCCTGGGGGACTTCAATGTCCATGCCGATACCGGTCTTGTAGGAGTGGACCGAGAATTCATGGTTACCATGGTAACCATGGATTTGTCCCAAGTGGTCATCTGCCTGACCCATGTAGGGGGGCATACCCTCAACCTGATCTTTACTTCTGGCCTTGAGGTGGGTGGTCCAGTAGTGGGGGAGGTTAGGGCTTTGCCCTTGTGGATGGACCATTATCTCCTCCAGGCCAGTCTCTCAACATGCCACCGCCAGAAAGGGAATGGACCAGTTAGGTTGGCTCGCCCTCAGAGGCTCATGGAACCACAGCGGTTCCAGGAGGCTCTGAGGGAATTTACCTTAGACCCGGATGCCCATTCTATCAATGAGCTTGTCCGGCATTGGAAAATATGGCTGGAGGGGGCAATTGAAAAAGTAGCTCTGAGATGTCTTCTCCCTCTGTCTCATCACTGCAGGGCCCCATGGTTTACTGAGGGGCTGCGGTGTATTAAACAGGTAGGTAGGAGGCTAGAGTGATGCTGGCGTCGGATTCACGCTGACTCTGACTGACTTCTCCATAGGGCCATTTGCGGTCCTATGTTGAGGCTGTGAGGACAGCAAATAAGGAATTTTTTGCTGCCCTCATAGTGTCTGCAAAGTCACGCCAGGGGAGCTGTTTTGGGTGGTGCGGGGGCTGGTCAGTCCTGCCTCCCTCCGCCTGGACGGGCACTTGTCCCAGGCCCGTTGTGAGGAATTTGTTACCTACTTCGCAGACAAGATCGCTCAAATTCAGAGCGAATTTGACACTGGGTTGGGGGCAGTAGGTGGAGAGCGTGACGTGATGGTGGCCCAGTCTGGTCCAAATTTGTGGGGGGAGTTTCATGAAGTGATGCCAGCCGATGCAATGGATGTCTTGGGGTCTCTGAGAGACACCAGTTGTGAACTTGATCCTTGCCCATCCTGGTTGGTGAAAGCTTCCAGGGAGATGTTGGGGACATTGCTGGCAAGAGTGGTTAACACATTCCTGCAGCAGGGGAGGTTGTCACCTAGCCTCAAGGGGGCTGTGGTATGCCCCCTGCTGAAGAAATCATCATTGGATGTGGATGCACTCGCCAGTTACCAACCAGTCTCTAACCTTCCCTTGTTAGGGAAGAATATTGAGCGCCAGGCGCATCTAGATAGCATCGGTTTCCTGGACCCTTTTCAATCCGGGTTCCATCCCGACTATGGCACTGAGACAGCGTTGGTGGCCTTGGTTGATGATCTCCATCGGGAGATGGACGCAGGATGTTCTATTATTAACATTATTATTAACAAACATTTATATAGCACCAGCAGTGTACCTGGCACTTTGCAAAGTAATAAAATAGACATGGTCAGTGCCCCTAGGGCTTACAGTCTGAGAGACAGGAGCTGGGGGAGAGACATAGAAGGGGAACAGAGGGAGAGACAAGGCGTCTAACATTCATGAAGATGCAAGGTCTCAGGTGCGCATACTTGGCTTGGTTACGATGAGAATGACAGCAGGCAGGGCCATGTGGCAAGGGTAGGGATAAACAGACCATAGGTATAGGAAATAGTGGCTCAGCAGGATAAAGATACAGACAGAGCAGAGAGAAAGAGGTGAGTTTTAAGGAGAGATTTGAAGGTATGAAGGGAGGGGGCAAGGCGTATGTGGACAAGGAGGGAGTTCCAGGCATGGGGGGCAGCAAGTGAGAAGGGACGAAGGCGCTTAGGGGAGCAGGGAAGGCGTGGAAGGATGAGAGAAGGGACAGAGGAGGAACGAAGTGCACAGGCTGGAATATGGAGGGCGATAAGTGCAGAGGTAGGGGGGAGCGAGGTTGTGAAGAGCTTTATAGGTGAAAGCATTTCTTATCTACATTTCTTATCCTGCTATATCCCTCGGCCGCTTTTGATACCATGGACCAGGGGCTGCTGTTGAGATGGCTGCGTGACCTGGGGGTCTCGACGAACTGTTCTTGAATGGTTCTGCTCATTCCTCTTGGGGAGAAGCCAGCGAGTGGTGTTGGGAGCTGAAACATCTTGCCCCCGTGCCTTGTCCTGCGGTGTTCCACAGGGTTCTATTCTGTCTCCATTATTATTTAATGTATATGTGCAGCCCTTGGGGGAGGTCATGAGAAGGTTCAGGGTGCGATGTCACCAATATGCTGATGATACTCAGCTGTACCTCTCTTTTTCAGCTGACCCAGACCCTACTGTCTTGTTGCTATCCCAGTGTTTGGAGGCCATGGCGAAGTGGATGTGGCAGAGCAAACTGAAGCTCAACCCTGATAAGACGGAGGTGATGGTGGTGGGGAGAGCGAGGAAGGTGTCAGACCCCCTGATTGGAGGGGCGGGTTTGCCCTCCTATAGCTTAGCAGGTTCTGAGTCTTGGGGTGATATTGGAGTCAGATCTCTGCCTGGATCGACAGTTGAAGGTAGGGCTGTAGCAGAATGTCTCAGAGGTAGGTATTTCCGCCAGAAACAGCATTTCCGCAATTAGTGGTACGGCGTGGCAGAGGCTTCCGTTCCACTAGTTTCATTCTGCTACTTCTGCAGTTCCATTAATTTCATTCCACTACTTCCACAGGCTTCGCAAAATAGCGGAAAAATGACATTTTCACTACTTCCACCATTCCGCCAGCACCACAAAATAGCGGAACAGCGGTTTTCCGACAGTTTCTGCAATTTTTCCTCAATTCTGCATTTTGCAGAATGCTGGCGGAATTAGCGGAATGTCCACAGAAAAGCCGTGGTGTGGCATGGGCAATTTCAAAATGGCGGAATGAAATTGTGGCGCGGTAACAGCTGCTGCCGCATCAGACCTAGGTGGAGGTGGTGGCAAAGGCCGGTTTCCGCCAATTATATCTGGTGCGGAGGCTGCATACATATGTCTCCGGGCCAGACCTGGCCTCCCTCAGCCATGCCTTTGTCACCTCAAGGCTGGACTACTGCAATGCGCTCTACATGGGGCTGCCCTTGTTCCTGGTTCAGAAGCTGCAGCTATTGCAGAATGCGGAGGCCTGGCTCCTGATGGGGATGGGTCGTCGGGAGCGTATAACACCTGTTCTCCGGACTCTGCACTGGTTGCCAATAGCGGGCTGAGCCAGGTTCAAGGTATTGGTATTGATCTATAAGGCCCTTCACTGTCTCAGCCCCTTGTACCTCAGGGACCACCTCACCCTCCGCACCCCAGAGCAGCTCCTTTGGTCTGCTGGGGGTGCCTTCTTGGAGGTCCCCCATTTTAAGTGGGGGGCCACAATGGAGAGGGTATTCTCGGTGGCCTGGTCGCATCTTTGGAATTCCCTCCTGGAGGAAGATCGCCTGGGCCCAAGCCTTTTAACATTCTGGTGGGCTTGTAAAACCTGGATGTTTGCTCAGGCCTTCGGGGAGGTGGGGGAGGAGTGGTTAGGGTTTTAAGCTTCTCCCTAGCCTTATTTTTATTTTTATTTATTTATCCTAACCCTGTGCTTAAATTGTGTGTTGTTTTTTAAAAATTGTTTTATTCAATTGTTTTTATCGAATTGTACGTTGCCCCGAGATGCCATAGGCATATGGGGCGACTAAGAAATACTTAAAATAAATAAATAAATAAATAAATATTTCAAAATAAAAATGTAAGGGAAAACAAAAACAAATTAGGTCCCTGCTACACACCTTAGCATGAACTCCCTCCCACCCTTCTTCCATCTGCAAGAGTTGCAGGTGGAGGAACAATACAGGATTCCCTTAACAGCTGATCAGAAGGAAAGCCTTCTGCACCAATCAGCTATTGAGGAGGGAACCCCCAGGACTCTTTCTCCGCTGCTGCAAAAGCTATAGCTGGGGAGGAAGTGAGGGTTTCCCTTAACAGTGATTATCAAGAAAACCTTTTGCATATCTGCCGTTGAGGAGGAAATCCCAAGCACTCCCTTTCACTGCAAAAGCTGAAGGTTGGGGAGCACTACTGGTTCCCTTTAACCGATGATTAGCAGAAAAGTCTTCTACAATAATCATCTGTTTAGGAGATGATCCTTGAAGCCCCTTGCCTATGATTCCTTGAGAGATGAGGTTATATTTCCATCACTTCCTCAACCCCAAAATTTGACAGTTGGTATTAGGGGTGCAAAAGGCACATAATTTGTTTTCATTTTTGTTTTTGTTTACAAAACCCCCTTCTTTTTCAGGGGTTTAATAAACGACTACCATTTACGGGGGTGTTTTTTGTTTTATTTTATTATTAATAATAATAATAATAATTTTAAAAATCACTTTGCATGAGTAAAATCGCCACTGGGGCCACTCTGCACATGTGTGGCCCTGTTCCACAATGGTGCAGGCAGCACCAGCATGATTTTGGAAAAGGATGTGCATGCGCAGAATAGCCTCAGTGGACTTTTTACTCATGCACAACGATTTTTGTTATTATAATTGTGATTAATAATAAATAAAAAAGGAAATGAATGAAATCAAATAAATGTTGTTTTTATTCATTTATTTTTGTTACCTTAGTTACAAACACAAATGGGGCTCCATGAGTTTTTGTACCTAATTAAAATGATACAAATAAGTGATCATTCATTTGTCATAGCTATCGCAGGAGTATGAATTCACCTCTCCACAAGTCTTCAAGTATGCAGGTTCTTGACACCCACTTTTGCCATTCCAGAGTGTAGGCTGAAGGAATCCCCTACCTCGACATTAGATCATTTTAATTTGCAAATGCAAAATGAGTCAGAAATATGATACCATATGCCAGACTCAGTATTTAGTCTGGCCTCCCTCCCTCAGGCCATCTGCTGCTGTTAGTTTCAACACTTAAACAATCATAAATTGAAGTGGCTTTGCATTGATTACTCCCCTTGGCTTCTGTATATTTAAATATTGTAGCTTCCTCTAACATAGCTTTCCAGATAAGTTATGTCATTTGAACTACTGCCTTCCTTAAATGGAGATCTAACTTTAGGGTCTGTTCAAATTGCATGTGAATCAAAACAAGGGACTGTCAAAGGGAGAGGTCATGCCATCCTGATATAAAACAATGAGGATACTCTTCTCAGTTTTGTTGGCTTGGCTAATTTCGTGGGGAAGAGAAACAGCGGCGTCTAGCCAACTGCCTCCAGTTAGCCAAACAAGGACACAGGCATTTATGTGCATAAAATTCACTTCCAATGACTACTTCTCATACATTTCAGTCTTTCAACAAACAACCTAAGAGTTAAGAGATGATCCCTCATTTTCTAAATAAGATAAATAAGAGGTGATGGGGGGAACAATGAAGAAAAGATACAAAAGTACTTTGCATAGTTACTCTAAATATAGGGTACCTAGTCATACTGCAAATGCTGATCCATCCTTATAGCAAACCAATATGGTACCAGTCCAAGCTGTGCATGCATACACAGCACATACACATACACATACAAAATAGACACAATGCGTGCACTTGGTGCAAACAATTTTAAAGAGGGGTGATCAGCGAGGAGGTATTCAGTGTGGGATATTATAAGTATTGAAGGTCCCCATCTTGGGTTTGATTGGGCAGGGGACAGTTGGGGAGTGCTGCTTGTATACCGTGCACCTACCAGTACAGCAGCCTCCCTGCATGCTTTGACTGAGGCAGTGCTGGGGGTGGTGTTGTGGTCCTCCAGGACGATAGTCCTGGGAGACTTCAACATTCACGCTGATGCTGTGCTTGGGGGTTCAGAGCATGAGTTCATGGCCGTCATGGCAACCATGGGCCTGTCCCAGAGGGTCATTGGCCCAAAACATCTTGGAGGACATACCTTGGACCTCATGTTCTGCACTGGCTTTGAAGGGTGCTCCGTTAATGGGAGAAATAACAACTATGCCCTTGTCATGGATGAACCATTACATCCTGCATACCTCTCTTCTAGCGCATGTCTTCCCCCGGCAGGGTGTGGGACCTATTAGAATAGTCCAACCCCGGAGGTTGATGGACCCAGTGCGGTTTCTAGATGCTCTGGGGGAGTTATCCTCTGACCTTGATGACCGTCTCATCGATTACCTCGTTGAGCTTTGAAACATCATGCTAACTGAGGCCATCGATCAAACGGCTCCCAGACGTTCATTGCCCATGTGGCGGCTCCGCAGGCCTTCTTGATTTCTGAGGAGCTGCAGGTCCTGAAGCTATAGGGGCATTCGTTGGAGCAATGGTGGCATCATTCTCATGCTGAATCTGACAGATTACAACATAGAGCTCGTTTACGGGCCTATGCCGTGGCTATGCAGATAGCAAAGAGGGAGTTCTTTGCTACCCTCATAGCATCTGCAAAGTCCTGTCCAGCGGAGTTGTTCTGGGTTGTGAGGGGGCTGGTCAGTCCGGCCTCCTTCAACCCGGGGGTTGAATATTCTTTTGCCCAATGTGACATTTTTGTAGATTATTTTGCGGATAAAATTGCTCAGATTTACCAATACCTCGATGCTGCACTTAATGCAGTGGAGGGATTAGCAGCTGTAGAAGCCCCAGCTTGTCCGATTTTCTTAAATTTTATTTATTTATTTATTTATTATAAGCATTTCTGAGTCGTCCCCTATGCCTACGGCATCTCGGGGCGATGTACAATATAAAAACATTCAATAAAAACATTTTTAAAAACAATACAATAAATTTAAACCTAAAACAGGATTGGGGAAACAAAAATTTATAAAAATAAACCAAAAAGGTAGGGGAGAGCCAATACTACCTTAACCCACCCTCCCCAAAGGCCTGGGAGAACAGCCAGGTCTTACAAGCCTGCCGCAATGTCAAAAGACTTGGGGCCAAGCGAACTTCCTCTGGGAGGGAATTCCCAAGATGTGGTCCGGTCACCAAGAATGCCCTCTTCATTGTAGCCCTCTGCTTAACATGGGGGACAACTAAAAAGGCACCCCCAGGAGACCGAAGGAGCCACTCTGGGGCTTAGAGGACGAGGTGGTCCCTGAGGAATGAGGAGCCCAGACCATGAAGGTCTTATAGATTAATACCAATACCTTGAACCTGGCTCAGCACGCTATTGGCAACCAGTGCAGAGTCCAGAGCACAGGTGTTTTATGCTCCCGACGACCCGTCCCAACCAGGAGGCAGGCCTCCACATTTTGCACTAGCTGCAGCCCCCAGACCAGGAACAAGGGTAGCCCCACATACAGCACATTGCTGTAGTCCAGCCTCGAGGTAACGAAGGCATGGATGAGGGAGACCAGATCCAGCCCGGAGATGTATGGATGAAGCCTCCACACCAGATATAACTGGCGGAAGGCGGCCTTCACCACCACCTCCACCTGTCAATCCAGGAAGAGATCCGAATCAAACACCACCCAAAGACTCCAAACCTCCTGAGCTATAGGAGGGCAAATTCCCCCAATCAGGGGGGCCAACACCTTCCTCGCCCACCCCACTACCATCACCTCCATCTTATCAGGGTTGATCTTCAGTCTGCTCTGCCGCATCCACTTTGCCACGGCCTCCAAACACTGGGAAAGCAACGAAACAGCAGGGTCTGGGTTAGCTGAAAAAGAGAGGTACAGCTAAGTATCATCAGCATATTGGTGCCATCGCACCCCGAACCCTCTCATGACCTCCCCAAAGGGCTGCATGTATACATTAAATAATAAAGGAGACAGACTAGAACCCTGTGGAACGCTGCATGGGGGCAAGATGTTTCAGCTCCCAACACCACTCGCTGGCTTCTCAACGAGAGGAATGAGTGGAACCATTTAAGAACAGTCCATTGAGACCCCCCAGGTCTTGCAGCCGTCTCAACAGAAGCCGATGGTCCACAGTATCAAAAGCGGCCAAGAGATCATGCAGGATAAGAAATGTAGAAAATCCTGCCTCCATCTCCCAGAGGAGATCATTTACCAAGGCCACCAACGCTGTCTCAGTGCCATAGCTGGTACGGAACCCAGATTGAAAAAGGGTCTAGAAAACCGATGCTATCCAGATGCATCTGGAGCTGGATCACCATCCGCCCGCTCAATAACCTTCCCTAAAAAGGGAAGGTTATAGACAGGTCGGTAGCTGGCAAGTGCATCCACAACTAATGATGTTTTTTTCAGCAGGGGGCACACCAAAGCCTCCTTTAGGCAGGGCGACAATCTCCCCTGCTGCAAGGATTCATTGACCACTCTCCCCAGCACTGTCCCCAATGTCTCCCTGGAGGCTTTCATCAACCAGGATGGGCAAGAATCAAGTTCACAACAGGTGGCTGTCACAGACCACAGAACATCCACCGCATCAGCCGGCATCACTTCCTGAAACTCCCCCCCCCAATGTCGGACCAGATGGGACCTCCATGACCTCACGCTCTCCATCTACTGCCCCCAACCCGGTGTCAAAGTCACTCTGAATTTGAGCGCTGTCTACAAAGTAGGTGACAAACTCCTCACAGCGGGCCTGGGACAAGTCCACATCCAGGCAGAGGGAGTCCGGACTGACCAGCCCCCACACCACCTGAAACAGCTCTTCCTGGTGTGACTTTATAGACACTATGAGGGCAGCAAAGAATTCCTTCTTTGCTGTCCTCACAGCCTCAACATAGGACCGCAAATGGGCCCTATGGAGAAGTCGGTCGGAGTCAGAGCAAGTTTGATGCCAGCGTCGCTCTAGCCTCCTGCCTACTTGTTTAATACAACGCAGCCCCTCGGTAAACCAAAGGGCCCTGCAGTGACTAGACAGAGGCAGGGGTTGTCTCGGAGCCACCCTGTTAATGGCCTCCCCCAACCAGCTATTTCAATGGTGGACCAGCTCATTGACAGAGTGACCATCCAGGTCCAAGGTTAATTCCCTCAGTACTTCTTGGAACCGCTGAGGTTCCATCAGCCTCCGAGGGTGGAACAATCTAACTGGTCCCGTCCCCTTCTGGAGGTGGCGTGCTGAGAGACTGGCCTGGAGGAGATAATGGTCCATGCACAAGGGCATAGCCCTAAACTCCCCCACTACTGGACCACCCATCTCAAGGCCAGAACTAAAGATCAGGTTGAGGGTATGCCCCCCCCACATGTGTCGGGCAGATGACCATTTGGGACAAATTCATGGTTGCCATGGTGGCCATGAATTCTTGCTCTGCTCCTACAAGGCCGGCATCGGCATGGACGTTGAAATCTCCCAGGATCAAAGTCCTGGAGGAGCCCAGTGCCACCTCTGAGGCCAACTCTGCTAGAGTGGTAAGGGATGCTGCCGGATAGGAAGGGGCCCGGTATAGCAGCAGCACCCCTAGCTTGCTCCCCGCCAACTCAAACACCACATGGAGGGCCTCAATACCTGAAATATCTTGAATGGGATAGCTCCTAACAGGCCAGTCTTCTCTACAAATAATTGCTACACCACCCCCACCCCTCACCCCCAGCCACCTTTGCGGGGCTAGTGCTGCACGGCATACCTGGCCGGAACGAGATCCGATAAAGTTGGTCCAGCCATCTCGTCCAGCCACGTCTCTGTAATATGTGGGAGGTCCAAAGCCCCATCCGATATTAAATCCCAGACATTTGGGCCCATGTTGACAATGGACCTCACATTTAGCAGCAACAGTTCCCCACAGGTGGACCTTGGACCTGGATCCTCCCTCCACCCCAGAGGGGGGATGGCACACTGCAAGTCCTGCAGGCACCTAGGTCCCCTAGGGGCATGAGCCATCCTACACCACAGACCATACCGTCCACGCCCAAGAACCACCCCTATAGCCGCACCTCCACCCCGTCCACCCAATCCTGGCCTCCAAAACCCGGCTGTTAGCCCAACGGCCCCTCACCAAACCACCCCAAGCCACCCCCCAGTCCACCCGGCCATCCTGATGCCACTAGGAGTCAGTACAAGACATACCCACACCCCTGACTTCCCTCTCTCACAGGGAGTCAGGTACACCCCACCCACTACCACCAAGCGACCTCCCTACGCCTTCCCCTGCTGCCACCAGAGTTTAGTGTTGGGACACCCCCTTCCCCCACCAACCAACCCTATCCTCTAACCACCCCTCCTACACCCCTCCATCCTTCCTCCCCAACCCTGAACAAACCCCTTCCTTCCAAAATGCCCCCCTTAGTCCCCTGTGGCCCCAAAGTGCCCCTAAGTGCTGTGCCCTTTGGTCATGGCCCTTTGGCCGTGGCTGAGCCATTGGCAGCTGGACTATAAAGCCCCCAGCCTCCTCTGGGTGGGGGAGGGGACAAGCTGGCCCACGTGACCAGCTTCTTCACTCCCCATCATCCCCCGGGGCTCACTGATAGGTCTTTTCTTTCCTCCCCATAGGTCCCTGGAACCCCCGACCCAGCGGGAGTGGAGCAGTGGTGGCAGCAGCAGCGAACCCCCCTAGGCAGCAGATGTGACAGCACAGGTAAGTTGAGTCCTGGGGGCTTTATGGGATCACTTTCAGTCAGTGACACCCGCCAACATGGTGGAGGTACTTGGGACTTTTCAAGTCACCTCTTGTGAATTAGACCCATGCCTGTCCTGGCTGATTAAGAGCTGCCGGGAGACACTGGGGCCGGTCCTGGCCGGGGTGGTCAATGCCTCCCTGAGGGAGGGCAGAGTGCCAAGCTGTCTCAAAGAGGTGGTGGTGCAGCCTCTGCTCAAAAACAATTGCTTGACGCTGACTCCCCTGCCAGCTACCGGCCAAAAAGGGAAGGTTATTGAAAGGGTAGTGGCTCAGCAGCTCCAGGGGCATCTGGACCATGTTGGTTATCTGGACCCTTCACAGTCTGGATTTCGTCCGGGCCATGGAACTGAGACAGTGCTTGTGGCCTTGGTAGATGATCTTCGCCAAGAAAAGGACTGGGGTCGATCGACCCTGGTCGTCCTTTTAGATCTTCCGGCAGCATTTGACACTGTTGACCATGAGATGTTAGTGACTCGCCTGTGGGACAGTGCAGGGGTGGACAGGACTGTTCTTGAGTGGTTCTGCTCATTCCTGACTGGGAGAACTCAGCGGGTGGTACTTGGTGATTATTTTTCATTTACCGAGACCTCCCGTGTGGGGTCCCGCAGGGTTCGGTTTTGTCCCCTCTCCTGTTTAACGTGTATATTGGCCTTTCAATGCATCTGTAAGACTTGGTTGTTTGCCCAGGCCTTCGGAAGGGAAGGTGGGGTGGGGTGTTAATTTTTGTGGGTGGTGTTTTAAGTTTGTTTTAATTTTATATTGTAGATTTTGTTTTATGTTTTAAAATTGTTTTTATACTATGTTGGAAGCCGCTCCAAGATGCTGTAGGCATGGGGGGCAGCATATAAATATAAATAAATAATAATAATAAATAAATAAATATATGCAGCCACTTGGTGAAGTGATCAGAAAGTTCGGGGTGCGGTGTCATCAATATGCAGATGACACCCAACTGTATCTCTCATTTTCAGCTGACCCAGGCCCCGTCTTGGTGCTTACTCGCTTTCTGATGGCTGTGGGGGATTGGATGAGGGCTAACCGACTGTGACTGAATCCTGACAAGACGGAGGTGATGCTAGTGGGTAGGTTGATGGAGGTGACGGCTCCATCAATTGATGGGGTCTGCCCTCCACTGATGCCCCACATGCGGAACTTGGGGGTGCTCCCCGATGTGCAGTTCCACCTGAATGTCCAGGTAGAGGCTGTGGCAAAGAGTGCCTTCCGCCAGTTACATCTGGTTCAGTGGCTTCAACAGCTGGTTTTGGTTCCAGACCCGGACCTAGTCACGATCATCCATGCTTTTATTACCTCTTGATTAGATTACTGCAATGTGCTCTACATGGGGCTTCCTTTGGTGATGACTCGGAAGCTGCAGCTGGTGCAGAATGCGGAGGCCC
>QEPC01001582.1:244267-254995 GCA_003113815.1 Sphenodon punctatus
TCTTTCTGGCAGCTCAGCCAGTGTCTGTTTCACCTAGAGAATCAGTGAAAAAAACCACCTTTAAAGTTGCTGCAGATCACTCAAGAACTAAGTTGGAGCTACTAAGTCTTTAACTAAAAATAAGGGTAACTTATAAAGAAAATTGAGGGGGGGGAAAAAAAAAAGAAAAATAAACAAACAAATATTTTGAGACAGCTTGTGGGCTCTGTAAAAATTGACAAGTTGTTTTAAAGGCAGACGCTTTTCCTAATGTTGTGTGAAAGAAGATGTATAACTAACTGTTCAAAGCAAAAGAGCAACCAATGAAGAAGAATATCCTATAGGCAGCAGATGGACACTGCAGAACTTCTGTTTAAAGGATTTAAAGTTCAAGAACAATTATGCAAAAAGGTTTGCAAGAGTTATGAGTTTCTCCTTAGTGCATCAGGCCAAATGAGCTTTTAAACAGTTAAATATATTGCAAGATGTCTATGGAAGCAAAAATAGATGTTGCAAGGTTCTGGTTTGAAGGCTTCTCGAAAACATATGGTAACAGTCCTAATGTTTAAAAATAAGAGCCAATGACCAAAAGTGTATAATAAGAGACCAGGAGAAGTAGTTAGTCAAAGGAAATTACAGAAAGTGTCTAAATGGATATTAACAGGGAAGAACTCCCCACCCCAAAAAATGTGAGTGCTAGAAACTAAAAGACCCTATAACAAGGTATTTCATGATAGGAGGAAAGTGCAAATGCAGGCTCTTTGGGGGTGTAGCAATGAGCACTCAAAGGATATATAGATCAGAGCCACTTCGCATGGCTATCCATAAGTGGTTTCAGATGTAGGTTTGAGTGCCCAGAGCATTAGGAATACTCAAAGAAGAAATTGGAGAATGTAGATTGTTAGAGAAAGCTGCAAAGAAATTGTAAAGGATATGCAGATCAATGACTCTTTTCTTTAACCCGGTACGAGTTACACAAGCTGCAAGTTTAAAGCCAACACTAAAGGAAATCCAATTAAAGGTGGAAAACAAGAGCATAAATATAAAGACCAGCTTAAGAGAAAACTGAGGAAGCAGGCAGCTTAAGGGTATGGCTGTGAATGGGGCAAGGTACCATAATTTTTACTGCTATGCTCTATGACTGTCTAAAGGAACCTTAAGGTTCCTAGCTAAGTGCCTCAAGTAAAGATGTATGTAATGGAGTAAACTGGGTTAGTGCACATATGAAGGAAGCTGCTAAATGGCAAACAGGGTAATAGCTTAGGGGTTCTCTGCATAATAGGTCCGGTAGAGCTCTGAGTTTTAATGAACATAGGGTTAGGGATTTGAAGATTTTCTCAATGTGTAGTACAACAGGTTTGAGTTCAATATTAGGAGCACAAAGTAAAAAGAGTAATAAACAATTTTTAAAATGCAGCCACTTAGAGGGTGGTGATTGGTTCTTAGGTTTGGTCAATTTTATGGTATGTTTTCCCTTGAATGTTAGTATAAATTTTAAGCTCCAAATATTATTGGCTTAAGGAATATAGGGCAATTATTGACACAATGTGAGTCTGCAGGGACCTGCAGACAATGACTAAATAAGGTATAGATGAGGGACTTTCTTTGCCCTGGGGAGAAATTACTAGAAACTTTATGGAACTTAGTTTGGCTAAAAGGTCTAAGTTGAATTTACAATACTATGTTGTGATGTTGAACGGNTATAAAAAAAAACTAAAAAAAAAACAACCCAAAAATCATGTAAAAAACAAAAAAAACCAAGCCCATAACAAAACACTTCCCGGGGGGGATCTGCACATGCGTTGCTGTTAGCAGTCAGGAATCACCTGGGCTCCACTCTCCCCAGCTCTAAACAAAGCCAAACACTAAAAAATTTTTAAAAAATCTCCCCGTTCCTGTCGGAGGATGGCCAGTAGGTGCAAACCCCGGCAGAAATTACCACAGGCGAATGCTCTTGAGCGTTTCTGCCCAAAAAAACCTGGCCGCAGAGCCAAACCCTCCAGAAGAGCCCCGCAGCAGTGAAAACAACATGGTGGCGGCAGCGTGGGAACCTGTAAATGACCAGGCCTCTCTCAGCTCTGAGGAGGAAGATGCAGAGGGATCGGGTTCTTAAAAAAAGCTCCTTAAACAAATGAAAGAAGAACTTAAAAGTGAAATGAGGCAGATCAAGGAAGCAGTGGAAGCAGGTAATTAAAAAAATGGAGGGGATGACAAAGAGGGTGGAGGCTGCAGAAGGAAGGATTTCTGAACTCGAGGACCACTTCGTGGTCATGCAAGAACAGTTTAATAAATGGAAAGGGGAGACTATCTTCCTACTTGCTAAATGTGAAGACCTGGAAAACCGTTTGAGAATAAATGGAGTTAAGGAGGTGGAGGGGTCAGAGAGGATAAATGAGATTATTTGGTCTATAATGAAGGAAAACTTCCCAGAGGAGGGGAACTTCCAAACTTCCACAATAGAAAGGACCCATAGAACTAGGCACCCTCCAAAAAAAGACACTGACCCTCCCCTCCCAATTCTGGTTAAATTTATGAACTTTAACATTAAAGAAGAGGTTTTGAGAGCAGCCAGAACCAAGAAGAAGCTGGTCTTTCAGCAGCAATCCATAAAAATCTATCCAGATTATGCTGCAGAAACTGTAAAAAAAAGTCTAAAATGGAGTAAATATTTTGGGGAACTGAATGAAAGGAACCTAAGNTCTTTAAAGAAACCTTTAAGAAAATAGCAGAAGTAGCCAAGGGATGGATTACAATACAGGGGGATTTTAATGCCACCTTAACTGAGCTTGATCATTCCCGAAGAGTTAACGACAGGAGTGAGTCCAAGGAAATTTCCAAGTTACTGGAAAAATACGGCTGGGTTGATCTGTGGAGACTCCTGAATGGGGCACAGAGGGACTATACATATTTCTCTACGCTTCATAACAGCTATACAAGGATTGATCACGTGCTGACCAGCAAAACTGATGCACATAGGGGAAAAAAATGCTTTATAACTCCAGTTGTACTAGCAGACCACAATGCAGCAGTGACAGTATTTAAGGATCTAGCGAATCAAAGCCCGAGGTCATCCAACTGGACTTTCAATAGGGGTTTGCTGAAGGGAGAGGGAAATATTGCTCAAATACAGGAAGCTATTACAGAATTTTCCACAATAAACACCAACTCCGTTCAGTCCCCCGCAATTCTTTGGGAGGCAGCAAAGGCGGTGACCAGGGGAAATCTGATTGCCTTGCAAGCTAAAAATATTAAGGAAAAGAGACAAAGAAAGAAGGATTTATATGCTACTCTTCAAAGGTTAGAGGCGCAAAATAAAATCGCCCCTTCGCAAACTCTGAAATTAGAAATAATTAAAAATAAGGAAGCAATTAATGCCATGGAATTAGAGTGGACAAAAGCACAACTTAAAAAAATAAAATTCTTTTTTTATGAAAACAGTAACAGGGCGGGCAAGACCTTGGCTAGACTTGTGAAGGCAAAACAAAGGAAAGCTCATATAGCTAAGGTGATTGATAATAATAATAAATGCTGCACTGAACTCCCTCAGATAATGCAGACCTTTTTAGATTTTTACAAAGAAATCTACTCCACGCAAAACCCCAATGAGACAGAAATGAGGAAATTTCTTGAAGGGGTAGAGCTACCAAAACTTAATATTGATCAGGTTGATTTCCTAAATGCACCCATCACAGATAAAGAAGTTCAGGAGGCAATTTTGGCTTCAAAGAATAATAAAGCAGTGGGACCAGACGGGTTTCCGAATGAGTTTTATAAGATTTTTGAAAAAACTTTAGTGCCGCACCTTACAACAGTATGCAATAATATTCTAGCAGAGCGGGAGATGCCACAAAATTTTTATAATGTGGTAATCACACTGATACCTAAGCCAGGGAGAGACCCGGACCACTGTGGCAGTTATCGACCTAATTCTTTATTGAACGTGGATTTTAAGATTTTTTCCAAGATTTTATCTGATAGGCTTAAAGTTATAAGTGGTGAGTTTATTCACATTAACCAAACGGGGTTCATCCCTGGAAGACAGGGTAGGGATAACATTAGGAAGGCTATTAATGTGTTTTATGCACTAAATAAGCAGAAAAAGCCCGCCATGGTCATCTCTGCAGATGCAGAGAAGGCCTTTGATTTTGTGGAGCCAAAATTTTTATTTGAAACCTTGGGGAAGTTCGGGATCGAGGGAAATTTTATGAGATGGTTGAGGGCTATTTATAAGAATCCACAATCCAGTTTATTAATCAACGGAGAAATCTCAAAATCTTTCCCTCTGCAACTAGGCAGGGATGCCCCCTGTCACCCCTTTTATTTAACATAGTTCTGGAAGCTTTGGCATCAGCAATCAGACAAAATAATAAAATAGAAGGGGTTAAAATTGGAGGACAAGAAACAAAGCTCTCATTATACACAGATGATTTATTAGTATATATAACAAACCCTAAGGAGACATTACCAGAATTGTTGAAGCTTATGGAAGAATTCGGAAAAATCTCTGGGTATTCAATTAACAAAGAAAAATCCTTTGCAATAGTTTTTGGAGAGGGGGCTGGACAGGAGGAACAACTTAAAAAGATGTCACCATTCCCAATTAGTGAATCTGGCTTAAAATACCTGGGGGTAACGTTAACAAAAAAATTTTTATGCGGCAAATTTCTTGCCTTTACTTAAAAAATTAAAAGAAGAGGTGCAGCCTTGGAAAAAATGGATGGTGTCCTGGTTAGGGAAGATCAACTTATATAAAATGATTGTTCTTCCTAAATTATTATACAGATTTATGGCTATCCCGATCCAGCTCCCAAGTTCCTTTTTCAAATTGAGCGATGATCTTTTGAGGGATATAGTGTGGAACGGAAAAAAACCCAGAATTAAAAAACAGGTGCTGTTTCAACTAAAAGAGAAAGGGGGGTTAAATGTCCCTGATATAAAAATATATCTTATGGCAGCATCGGTGGTGGGGCTATATGATTGGTATCAACAGACCAGGGCACCTGAATGGGCCATTCTGGAAAGGGAAATACTGGGGGTAAAGACGTTATAGGATTTGATAGTAGATAAGGGCAAGGTGCCCAGAGAGATAAGGACAGACCATCCCTTTATAGGGAACATGATCAGGAAGTGGGAAACAATTTTTTAAAAAATGGGATTGACAGGGGATCTTTCCCCACTCACACCAATTGATTCTAAACAAATAAGGGAAAACAATATAGCCCCGGGGATCAGAGTAGTCCTAGACAAGAAGGGTATCGCTACAATGGAGCATCTATTTCAGGATGGAGATTTCTTATCCCCTCAAGGATTGATGGATCTGCTGAAGGAGGAAGTGAACTTATTTCAGTACCTGCAGCTAAAGGCGATAGTTACTTCACCATTAAATAGGGCTTGTATAATGAGAGAACTGCAAAAAATAGAGAAGATTCTCTTCAAAATAAACAAAGCCCCTGGCAGATTAGGCAGAATTTATAGGGAACTCAAAGATATATTCTACGCCCCCTCAGTAGATTATATAAAGAAATGGAGGATGGACTTAAACATTCCTTTAGTCCAGGAAGAGGAAAAGAAAATATGGTACCATATGAACAAATGTGTTTTCTCCCTAGAGGTTAGGGAGATACAGGTAAAATTAACTACCAGATTTTATCTAACACCAGAGAGAATGAAATTTGCGGATCCAGGAAGGGGAGGAGTATGCTGGAGGGAATGCAGAGAGACGGGAACCTATATGCACTGCTGGTGGTTTTGTGGGAAGGTGCAGCTCTTCTGGAGCAAGGTTTGGAGAATAGTCAACAAAGTTGCGGGGATGGTGCTGCCATTCAGGCCAGAAATAACCCTGCTGGGCTTATATCCGAATATGAGCTGCATGAAGATGTGCCAGAACTCGTGTAAAATCATCTGTTTAGCAGCTACAAACATCATAACGAGGCACTGGCGTTCGGTGGAGGACCTCACCATGGATGAGCTACTCCAAAGAATCTGGTATATGCACATCATGAAAGAGCTTCATGCAGATATCCACAATAAGAAGCAAGGTTTCGAGATCATCTGGGCCCCAATCATTAAAGTCTTGGACAAGTAGATTGGGACAAAAATAAAACGCTCCAAGTATTGCTGGCTGTAATTTCTAAGTTTGGAATCTGAATGTATTCCTTTTTTGATGATACGCTGTTAAAACTCTGTGAGGGAACCTGTACTCTCTGTAAAATGTTCTTTATATAAAGCATAGTATATAAATTGTTGGAATGGATATATTTCAGATGACCACTGAAAATTTACAGTTTTCAAAATGTATGGTGAAAATTGTACATGGTCGATTTTGTTGTATTTTGAAATTACAAATAAAAGTCACATAAAACTGAAAAAAAAACAAAAAACCACTACCCGAACGGTCGAACCCCAACCTGGTGAATCACCGAACGCACGAACCTGAATGCACAAACTGAACACGACCGTACTGAACGGCCGAACCCTAACCACGGTCTGTTCGCCCATCCATTACCGATCGATTGAAAAGGGTCCAGAGAGCCATAACAGAGTTAGTAGCTTTTTGACAGGCCTCCTCAATATGGGGTTTCCAGCTTCCCAAATGATGGAAGAGAATGCCCAGATACCTGAACTGTTTAACCTGCTTGATAGGATTACCATTGATGGACCAAACATGGTGATTATTCCTCAGGGACTTTGCACAGACCATGACCTTGGACTTTAGATAGTTTAGTTCAAGGTTGTTGCCCCCACAATAAAGGCCCATAGCCTCGAGCTGTATCCTTAACCCCACCCGGGTCTGAGACATCAAGACCAGGTCGTCGGCAAACAGCAAGCCCCCAATATGGCAAGAGCCAAGGCGAGGGGGATAAAAGGAAAGCTGTGCCATAGGCAAGAAAACATCATTAAAGAAGAAGTTGAAAAGGGACGGGACCAAGACACAACCCTGTCTCACTCCCCTGCCAACCTCCATGTCCTCCGAGATATGGCCACAATGGCCCAACTTCACTACAAGCGTGGACTCAGTGAAGAGGGAATGAATCAGGAACAGCAAACATTGGTCAATTGAGGATTTTCCCAGCTTTTCCCAAACAATTGCCGTGTCAACTGAGTCAAACGCCATACGGAGGTCAAGGAAGGCCACGAAGAACCGCTGGCTTAGATGTCTATATTTCTTGATGATGTGGGAGAGTACCATATAGTGGTCCGTGAGTGACCTTGTCTCCTGGAACATAACCTGCTCTGGGTGAATTACCTTACATGTCTTCATCCACAGATTCAGTTTGCCTAGTAGATACTTAGCATAGATTTTCCCAATTACGCACAACAGACTAATAGGCCTGTAATATGCAGGGTCCGCTAGTGAGCCTTTCTTGTGGATGGGTTCTACTAACGCTAGCTTCCAATCTGAAGGAACGGATCCAGACTGGTTGATAGCCAAGAAAAGAGCTGACAACATAGCAACCCACCATTCCTTGTAACGTTTCAACAGCTCTACAGGTATCAGGTCCCTCCCTGGGACCCTGCCGTTCCCGCAAGACTCAATTAGGTCCACTACCTCGGAGTCACATACCCGGGGCCAGCCTGAGAGAACCAACATCTTATTACTTAATGGCTCGAGTGGAGTCCTCGTAACCGGAGGTGCATAGATCTGACTAAAGTACGTTGCCCAGGTTTGAGCCAAAATAGAAAACAAATTCCAACTGCCAGGTAAATGGCTTAGTTCCCCCCCTAAGGAGCCTCCAAAAGAGTCGGGATTTCCCTGCTTGGGCGGTCTCCAAGACTGAAAGCCATCTAGCCTGGAAATACTCCCACTTCTTGCTTATTATAAAGGCTCGATAATCCCATTTAGCCTGAAAGTAGGAAGATGGCAGGCGATGTAAACGGCTTTGGTGATAGGATGTATAAATAATCTTAACTAGGTTCCTGACTGCAACACATTCACCATCGTACCACACTTGATTCAATGGAGAATGGTGTTTTGGAATACAGGAAGGTTCAACCTGGATAATACGAGCAAGGTGCTGAATAAGTAAGTTGAAAGCCTCAATGGCTCCCTGTCCTGTTCCACTGGTCATTTGAGCCTCCCCGCTTTCTCTGTCCATTTGGCTGGATTACTTTAAGAAGTTTTATAATCCACCAGGAGGAGCTAAAGTCCACTCATGGGACAGTTTAGTCCAGGGGCTACAGGAGTCCCTGGTGTGGCCACCAGTCCGGGAAGAAGAAATTGAGGCAGTGGTGGACTCGTTCCGGAGTGATCGAGCTCCAGGTTTTGACCTTATAAGGGCCAAATATCTCAAGGCTCACAAGGACTGGTGGCTGCCAGTTCTGGCAGTCCTGTTCACAGCCATTAATAACACCGGACTAATACCTGAAGCCTGGGATAAGGCCATAATAGTCCCCATATATAAAAAGGGGGCTAAAACTGATCCAGCCAATTATAGGCCAATAAGTCTTCTGTCAGTAGTGTTCAAGGTTTATGGTAAATACCTCATTGGGAAATTGACCAAATGGATGGGCCAAGCCAAGGTCATCTCTCCAGAACAGGCCAGCTTCCAACAGGGACGCTCCACCATCGAGCACTGCTTTATTCTTCAGCATCTTGCTGCCAAGTATAAAGCAAGGCATGGGGCTTTTAATGTGGCCTTTTTGGACCTCAGGGTGCCCTTTGATTCTGTGGATCGGGCTGCCCTGTGGTGTAAGCTCCAGGCTTCCTCCATAGATAGGCATTTGCTGACTTTGATCTATCTGCTTCATGCTCAGTCATCTCTGGCAATCAAAATGGACCGCTATGGCCATGTCACCCCCTCAGTCTCCACCTCATTGGGTGTCAGACAGGGGTGTGTGCTGGCCCCAGCCCTCTTCAACTTTTTTATCAATCAGGTTATTCCAGCTATGACTGACACATGTTATTTTCCACCTAAATTAGCCTCCCGTGCCGTCGGCTGCTTGTGCTACGCTGACAACGTCGTGTTACTATCTCAGACTTGGGTAGGGTTGCTGCAACCGCTGCAAGCTTTCGCTGCTTTCTGCCAGGCAAATCACCTGAATATTAACTATGGAAAGTCTAAAGTACTGGTTTTTTCCTCCAAGTTCAAAATGCATGTTTGGTCAGTTGAGGGCTTCCCAATAGAGCAGGTCCAGGTGTTTCGATACCTGGGTATCCTGTTCCATAGGTCAGGCTCCTGGCAGGAGCATATCAACAGAACCCTAAAAAAGGTTTCCACCCCTGCCCAGTCTATAAGTAGGCTCTTTGCAAATCAGGGAAATTTGGCGGTCCTCCCAGCCCTCCAGGTGTTTAATACTAGGGCTAGGGCCCAACACCTATATGAGGCAGAGCTGTGGGCTCCCTTCCTTTCTCGATCAGTGGATGGGGTGCAAGCCAAGTTTTTGCAAAAGCTGCTGGGAATCCCACGAGACACCCCTCTAGCGGCCATACGATTGGAGTTGGGTCAGAAACCCTGGTCTCAGGTCGCTTGCGAGACTTCTCTGAAGTTCTGGCTAAGGGTGTATCTAGAGCAGGGCCCACTTTTACTAAAGGGTGTTATGGCGGATCCCTTTGAGGATCAGTGGACCACAAAGGTTGTGGGGCAGTTAAAAGAGATGGGCATCTCCCCTGTTTACCTTCAGCACAAGCCTCTGCTCTCCCTCAGAAAGGAGGTGCTTTCTCGCTCTGGGGATATAGGACACTGGCTGGAGCTTGGGAAGATCAGATCATCCCCCCACATGCGGGATTATTTGTCATTTACCCAGGAGATGGGGCAAGTCTCTGTTTAGTTGACTGCCCCTATTTCGGGCAGGGCAAAACAACCGCTCTTCAGTGACAGCTTCAATAGCTTTCCATCCAGTGTTTTGGATGGACGAATACTGGGGGTGCCTTATAATGAGTGTCTATGCCCTTTTGACAGACTGGAGGTTGAGTCAGTGGGGCATATAATGCTCAGATGCCATATGTATGATGGCCCACGACAGGAATTCCTGAACTCTTTACTAGAGAAGCATCCAGGCAGAACCATGCTCTTTTGGCGCTAGCTCTTGAAATCACGGACCCCACCCTAATAAAGAACACAGTTGCATTCCTGTTGCAGGCAGCCCATTTTAGGAAGCTGTTTCTAAGCTCTTTAGCACTGCCTGTGGTAAATGGGAGTGGATGACTATGCTTAACACTGATGGAATTTCCAATAATTAGATTGTTAGTTTTTATACTATTACTGTATGAGTTCCTGTATTTCATATGATGCAATGACCTTGGGTCACGCAATAAAGTATTAGTACTCTTATTATAGTTTTAGTTAAACTTAAATCATTTCAGCAGGCCTTATCTTACCACTTAGGACATTAGGCAGGCTATCCTTTTAATAGGTGACTTTGTAGTCTGGCACTTTGCATAGCTTATGGCTGATTTACCCCTCAGGGGTTTTATGTATCTATGTTGTATTTATGTTGTCTGTTAAAGCAATGACCTATGGCTACGCTTGAATAACTTCATTCATTCACTGGTTATTATAGTAATCCTTCGGGCATTGGTCTCGTCCTCTCCCATCCACCCTTCCAGTACTGGGAGGACAAAATCCCTCCACTACGGGGCACAAAAACAGGAGGCCAGATCGTGTGCATGGTCGTTTGTTGTTACTTTTAGCAAAGTCCCACCTGTACTGGGGAAAGTAAAGGTGGATTCCACAGGTAAATGATCACTGCAAAGAACCTGGGCCACCTCAAAGCCCTTGAGGAAGGTCAGGATGTCCAGGGAGACCATGA
>QEPC01001582.1:256611-267794 GCA_003113815.1 Sphenodon punctatus
GGTGGAGGGCTCCTGGAGACCGCTGGGCAGCAGCTTCAGGCTCCAGGTGGAGGGCTCCCGGAGATGGCCAGGCAGCGGCTTCAGGCCCCAGGTAGAGGGCTACCGGCGACGGTCAGGCAGCGGCTTCAGGCCCCTTTTGGAGGGCTACCAGCGATGGCCAGGCAGCAGCTTCAGGTCCCAATGGGATGGCAGGCTCTGACTCCAGCTGGGAGACTGCCGGCGATGTCCCGGCAGTGACCTCCAGCCTCGACTGTATGGCAGGTTCAAGTTTCAGCTGGAGCATTGCTGGTGACAGCCAGACAGCAGGCTCAAGGCCCAGCTGGGCAGCCGACTCAGTCCCTGGCATGGGGGCTACCGATGACAGCCGGACAGCCGTCCCAGGCCTTGGCTGGACAGAAGACTCGTTTCCCGGATGGGGAGTGGCTAGCAACGGCCAGGCAATGGACTCAGGCCCCGGCTGAACAGCAGAATCAGCCCGTTCGAGCTGGACTATGAGATCTAGATCCCGGGCTGGCATTGACACTGGAGGACTTGTCTCTGGTGAGGTAGTCCCTGAAGATAGAGGGACCAGGGTTTCCACCAAGGTGGTAGATGTTGGTGGAAACCCATCACCCCTTTCACCTATTTCTTTTTGTAGCTTCTGCAGTGAGGATTCCAACACATGTAGCCTTGCTTGGGCCGGTTGGTACTCAAGTTCCTTCTGCTGAAGAGTCGCTTGCAAGTGCGTGCATTCCTCCACTGAAACTTGTCGAAGGTGCCTTTCTTTGTCATACAGTGAATGGAGCCTTGCAATTTCAGTGATAAGGTGTACGGCCTCTTGTTCCAGAAGGTCATTCTTTCACTTCAGGGTGAGGTTCTCTTCCTCTTGGATCTTTAGCTGCCTTTTGAGAGATTGGAATTCTGTTTCTTTCCTTGAGTCTTTTGACCCCTTTTTCCCACCTTGTAATAGAGTTGGAGAAGATGAGGCTTCAGGGGAAAGGGTCATCCAGGTTCTGGATGCCCAGCCCCTGTTTAGAAGGAAAAGTCATAGGCAAGACAGGAGAGGTTTTGCTTCTTAAGTCTCCACCCTGCACAGTGGTGCCTATAAATGCTGTTGACAGCATATTCTTCCCCCTTACCAGCAACAAGGAGGGCACAGAGGTTGCACAAGAGGGGGCTGGAATTCCTTCACTAGCAGGGTTTTCTTCTTCCTCGCTGCACTCTTCCCATTCTTCATCACTCTCCAAATTTGACCATTGTCCAAAGTCCAAGGGCTGGGGAGGGAGTGGGGTTGACCGTCTGGCCATGTTCTTATGTTTTGACTTGAGGGAGGCAGCTAGGATCGCTTCAGGAGGGGTTCCTTTTGTTTTTTCCAAATATGCCTTTATCTGGCGGTGGGCATCCCACATTATTGGCGAAGGTTCTAAAGCATCCGGCCTTTTATCCAAAAAGGCTTCTACATCCTGGTACGCTGAGCACTTCCAAGAAGCTGGTACCTTGGATCGAGAGGTGGAACTGGAACTCATTTTTCTAACACAGGCAGGTGCAGCTAGAGACATAGGAAGTAATGGAAGGGAAGGGGGTAGTTTTCTGGGTGGAGAAATCTGTCAGAGGGGGACAGGTTCTCAGGGGAGTATGGATGGGGGAGACCCCACCCTGCTAAGAACACGGAAAGGAAGGGACCCCAGTAAGGGAAGGAACTTGCGGGAACAGGGTCTATCAGTGAGGGGACAGGGTATCGGGGAATACGGGTGAGGGAAACCCCACTCCCCTGTGGGTAAGGAAGTGGGAGGACCCCCGTAAGGGGAGGGAGCTTGTAGGAAAGAGGACCTCTCAGAATAGCTTGGAACCCAAGAGCATACTCTCTTCTTGTAGCCAGGAAATCCAGCTTCAGAGAGGGTCTAACTCATAATTGAGGTCAGATAGAAGGAGGAAGAATCCACAGCACAAAGAAGGGAAGGACACAGGGATCTGACACCCAGAGCTCTGCGATTTCAGAAGGACTGCCGAGAGCTGCAACTCTGGGGACTACCAGGACCCAGGTCCTGGGGGTATTCATGAACAAAGCCCCAGAACGGAACTACTAAGTCCTTGGTGGAAGGGAACCCCTAGATAGTGGGGGGGGGGCAACAGGGAGGCAAGGGGGCCCACCAAGAGGGGATTGGACACACAGGCTTTGGAGTAACAGAGGTAGGGGAACACACCATGAGGGGATTGGACACACAGGCTATGGAAGAAACAGGGAGGTAAGGAAACACACAAAGGAAATTGTACACACAGGCTATGGAAGAAACAGGGAGGTAAGGAAACACACAAAGGAAATTGGACACACAGGCTATGGGAGACATGGAGGTAGGGGAACACACCACGAGGGGATTGGACACACAGGCTATGGAAGAAACAGAGAGGTAAGGAAACATACAAAGGAAATTGGACACACAGGCTATGGGAGAAACAGAGGTAGGGGAACACACTATGAGGGGATTGGACACAACGGCTATAGGAGAAATGGAGGTGGGGGAACACACCGCGAGGGAATTGGATACACAGGCTATGAGAGAAATGGAGGTAGAGGAACACACCAAGAGGTGTTTGAACACACAGGCTATGGAGGAAACAGGGAGGTAAAGAAACACACAAAGGGAATTGGACACACAGGCTATGGGGGAAACAGGGAGGCAGGGGAACACAGCAAGCACACACAATCAAGGGGGAATCCGTGCTACCGAGCAGAGAACTGGACGCTACTCTACCATACACACAGCAAGGGTTCAAATGGGGAAGAGACGTTGCTCCACCAGCTTCCTGTGGCCACACCAAGGCTTTCATACTTCCTGTGGCCAATCAGGAAGCTGGGAGGCAGGGCTAGGGCAAGCAGCTACAGCTGNACACATTCTAAGGCCCAGCAGATGGCGCAGGGCACCAGAGAGCACTCCAGCCCTCAAGGGCCATGGGTTCAAGGCCCAGCCGTGACACTGCCTATAAAGGACTGGGTCAGGTTCAAGGTGCTGGTTTTAACCTTTAATGCCCTTCACGGTCTGGGCCCTGCTTATCTGAGGGACCACTTCACTCCCCATGTGCCCGTGCGACCCTTGAGATCATCTGTGGGAGGCTTTTTGGAGGTTCCCTGGGTGAGGCAGGTGGCCACCGATGTTAGATCTTTTTCTGTGGTCGTCCCTGTGCTATGGCATTCGCTCCCAGAGGAGGCTTCGCTGGCTCCCACTCTCCTGTTGTTTTGCCATATATGTAAGACCTGGATGTTCCGTCAGGCTTTTGGCGAGGGGTAGCGGAGGGGTGGGCATGGGGATGGGGGATTTCCCCCACATACTGTATTTTAAATTGTTTTTAAAATTTTATATTATTTTAATGAATGTTGTTCGCCACCCCGGGCTACCCTGTGGGCAGGAGGGGTGGGAAATAAATTTTAAATAAATAAATAAATAAATTTTAAAAACCCACACACAATAGCCTGCAGGACCGTGCCGGGATTGGCGGGATGGTCTTTGACTGGTTTCTTTCATTCCTGGCAAGGAGAACTCACCGGGTGGTCTTAGGGGAGTGTACATCTTCCCCACGGGACCTCACGTGTGTAGTCCCGCAGGGTGCCTTTCTGTCCCCCCTCTTGTTTAACATCTATATGCAGCCATTAGGGGAGATCGTGAGAGGGTTTCAGGGCATGCTGTGTCATCAGTATGCTGATTACACTCAGCTCTACCTCTCTTTTTCCATTGACCCAGGCAGTCTCTTTATTTTCCCAGTGCCTGTCGGCTGTGGGGGCTTGGATGAGGTTGAGCCATCTGCAGCTGAATCCTGACAAGACGGAGGTGATGTTGGTGTGTGAGGGCCTAGAGGCCTGGGAGTGGTTGAATCTCCTCTTGTGGGGGGGGGGGGTTCACCCTTCCATGGTCTCATAGGTACTCATAGGGTATGCTCCTCGATTCATTACTCAGCCTGGAATGTCAGGTTGTGGCCATGATGGGGAGTGCATTTCGGGAGTTACATCTTGTCCTGCAGCTTCGGCCATATCGCTCAGACTCTGACCTCGCCACTGTCATCCATGCCTTTATCACCTTGAGGCTGGATTACTGCAATTCACTCTACGTGGGGCTGCCCAAGAAGCTGGTCCAGAGGCTGAAGCTGGTGCACAATGCCGTGGTCCGTCTCCTTACTGGCGCAGGCTGCAGGGAGCACATGACACCTGTGCTCCGGGCTCTGCACTGGCTGCCTATAAAGCACCAGGCTAGGTTTCTTTTTGGAGGTTCCCTGGGTGAGATGGGTGTCCAGTGATATGAGATCTTTTTCAGTGGCTGCCCCTGTGCTGTGGAATTCACTCCTGGAGGAGTCTCGGTTGGCCCCCACCTTCCTGTCTTTTCAACAGACCTGGCTGTTCCGTCAGGCTTTTGGTGAGGGAGGGGTGGGGGGGTAGGGTTTGGGATGGAGGGTGAGTTTTATGTTTTGATTTACAATTTGTTGATTTGTTTTTAAATGTTTTATTGTTAATTTTTTGTGTTGTTCACTGCCCCGACCTGCCTTTGGGCAGGAGGGGCAGGATGTTAGTTTTAAATAAATAAAATAAAATAAATAAATAAAACAGTTACAATTTATAATTAAAACATACTATAAATCACAATTTAAAAATTAATTTAAAATATGCTGAAAAAACTAAAAATATACTAAAAGGGCAGAACCATATTATGGGATGGTATCACATATGATTATTACATACAGATTGCCAATCTGTATGTAATAACCATATGTGATATCATCCCATAATAATCCCTATTATAACATCCCCCCCTCCTCCTAAGACAAGTCCCCCCCGACCCCAGGTCCCCCTCAAAAACCAAAGGCCAAGCCCCAGTCGGGTCCCCAATGTGCTCACCTTCACCAGCCAGATGGCCAACTGCAAACTCACTGTCTCTCTAAAGAACTGAGTCAAAGAGATAGAAAAATGGTGCCTGGTGGAATCACCTTTATATGTTTTCTGCAGCAGTCATCCCTCACCCTCACCACGTGAGAGTGAGAACCCAGACCCAGAAAAAGCCCGCTCTCAGAGAGTAATAAATTTAAAAGCAAAAACAGTCACAAGCACTCTCCACTCCCCCCCTTGCTGTTTCACCAGTCAATAGCACACAGTGCCACACACATGTCATACACACACACACACATCCCCATGTATTGCTGCTCCCCCGAGACCCCCCTCCTCCTACCCACAGGGCGCCAAGGGCTATATCTCATATTATGAGCTGCGCTGCTGGTTTTCTCACCCGTAGACCTCCATGCAAATCTGCCCTCAGCGATCTGGCAACACGTTGCTTTTTTAAAAACACATGCTTAGATAGCACCCCCTAACTGCGCGGCGCACATTCTGTTAAGTTTTGCCCCTTTCAGGGCTCCATCTCGACTCTCCCTGTGAGGCTCCACACAGGCTTGCTGTGGTGGTTCATGAGAGGAGCCTCTCAAAGAAGAACCAGCAGTGGTTGTTCTTTGAGAGGCTCCTCTCATTCTCACAACTGGGTTGGTTGCACTGTGTACGTGCACAACCCAGTTGTGAGAATGTTCAGAACCAACTTGATGAACCTTCTTTAGAAGGTAAAAACCTTCTGGATTCAGCAAGGCGGTGATTTAAAAAAACCCAAAAACCAGATTGTCGGTCAGCCTCAGCCAGGTACGATGCGTGACATCGGAGGAGTCCTGAGACCAGGGGCCATGAGGGGCATTGCCCCACACATCCTAGGGGGTGCACCACCACTGTACCTCTTACAGACCAAGCCCTAAGGCTGGTTATTCATTTTAGAGGTTCTTTTGCAGTCAAAAGACTTCTTGCAGCAAGGGATTTTTAAAAGTCTCATAGAATTCTGGCATCCAGGGTTTTTTCATCTGAGAGGGATAATTTTAGAGGAGGGTCTATCCTAGAGGTTCTAGACCCCCAGGTGTAGGAACAGGAAGCTGGTAGAGCCAAGTTACAGCAGATCCTAATAAATGATCTTCATCTGCAGACCCAGGCCAATATTTCCAACAAATCTTCCCCATTAGCGGAAGACTCAAAGTCAGAGGCATCCCAGGCCTCCTAGTTGGACCTGCAGATGGATATGAAGGAACCTCAGTTACTACCTTTATTTAATCCCCTTACTCCTTTTGGCTCTTTGCCAGCAAGGGATGCTTTGAGCTGCCAGTTAGATAATCCAGAGCCCTGTCTATCATTACAATAGTTGAATCTATAGGCTCCCATGCCAGAGGTTGGTCTATTGGATGTTCCTTTTCTTAGTTTTAATTTAGGCTCCAACAAATTTAAGGAACATGAACACCAATGGGTATCAGCTTTCCAATCTCTTGAAGTTTTGGAACAAAGTCAGATTCTGGACAGACTTGTTATTATCCAGACTATATTACATCAAGCAAACCCTGCATTGGAATCGCCTAAGGAAGTGCAGTTGGATATGACCCAAGGAACTCTAGCAGGCTTGGAGAGGGCTCCAGCTGCTGAAGGTCATAGATACATAAGTAAGTTACCCCACAGAGTGCTAGTGAGTGTAGATAGTCCCAGTGCCCAGGTCATGCAGACAATGGATGAACCCCCTTTGGTGGTCCAGGCTATAGACTTTGGGTCGGTCGAAACGAATAAAACGCAGCAAGACTGTAGGTTGTTAGCCCCCCCCCCCCAAAAAAAAGAGTTTTTGACTCTTTCTTGAGCTGACATAATAAATCTAACATAGCATTTTTGTCAATTATGTCCTGGAACATCTCAGGCTGGAAGAATAAAGCAGCAGACCCTGACTTCAGGGCGTATCTGTGGCGTTTTAACTGCATTCTTCTACAAGAAACTTGGATGTTAGAGAATTTTTTTGTGGCAGAGTATGAGGGTTTTTCATTACCAGATATCTCTTTGACCCCTTTGATGAGGGGTAGGCCAAGTAAGGGACTTGCACTTCTTGTTGCAACATCTCTAAAGGTGTTGGTATATTTATTAATTCTTATCCTCCCTTCTTTGCAGTCTGAAGGCTAACCTTGCCACATAAGTATGGTCTTATATTGGTTAATGTGTATATTCCTCCAATGAGCTCCCTATATTTTGAGGAGGCAGTTTGGGATATATTGGAGTGCACATTATCTAAGTTAAAGGATTTATACCCAGCTGAAGGTTTACTCATTGCAGGGGATTTCAATGTCCAAATCGTAAAAACGTATATGTCAGGAAGGTAGGTAGTCTTAGATAGTTTTGTGCGAGAAGTTTTAACTTGAATAGGACTTCCAAAGATAAAGTTACCAATCCAGTGAGGATATCACTTAAACATTTAATTGGGTCAGTTGAATTACTAATTCCAAATGGTGCTTTGCCAGGAGATGATGAGGGAGATTTTACATTCATTTCCCATTGCGGAAATAGCGTTATCAATTACATGATCGTATCCAAATTGTTGCTTCCTTATATTGTCAATTTTGTGGTTTTTTCTGCACCAGATTCTGATCATTTCCCCCTGGCAACTTGGATTGATATCCCGCTTGAACAGGGGGACAAGATGCATGGAGTTGTAAATCAGGTTCCCCTCTCTGACTTTATTCCTGAAAGGAGAGTTACGTAGCCATTACAGATCCAGGAGACAATTGGGGCTCTTTTAATGCCCCAAGTCCTGGAGACCATTTTAGATGGGAATGGGAAGGTGCCAGAGGAAATCCTTCAGGCCTATGACCTCCTTGTTAGTATGTTTCACCCTTTACTGGTGGTCCACCCCAAAAGGAAGCAGGAGGTGTTCAGGAACCCGAGTGGGTTTGATGGATCCTGCCGGCTAGTCAAGCAAGATTTGAACCGGCTAGCCAGAGCAATGAAATGTAGCAGTGCTAATGGTTTAATAGTAGAGAGATTCCTTGCATTACAGAAACCATATAAAAATCTTTTGAGAGAAAAGAAAATGCAGCACCAGTGGCCTTTCGGTCTGAGCTGGAGGTAGCAGCCACGGATGGCAACTCCTTCAGATTTTGGGCCCTAATTAAATCTGCGTGGGCCTCGGGTGTTTGTCATGGGGAAGTGCATATCACTGATGCTAAGTGGGAAGATTACTATAGGACCATTTATGCAGGACTACACACTCGTATGAAAGAGCATGTGTTGCTTTTACTGGACACTCTGGTGCAGTGGGAGCTGGTTACAGCTGAGGAAGTTAGTTTGATTATCTCCCAACTAAAACCAAGAAAGGTGCCCGGAATCGATTATATTCCAGCTGAGATCCTCTTATGTGATATTGACTGGTGGAGTAGGGTATTAGCCTCATTGTTCTCTATCATTAACAATACTGGGAAATTACCTAAATCTTGGTCTCAAAGTGTAATAGTCCCCATTTTTTTAAAAAGAGGACCCCAGGGAACTGGAAAACTATTGCCAAATTAGCCTGCTGAGTATAGTAGGTAAAATATATACAAAATATCTTTTGTCCAGATTATAAACATGGGTGGATGGAAAGAGACTTATAGGAAGAGAACAGGTGGGCTTCAAGAAAGGAGTTGCAACTGTTGACCATATTTTTGTGCATGACCAACCAATAGCTAAATATGTGCACTCTAGGGTGAAATCTGGCCTTTATATTTGTTCTGTAAATCTCAAAATGGGTTTTGATATGGTTAGCCGGGAGAGACTTTGGCACAAGTTTCTAAAATATCAGGTAGACCTGAGGCTGCTATTTTTAATCCAGGAAGTTCATAAAAATACAACTCTGCAAGTTAGATCCAATAGACAGGGCAATCTCACAAATGCTATAGATGTAAGAAGGGGTGTCAGGCAGGGTTGTATCCTGGCACCTACTCTATTCAATCTCTCTCTATATATGACTTGAAGGAGGCACTGGATAACCCTTCACACCACCCAGTAGAACTAGGCTGCCAGACCTTCCTGACCTTACTATATGCCGATGATACGACTCTGATTGCACTCACCCAGATAGGGCTAAGGAGAGTGATGGCAGCCTTCTGTACCTACTGTAGGAATGAATTACTTGTGATCAATTATATGAAGACCAAGGTGCTGGTTGTAAGTAAAGCTCGCATGCAACATAAATGGTTTATGGAGGGCCACAGTATTGAACAGGCCCGATACTTTAAGTATTTGGAAGTTGTAGTCTCTGCAGTTACTTCATGGCACATGCATTATAGATCTGCTCAGGCATTAGCAAGATCCACCGGCAAGGCATTATTGGCTTTTACTGGACCAAAGGGGGTAAGTTGTTTAGACCAGCTTTGAGACTGATTAAAGCCAAAATGGTGCCCCAATGGTTTTATAGAGTCCAAGTCTGGGGAGCTTGTATGATTGATGAGCTTGAAATTGAGAAAAACAAATTGGTATGGGCCATACTACATGCCCCCAAGGGAACCCCAACAACATTATTAAGGGCAGAGGCAGGTGTCAGCCGTGTTTCTGTAGTGGCTACTCTAGCTTTCTTGAAATTCTGACTCTGATTAAACCTAACCTCCTTAGACTCCTAAGCATGGTGGGCTATTATCTCCACCATTGGAACGTGGCCAGCTAGCGTAAGGGATAACCTACAGTCTTTGGGTTTTTCTCCAACTTATATCCTATCCTTCCCTTTTTCCAGATCCTGGGCTTAAATTAGAGCCAAGATAAAAGATCAGGAGTTGCAATCTGTAAGACATCATACTGGCGCACAAACGGTGTCTCATTTATATAGAGTTTCTGTCCCCCTTGGTGGGGGCCTCTTACCTGGTCAACCCCAGTACAGGGTGGACAAGAGTCACCTTCACTCTTGCAAGATTCAAAGTCTTTCCATCAGCTTATTTGGATGGTAGATTGAGGGGAATTCCCACAAAGAAAGGGTTTGTCTTTATTGTAAAAATAACAAAAACAAAGAGAACCCTTAGACATTGACACACATCCTGTTAGATTTCCCAGCTTATTTTAATTGGACACAACTGTATATTGAGCCTTGCTGTATGGCAAATGCCTTGCATTTTACCAAGTTAGAGGTGCTTCTCTTAAGGGACCAGGAGGCAGAGGTTTCAATCAAAGTCACCAAGTTCCTTACCTTAGTATTAAAAGCCAAGCAGTCCCCCAACTGGGATATGCAGCTCAAGCTCTGGGGGGCTTGGTGAACTGATAGATTCTAATAGGATATATCTTATGGTTGGAATATGTGAGCGCTTTTCTTTTTTGTCCACCATGGCATTGTGTTTATATGTTGTCCTTTTTGATAATGTAAGACTGTTTTGTTTTTGTTTTATTTTTTGTGATCTGAACTCATTTGTCATAATTTGCCTTGTTTTGTCTGGTTTACAATGGCCAATGGCTAAGTAATAAAGTTTATTATATTACTAACCTAGTACCAATTAACACCCAATGTTATCAGGTTAGGTACCATAATTTTGAGAGGTAGACCAGATTTTAAGGATACTCATTTCAGCTCTAGTGGCACAGAAAGAATAAGAGACAAACATGAAATAGCGTATCAGGGATTGAAGCCTGCTGTAGGTAAATCAAATCACACACCTTTGCTATTGATAAAGTTGGATAATAGCAAGAAAATCCTTTGTATAAGGAGGAAGAGAACACATCTGTAAGGAACACAAAAAACAATAGTGATTTCACACAATACTCAGAATCTAGGTTTGCAGAACTACCAACTCTGAAAGAGTGTTGTGTGAAATAGCCTTGAGGCTTTCTCAGGGTTGTCAATTTAATAATGCCTGATACCAGGGAGACAGAGGAATAAAGTAAATAAATAAATAAATAAATAAAGTAAAGTGTGGAAAATAGCAGAGGGATGGATACATATTTGAATTTAAGAGATCATTTACACCGATGATCACAAATTTAAAACACAATTATGTCCTAAATTCCATAGTGATCAATGGAATTAATTATATTTGGAATAGAACTGAAACAAGTAGTACATTTACTACCTGCTAATACCCATATTTTCAGGTTCTGATTTGGGTACCCAATAAGTTACCTATGTACCATTTGGGTACCCGGATACCCCCAAAATCAGTAATTTCCAGTACGGATTGTTCAATTTTCTGATTACCCATCAGTATATTGCATTGGAAAATAGAACAATTGGGACAAAAATTAAAAATAAATAACTAAGGATTTCCCTGGACTGTAAATTGACTTTCTGAGACCAAAATTCAATTGTCCAGGACAGAAAATCAATATATAGATGTTGGAAGTCAGTAAATCGATAAAAAAGTCAAAAAAT
>QEPC01001582.1:267894-279943 GCA_003113815.1 Sphenodon punctatus
TGGAGCTTTTCTTAAAAGTTGTATCTGTGAATGTTTATGGAGCTTTTCTTAAAATCACAAACTTCAAATGCTTTTAAAATCGGTTTCCATTATCTAATCTTTTCAAACATTGGTACACATAGTGCACTCTGTTGGGGATATAATCTCCCCCAAGTTTAATCAGAATTGAATAAAAATCAAAAAAGATATATCCGGATATACGTTTTTCAGTTTATCACTGTTATTTTTTTTAAAAAGTCATTTTCGTTTTTTCAATAACAATAACTAAAATGGCAATTTTCCTTATTGTTATTGTAATAATGAAAATGACATGCACACCCCAACTGAGACATTCCCAAATACTGAGAGGTTCACAATTCGACCAAGATAGTATCAGGAACTGGGATTTTGACAGGAATTCCTATTTGTGTGAAATCTCATTTGCACCCTAATCCACACCCATGTATCAGATACACCCTAGGTTTATAAATTCCTAGCAGGATCAGTCAGATACACAGGACAAGCTGTATGTGACCAGTTCAGCATCAATTATGGGAGTATCTGAATGTGTGAGAGGAGAAAACTGCTTTCTCCAAACCTAACTGCTTCATTAACAGCAGAGGCAATAAAGCTAATTACCAGCAAAGGGAATAACTTTGGGTATAAATGTTTTCCTCAAGACGCCCTAGCATGAAAATACCATTTTAAGGAGATTACAGCAAAGCATCTGTTTCAGGCATGTACTTAACCAAACCATGGGATAAAATTTGCAACATGTTTCTTCCCATGAAATTCATTAGGAGTTTCATTAATGTTCATGAAGACCACACAGCTCAAATGCCCATACACTCTGAACTGTAGAGAGAAACATATTGCAATACTTGTAAAAGGAAAGGATTTCAGGGTAAAGAGAGAACAATTCCTAGAGCAACATTAGGCATTTGGTCCAGCTTTTTGGACACGTTAGTCATTTTTTGCAAAGTAAGCAGACCTTGTGTGGGTCATTTTCTGAGATGAAACTGCTAGAGAAGAAGCTGCAGGAAGACATTCACGTTGCTGTCCAGATGAGGGCATGTAATTATCTTATTCCTTGATACATGAGATTTATTTCTCTTTCCAGGCACAGGGCTGAAAAACTTTGTTGGAGGCTATAAAAATAGCCTGCTGGCTATTCATAAACTCCAGACACAATATCTGTCTCAATGATCTCCTGCAGCAAGAGGTTCCACAGGATACTTATTACTGTAAAGGCTATGAACTTGTCACAGATACCTAGATCTATACAAGGGTTGATCAGCTATACAACTGGATTTAAGAAGGAATTTCTTCTACTGCTTCTACATGTAAGTAAAATCTTGTTAACCATTGAGTTTGCAGATGGAGTCAAGGTCAGAACTAGTGTTGATGCTCAAAGGTGTTCAGGTCCATAAGCAGGGTGGAATTGCTTTACCAGCCCAGAAATACCCTGCCACCAGAATAAAGGCCAGTCTGCTATGGTACCCACTGAGAAGTGGGGACTGCTGTGCTGTAAGCTTCACTGTAGCCATTCCATTGCCCCATGCCACTGACCTGGGGAAAGTCCACTGTTGGTATCCATCTCCATGTGCATGTAACTCTTACTCATACAAGATCTTAGTCTGACCACTGGGGTCAGATTAGGTTAGGTATGGATTTCCTGTCATAGGCACTGTGTTGTTCATTATGGCTCTACCTAGGTCTGTCAACAAACAATAGCATTTCTTTAGTCATCACTTTAGCCTCAGTGCATTTCACAGTTGTCAACATCCCCTTCTCACAGATGGTGAAATTAAGCCCATGGCCATCTATCAGAGCAAGACATTGGATTTACAGTCTGGGGTCCTTCCACTGGATCACACTGACGTCAGGACACTAGCTTGTCTCAGGAGGACTGCGAAGTGTGGGGATTGAAAGGGGAGGCAGAATTGATAGCCATACCTGACCACTCCATTGGAAAGAAGCCGTAGTCACCCCATTCACAAATCCTGCTGTAGATGGTAAATAATATGATTTCTCACTGTTGATCCTCCATGTTTCTGTCATACTTGTCTGTTTTTACTGCAATCATTGAAGTGATGACTTGAGGGATTTCTCTGCATTAAACCATAATTTCCTTCCTTGACTACTGTCTGTTGCATGACTGCTCCATTTAAGCGGTACTTGTTACTTTGGCATTTGTCCCTCTGGCCTTAGTATTTTACACTTGTCTGCATTAAACAGCATTTTCCATTTCCTGGCTTAGTTACCAAAAGACTAAGCCAGGTGTCAGCTATGTTACCAAGGCTTTTATAAACATGATCATGCTTCACAGCTCCTGTGAATCTCCCTTGACATCCATTGACTTTTATTACTTTGTAAAGTGCCAGGTACACTGCTTGCGCTATATAAATGTTTGTTAATAATGTTAATAATAATTACAAGGCAACTATTCTTTCCTTATTCTGTGCAATGCATTTACATTCACAAATATTTGTTTGATTTCTGGTTGTTTCTAGACAAGTCTTGATTTTTGATTCTGGATCCAAACTTCATCAGCAATTTTCCATTCTAAGCCAAGACTCTTTTTATCCAGATTACACAGCAGTGCCCGAACTATGATAAGGATGCTACTGTGCAAGTGGCTGGACAGAGACTAAATAAAAGGCAGTCCTTCTCTCTACACAAGAGTACAGAAGAGACTTTCGAGTGCAGAAGCAGGGGTGTAGCTACTTGGGAATGATCCCTAGTGCATGAAATGGAAGGGATTCCATGTTGGGGCATATGGATGTTCCTACCCTTCCTCTCCCTCTTCCCTGTCCATCCTTATCGATGGGGTCACCATCCGTCCCGTTCCTCAAGCCCGTAGCTTGGGCTTCGTCTTCGACACTTACCTTTCCTTTAAACCTTGCATCGACTCTGTTCATCAAGTCCTGTCGCTTTGCCCTTCATAACATTGCTCTGATTCGCCCCTTTATCTCTGTCTCCTCAGCCAAACCCCTTGTTCATGCCATGGTCATCTCTTGCCTTGACTACTGCAACCTCCTCCTTACTGGCCTCCCTCGCCCTCACCTGTCCCCCCTTATCTCCATCCAAAACTCCGCTGCTAGGGTCATCCACTCAGCCCGTCACTTCGACCACATGCAGCCTCTCCTCTCCTCACTTCACTGGCTCCCTGTTCCCGAACGCATCCTTCACAAACTCCTGGTATTCACTTACAAAACCCTTCACAACCTGACTCCCCCTTACCGCTCAGCCCTAATCTCCTTGCACACTCCTGCATGCACTTTCCACTCCTTCTCTGTCCCTTCCCTCGCTCTCCCTCATCTCCCCTGCTCCCCTAACCACCTTTGTCCCTTTTCCCTTGCTGCTCCCCATTCTTGGAACTCCCTCTATGCCCACATCTGCCTTGCCCCCTCCCTCCGCACCTTCAAATCCCTCCTCAAAACCCACCTCTTCCTCGCTGCCTTTCCCGACACCTGTTAGAACTTTCCTCTCAATACTTAATGTCTTCCCTCCCCTCAGACTCCTCCCTAACTGCAAACAAGGAAAGCATGTGCACCTGAGACTTTGCATCTGCTTGAATGTTATTTATCCCTTGTCTCTTCCTATGTCCCCTCTCCTTGTCTCCCTCCTCTGTGTCTATTAGATTGTAAGCCATAGGCAGGGACCAGGTCTATCTTATTGTTCTGTAAAGCACCAGGTACACAGATGTCACTATACAAATAAATAATAATAATAATAATAATAATAATAATAATAATAATAATAATATGGATTCTGTAGGCATCAGGGGTGGCTGGTGGGTTTGGAGGCTGGAGGAGCAGAGAGTGGGTTAAACCTGTGAAAAGGGGTGGAGCCTAGCCTAGGGGCAGAGCCAGGGCAATGGTAGGTGGAGCCAGGGCAACGGTAGGCGGGGCCAGGGCATAACCCAGTAGCAAGGAGTTCCACGAGCTAATGTTGGATGGACATTACATTACTTAATGCTGGGAACACTGCTGTGTGAAACACTGCTACTGGGGAATAGAGAACCCTCTTACTAGGGTCCCATCCACTCTGCTCTCTCTTTCCCACCTGTTCCAAATTAACCATAGTAGGTTGAAAAAAGAGATCACATTGCCATCACCTATCTTTATCCTGAACCCTCGAATGCTCAATTTTCATTTCATGCTTGGCCACCTGTAGTCTTCTGAAAGTGTAGGCTTTGGGACAAACCTTCTTTCTGGCTTGGAGAACTTAGGAGGACTGAGTTAGCTCCCTGTCCTGCAACAAGCTGAATCAGAAGAGAATGAAAGGGAAGAGAAGGACAGGAGAGAGGAGAAGTAGGAGGGAAAGGGTTTGGTTTTGGAGCATGAGAAAAGGAGGGGGGAAGAGTTGGGTTCAGTGGGGAACAGGGAAAAGGGTTTCCTTGTTGTCTGCAGCCTTCTATTCTACCGCGCCCCTACCCACTTTCCCCTATGTTGACAGGGAGAGCGAGGCGAGGTGTGGAATCATGCCATATCTCAGACAAACTTTATAGAAAAAAAGAACCACATTATTTTAGATGTTTGCATTTTGAATGACATTTTTAATTTTGCTTCTTTGTGGACCTCTCCCCAAAAGAAGAGGTCCAAGACCCTCCCAATCCTCATGCCATCACTTACCATTATCCTGAACACTCTTCATTTTCATGCTCTCCTTGACTGCTTGTAGTTTTCTAGGGTAGGCTCCCTGTCCATTCACTGTTCAGGTCCCACAGCTGGTCTTCTTGAGGTCTCCAGACACAGTGTGACTTCAGGCTTCATTGGACCTATAGAAGCCTAGTAGCTCCTAAAGTCAAACACTGCATCTGGAGGCACAGTGGTGGGTGGCCAGTTGATGTAGAAGCCCCTATGGCTGGGGTTCTGGAGCCCACATGAGTTGTTGGGCGTGCATTACCTTAAAACCAGGCTTCTCCAGACCATCATACCTAATATATACACCCACAAAATGCCTGCCCTAGCACACAGGCCACTTGCTTTTAAACATTTGGCCCCTTTGGAGGCTGCATTGCCTTGAAACCAGGCCCCTCCAGACCAGCATTCCTAGAAGAAGCTGCACCACCAAATGCCTGTCCCAAGCAAACAGCAGGCCTGTTCTTAAAAGTTTGGCCCCTTTTGCGACTCCATTGCAAGCAACCCAGGCCCCTCCAGACCAGCATTCTTAGAAGAAGCTGCACCACCAAATGCCTGTCCCAAGCACACAACAGGGACCCTTTTTAAAAAAAGGAAAAAAAAATAAAAGGTTTCCTGTTGCTGGCCTGCATTGCAAGCAAACTACTTTTCAGCCACAGTGAAACAGCGAAGGGAGGGACCATTAAAAAAAAAAAAAGAGTAGCCATGAGCACTAGACCTGCAAATTCACAAAATGACCTCTCTACTATATAGGTGAAAGCCATTTGGACTCTTCTCACAACATGCCACCAAACTGCAAAGGGTGGGGCCATTTTTAAAATGCAAGGAACATTCCAGCAAAAATTGGATTGAAAACCTTCCTCCATCCAAGCCCTTAGGTACCTCACCCAGCAAACATATGTCTAAAAGAGGAAACTGACCAATTTTAACTAGGAAAGTAGCCATGGCCAGTGAGGCCCCAGAAAATGGCCACAGCCTTTGAACATGCTTGGGGGAGGAGGGGGGAAACCAGCCAGCAGTGCAAACACACAATAAGCAAAAGCAAACCACAACTTCTTAAGCCAACCATCTTATCCTCAACACACCACAGAAGCGGCAGCGAGGAGTTGCACTTGTCGCCCAAAACATGGTTCACTTCATATCTGTTGCACTCCCTGCCCCTCCCCATGTATCACAATCTCCCAGTCCACCCCACCCCCACCCCCATTATCCAGCCCCCAGCCAGACTCCTCTGTGTCCCTCCCTCCCCATGTGTCTCAGTGGCATTCACACACTCCCCCCACTTAGGGTTGCTATAACCACACATTTTTAGAAAGCACTTATGAGATATACAGGTTGCAGGGCTGCATTGGTTCCAATACATAAGTGCCCTCTAAGAATTAGCATCTATGGCAACCCTCACCCCAGCCAGACTCCTCAAGTCTTTTACTCCCCCAATGCACCCCACTCCACACCACCACTCCCCCATGTATCCCAGTACAACACCCTCCCCCACACACACCCAAGGCAGCTGACAGCACAATCATAAAACACAGAGAATAAACAGTTACAATTCATAATAAAACATACTATAAAACATAATTTTAAAATCATAATTTAAAAAATTTAAAATATGCTAAAAATATGCTACAATACAAAAAATATACTAAAAAGGCAGAAGAACCATATTATGAGATGGTATGAGATGGTTATATAATAACCAGATGTGATATCAATGCATAATAATCCCTATTATAACATCCCCCCTCCTCCCAAGACAAGTCCCCCAGCCCCAGGATCCCCACCAAAAACCAAAGGCCAAGCCCCAGCCGGGTCCCCAATGTACTCACAACCAGGCAGGCTGAGCTCTGCAGCGTCTTCTCTCCCCATTAGAGGACAAGATGCTTGCTGGGCCCTGGGTTTGAATAGTGATGGACGACTTGGCAGGCACACTAACTATACTTACTAACTTCTGCCTAAATAAATCTAATCTAACAGTGAATTGATCCTGAATTGAAAAAGATTCAGATGAGTCTGGTCTGTGCGCAGGCAGACACCACCCTCACACACCACGTGAGACAAAAAGGCCAGGCTCAGAGACACAGTTTATAAGTTAACAGTCATCACAAGTAGGGCTGTAGTGGAAAGTCGCAGCGGTAGCTAATTCCACCGGAAACAGAATTTCCGCAATTAGTTGTATGGCATGGCAGAGGCTTTCATTCTGCTAGTTTTATTCAGCTACTTCCACAGTTCTGCTAATTTCATTCTTCTACTTCCACAGACCTCACAAATAGTGGAAACATGCCATTTTTCCTACTTCCGCCATTCCGCCAGTGCCACGAAATAGCAGAACAGTGGTTTTCCAACAGTTTCTGACAATTCTGCAATTTTTCTGATAGTTTCTGAATTTGCAGAATGTCAGAGGAATTAGCGGAATGTCAGCAAAAAAGTTGTGGTGTGGCGTGGGCAATTCCAAAATGGCAGAATGGAATCACGGCGTGGTAACAGCTGTTGCCGCATCAGCCCTAATCACAAGCACCCTTCTGACTCCCCCCTCCCCCTTGCTGTTCCACTGGCCAATAGCAATAGAGTACACACATCAGTCACACCCACACACCCACACCCACACACCATGTATTGCTCCCCCCATGGCGTTAAGGACTATAGCCCATAATACATTACTGCACTGCCAGTTTCCTCCTGGTAGACTTCAATGAGACAGTTTCCCCAGGCGATCCTGGAAACGCACTGCGCTGATCTGAACACATGCTGGGATGGCACTCCCTGGCCGCCCAATGCGCATTCTTTAAATCTTTGCCCCTTGCAGGGCTCCGTGACTTCTCCTACTGACTGAACCTGGCTCTCTGCTTGGCTCCCACCTCCCCCGCGGCTCTTCCTCCCCCTCTGGCCCAATGGCAATGATTACACATGCTCAGCAGAGCAAAGCAACATGCTCACGGAGCTCGCACATGCGCAATCATGAACCTGGAAGTTCGGAGCACTGGAGCAGCTGACACAGCCATGACAGGGCTCTGAACTGCACCGCAGTGCTGTCGCACGCCTGGAACCAAAGGTAATTTAAAAAGTAAATCTTGGGTCATGTGCAGAGGCCAGTAAGGGCAGTGCCCCTAGTTACCTGGGGCTGTAGCCACCACTGGTAGGCATGTGGCCACCCAGGGCTCATGGGCCCTGGTGCAGATGCATCTGCTGCACCTATTATAACAATGTCTCAGTGTAGAACACCTAAAATGGATGCCCAGGTGATGACTGTGGTGAGTGTATTTTGTAAATTACAGCTGGTTCATTGTCTTCAGCCTTATATCTCAGGCTCTAATCTTGCCACCATCACCCATGCATTTACCACCTCAAGATTGTGCTACTGCAATGCGCACTATGTGGGGCTACTCTTAGTGACAATCTGGAGACTGCAGCTGGTGCAGAATGTGGCAGCCCGCCTTCTGGTGGGGACGGGCCACCGTGAGCACATAAAACCCGCACTCCACTCTCTGCACTGGCTGTCTTTAGTCTTCCGGGCTTGATTCATGGTGTTGGTCATTACCTATAAAGCCCTGTACAGCTTGGGCCCCACCTACCTGCGAGACCGCCTCATCCCTCATGTCCTGGATGGGCCCCTCTGATTAACCGGGAGCACCACCTTGGAATTCCTCTGGGTTTCCCAGGTGGCAAGATTTGAGAGGACATTCTCGGTGGCCACACCAAGACTGTGGAACTCTCTCCTGGTGGAGGTTCACCTCTCTATGGGCCTTTCCTCCTTCCATAGATAATGCAAAACCTGGCTATATCTCCAGGATTATTAGATTTATTTAGGTTTCATTTCAGTTTTGTACCCCTTACTGTGTTCTTTGTGTCCCCCCCCCCAATCCCTGTGTAATATTGGATAGATAGATAGATAGATAGATAGATAGATAGATAGATATGGTAGGAGTTACCTTAGTTATAGAGATAGATAGAGATAGTGTTAGTTTGTAGTTATTCAGTTTTGATATTTTAGCATGTTTGTGTAGGACTAGGCCTTTAGATATAATATGTACTTACATAGATTTTAAAATAGTTAATACTATAGTTAGAGTTAGCGTAGATAATATTAGAAAAAAATGAATATCAAATCTCTCTCTCTCTCTCTCTCTCTCTCTCTCACTCTCTCTCTTAAATTGTGTGCATTTTGTTTGGAAGACATGGAGAAGGAAAGTAGGAGAGGGTGGTCTGCTACCCGTAAGGCAGGCAATGGGGCACATGGCAGAGGTGGTGGTAGGGGCCATGCCAGAGGAGTGGAAGCATGCAGCAGCAGCCAGAACCCATCACCATGCCCCAAGCTTCACAGCCATGATTTTGGGAGATAGGGTTCAGAGGCTCCCAGCAGTGGCACTAGTCTGGGGGTGATTTGGTGGTGCCTCCTGCCAGCGTCCTCCAGTGCCATGCAGGGCACTGGAAGGCCTGCAGGACATGAGGCTGCGGCTGTCTGCTGCTGCAGGAGCAGGTGCTGCTTCCAAGATTCCTCCAGGGCCACCAATGTCCCCTATTGTTGAAGTGATCTCCAGTAGTCCAGGGCTGGTGGATCCCACCCTGGCTGCTAGAGACAGAGCCCAATCCCCGGGCAATGGCAGCAGGGAGAGGAGGAGTAGCAGCAGCAGCAGCAGCAGCTCTAGGGGGCAGAGGGAGAAGAGTGGAAGTACCATGGTGGGCAGTCAAGTCTCAGGGTCCCAGTACTCCCCTTCATGGGACATCACAGTGATTGAGGACAGTGAGGCAGAAGAAGACACTAGTCCCACAGAGGAGATGTCTGGAGTTAAGGTGATGGCTATCCCTCCTCCCAAAGCTGTGTCACCACCAAGTTCTGCCTCTTGCAGCAGTGTTGGCAGCAGCAGTGCATCACCCGGGGTGGGCCAGAAGGCAGGAGAGGGGGGGAGATCCTCTGTCTGGGCACATTTCAAGCTGGTGCAGGTGGATGATCAAAGGGAGGTGCAGTGCACTTTGTGCAATAAGGTGGTAAACAGTAGGCAACTGCTCACCAACCTTGGAACATCTGCCATAGCAAGGCACCTGAAATCATGCCACAGTGCTCTGCTGCTAAGCAGGAAGATAGGGGAATTGGATGCCAGCAGGTTTCCAACTGCAGCGGCCAGTCACCCACCTCCTTCAGCAGGCAAGCATCCTGCACCAACTGCTGCCTCTAGCAGAAGGAGCAGTATTCCTGCTAGGGGGGAAGAACAGCAGAAGGAGCCTTACCAGCAGTGTCAGTCCACCATGAAGGACCTGAGGTATGTGCAGCTGCCAAGGCCATTGGCAGCTGGAGGGTGGAGTGGTCTTCAAGAGAAAGCCAGGCGCTTGTTGGGCAAAATGATTGCACTGGATGGGCAGCCCTTCTCCATTGTAGAGGGCATGGGCTTCAAGAGACTGATTGGATTCCTGGCCCCTCCATTTAATCAGAATGTGGTGCCAGAGCTGTACAGGGCTTTGAAGGAGTGAGTGAGGGAGCAGCTGGCAGGGGCTGGGGGTGCCACCATACACTTCACCACAGACCTGTTTTTCAGTAGAAATGTGCAGCACACCTACCTGGCGGTGATGGCGCACTAGTGGCAGGACCCAGAGGCAGCTTTGGGGAGTGGCAGGAGGGGTCCCGAAGCAGGATATAGGTGGACCCTGCTTCAGGCACAAGTAATGGTCAACCTCCACACCGATAGGAATGTCAAGGTAGCCCTGACCACCATGGTGAGGGAGTGGGTATCGCCGGCGCACCCTTCACCAAGGGCTGCGTGGTGACGGACAACGCAGCCAATATACTGAAGGTTGTTGGTGACTGGGGCTTCACAGTATCGCTTGTGCTGCACACACCCTTCTCCTGTTGGTCAGGGATGCTTTGGGCTTGGGGTAGAAGGGGATTGGGGAAGGCACCCTTAGCTCCCTGACTGAGTGGGGGAGGAAGCTGTTGGCATTCTTAGCTGTTGGGGTTCTTTAACCAGAGCGTGAAGGGCAGCAAACTCCTCCGGGAGAAAAAGGCCGAGCAAGGCTCCCCAGTGCACCAGCTCATCCAGGATGTCTCCATACGGTGTAATTCCACCTTCCTGATGCTCGAGCGGCTGCTTGAGCAGAAAGCCACCCTGCATCATGTTCAACTGGTGACAGACAGTGGGGCACCTCCAGGGTATGATGGGGCAGAATTTGAGATCCTGTCTCACACGCTCTTTGTGTTGAGGCCGTTCCTGGCCATGACGGAGACCATGAGCACCTCCACAGCCACCCTCAGCCAGGTGACCCTCTGGTCCATAGTCTCCACAGGAGGCTGGATGAGATCCCTGGGGTGTGTGATTGTGGAACACAGGGCAGGAAGCTGGCCAATGAGTGACCTCTCCCTCCCTTGTACTCTATAGCCAGGATGACCCCAGACCTGCAGTGGGGTGTGGGGCTAGGTGGGGAGAAGACCCACTCCTTTGTCCTGTTGGCCCCTGGAGCTGCCACCAGTGTCTGTGACTGGGTATCCTGCCTTGGACCAGAAGGTTGGATGAAATTATGACCCTTGAGGTACCAACACTTCTGTGGTTCTAGGTTCTATGATTCTAGGTCTGACAGTATCCAGGCCGCATCCAGGCAGTAACAACAATGAGCAGCATGGCCCCAGCATTACATCAGGCTGAGAATGTGAGTGAGGGCGGAGACTGGATGGGGGTCCCTGCCGGGACAATGTGGAGCAAAGGTGACAGAGCCATGGAGCACGGGACATATCCAGGAGGGGAGGAGTGATTGTGTCCACACACACACCCATTGGATACCTTGTGGGGGACGGATATGGTCAATATCCCCTGAGCTGGAGCTGCATCGAACTCAAGGGGGCGTGTTCAGTGGCTGAAAGGATCGCTTGCCACCGCCGTGTCTATCAAGGGGGCGGGGACTTGTAACAGCTGCTTCCAGGACGCCCGCACAAGAGCCGGGAGCAACCGGCGGCCGTGCCGGTGGCACATGCCAGGGGCACGTGCCGAAGGGGCACGGCCAAAGGAGCGTACCCTTTGGCTGTGCCCTTCGGCTGGGACCGGCAGCCTGGGCCGTGGAGACTGACTAACATTATTGAAGTTTGGTGGCAGAGTGAGCTGATCCACCATTGAATGTGAGTCATGTATATGGGAAAGGGGGAGGAGTGATTATTTTGTTATTGTGATATTGTATTAAGGGAGGAGGGGTATTTTCGTGAATTGGGGGATTGTTTTGAATAGTCTGTTAGGAGTGAATTAAATGAGGAAGGTTTTTTTTAACTGTGAGCTTATATTGATGAGCTATATAATATGTTAAAATTATGGGGGATTATATGAGAGAATGAGTATGTAATCTTGTAGAAAACCCACTCCACTTGGTGAGAGCAGGTGGAATGGGAGTGGGAGGGTTCCCCCCTGGTGGCAGCAGGTGGGGAAGGTGAGGTTAATTGTTGGTTAATA
>QEPC01001582.1:318430-344651 GCA_003113815.1 Sphenodon punctatus
GAATGATCCCAAGGTTCAAAGTGAGGCCATGTCTTTAGCTAATAATGAACTTGGCTCCTTTGAGTTCCTGGTCAGTTTAGTAGTGTGGTATGATATTTTGGTTGAGGTGAATGTGGTGAGCAACATTATGCAAGATTCCAAGATGCAGATTGACATTGTCCTGCAACATATTGAACATTTATGTTCTTTTCTGAAGAACTACAGGGAGACTGGTTTCATTTCAGCAGTCATTAAAGCCGAAGAGATTGCACAGGAGATGGATATAGAGCCCATATTCCAACATAAGCGGCAGCGCTTAACGAGAAAGAAGAAGGCTTTTGAGTACGAGGGAAGAGATGAACCAGTCACGGATGCAGAGACGTCTTTCAAAGTTGAATATTTTCTCACCACTGTTGAAAGGGCAATAAATTCAGTAGAAGAATGATTTGAACTTTACAGACAACACAGTAAAGATTTTGGCTTCCTCTACAACATCGGCCAATTAAAGGAAAAGGACAAAGATGAACTTCTGAAATGCTGCAAAGACCTGCACCTCGTACTGAGTGATGCTGATGGCCAAAATTCTGATATAGATGGTGAGGATCTCTTTATTAGAACTCCAGAGACTGTCAAACTTTGTTAAAAGAGAAGACACAGCTCTAGAGGTCTTAAAGTACATTCAGAAAAACCACCTGTTGGATGTGTATCCTCACACATCTATCGCATTGAGGATCTTGTTAACTATTCCAGTCACAGTGGCATCTGCAGAGCGTATTTTCTCCAAACTAAAGCTAATAAAGACCTATCTCAGATACACAATGAGTCAGGAGTGCCTCGTTAGTCTTGCATGCATTTCCATCGAGAGCAGCATTACTCAGACACTGGATTTCAATGATCTTCTTGATGACTTTGCTGCAAGGAAAGCTAGAAGGGTTGCAATTTAAGCAAATTTGCCATGACAGTGACCATGACCACTAAACTGACCAGGAACTCAAAGGAGACAAGTTCATTCCTTTATTGCTTTTATGTGCAATTTTTTTATGTGCAATGTTCAAAAGGTTTTAAAGGGTGACTTGGGTATATTATCCCCCATGTTCCAATGTGCAATGCTGAATGTTTCTTAGGTTCCTTGGGTGTTAGTCCCCATAAAAAATGAAACAAAACCCCAAAGACATAGAAAATAAAAGTTTGTTGAAAAAGACATTTGTTCTGTTATTACTATGTATGAACACCTTTGCTTGATTATTTTCATTTGTTTTGACTTTTGACTGCCAAATTCTTGCAAAAAATGAATAATGCCCTGCCCTCCATCTTCTGCTGTTCCCTCCCTGTATTGGCAGGAGGGGAAACCGGGGGAGGAAACTGGGGGGAGGGGCTAGAAAGGTGGTACTTTGGCATGTTCGGGGTGGCTTAAGCAAGGGGGGCAGTCTGTGGTGGATTCTGGAGGGTGGATGGATCTGTGGGACAAGGGGCAGTGGGGGTGCTCTGTGTGGGAAGCTAAGGGGTAAAAAGTGCTGAGAATAAAAAGGGCTGAAGGCATATGTGCCAATATGAGGCACATTTATGCAAAATTGCATATTTACATAAATGGGCGGGACCTAATTATGCAAATTAGGCCCCGCACCAAGACTCCGCACATGGCCCCACAAACCCTAGGGCCGGCCCTGATGTTCGGATGAGTTCAGATGAGTTCAGGGGCAGGAAAAACATCTTTTCAGGACAAAAAACGTAAGTTTAGGTTCAGTTTCGGTTTTGGTCAGGTTTCAGTTTCGGTTTTGGTTCGGTTTCGATGGTGCTATTTTTGACTGTTCGGCCAAGTTCGGCCAACCCGAACTTGGCTGAACTGAACCATCGAACCCGAACTCGGGTTTCAAATTGAACAACCGAACAGCCGAACAGCCGAACCACATTCTGTTCGCCCATCCCTATAAAGGATGGAATATAAAAATGTTACAGCTGGAAATGTATTTGCAAGTTAATGTCTATACCATCAGGACCCTTCACCCAATCTTTCTGAGAATTGCCACATGTGTTATATGTGTGGGGGAACATTATATTCACAGGTTTCATGCAAATTGCATGGGAGATAAAGAAGTTGTAGTCATGAATGTGTATGGACATTTTCTTAAAATCACAACATTAAATCGCTTCTAAAATCTGTTCCCTTTATCTAATCGTTTCAAAATTTGATACACATAGTGCCCTCCATTGGGGGTACAAGCACCCCAAACGTCATCACAATTGAGAAAGAAACAAAAAGATATAGCTGGAAATACGTTTTTAAGTATTTTCCCTTTATTTCAAAAACAAAATATCATTTTCGTTTCTATTTTCATTATTATTTTTGTCGTTTTCATTATTGCAATAATGATAATGAAAATGACAATTTTGTTATCATAATTGTAATAAGAAAAATACATGCACATCCCTCACAATAGTTTCCAGTCCCAACAGCAGTGCTCAGAATATCTTTTGTTTTCTTCTGAGGATGGCGTAAAACAGCCTATGGTTTTTGGCCAGAACCAACAATGCTTAATCACGTCTGATAATTACAACTTTCTCTGCTGTATGCCTCCTCAGCTCTGGCTGAGGACAGGAGCTGTTTCATATTTAAACTCTATTATAGCTGAAGCACTCTCAAGGGGAGTGTGTTGATCTTGAAGGCTGAGGTTTAATTCTCTGCACCACTAATTAGATCAGGAAAACAACTGAGAAGATTTGAACAGAAGGTTTGTAGAAGCCTGTTAACAAGCAAGGCTTTTTTCTTCTTTTGGTTGCACATAAATAGCAGTGCTGTGTGTCTGCTGGGTTTCAGAAGCCTGTTGAGGAGTTCTGTCATCTGTGGTTCTGCTGCAGCTGTGTTCCAGGTATGATGTCCAGAGAAAACAAGCTAAGGAAGGTGTAGCAATGGGTGGCTTCCAGGTGGTAAGTCCCTGCAGGACTGAACGTCCCTCCCTCCCCCATGGCTGTAACTCATGGGGAATTAGCATTCCACACACTTGTCCATGGAAATTAGCTCCACAGTCTTTATTAGACCCACACAGCTCCTGTATTCCCACTCCACAGGGTTACCTCCACAGTCCACTGTATCCACAGTCCCTGGGCTGCTGTCTTGGTCACCTCCACCCTGCAGGCCCAGCAATCTCTCACAGGTGCAGGAGAAATCCACTTGCAACCTCCCCCCTCCCTCGCCCAAGTCCATACATCCAGGCCTCAAACCCCAGGCTCTGGCCAAGCCTTCCCCAGGCAGGAGGCACTCTCCTGGGCATAGTCTTCCCCACTAGGGATGAAAGAGAAAGTCACTGTGGTAGCTTTTTTCACAATGAGTGGCACAGTGTGACACAGACATTTATTCTGCTATTTTCATTCCACTACTTCCACCATTCCGCTACTTTCATTTTGCTACTTCCACTGGCTACAAAAGTAGCAGAACATTGTTTGTTCCGACAGTTTTGATCTTCTGCAATTTCTGTCAGCACTGTGATGTAGTGGAACAATGTTTATTCTGACAGTTTCTGAGATTGTTCTGACAGTTTCTGAATTAGCCGAATGCTGGCAGAATTAGCGGAATGCAGGTGGATGCGCTGCAGAAAGTCACGGGCAATTCTGAAATGGCGGAATGGAACAGTGGAGTGGATAAAGGAGTTGTTGCTTCAGCCCTATTCCCCACTACCTGGGCCCACTCTGATCCTTTTGGTCTTCAGCACCTTGTAGAGGATAGAGTGGAGATCAAGGCTTATTCAGGGGAGGTGTGGTTCCTTCAGCTCCCAGGCAGAGACTGCCCTCCCTCACAATCTTGCCTCTTCACTTATATACCCAGATTGGGCATGGACAGCTCTTCAGCTTGACTACCATTAAATGGCCAGTGTCCTGTCCACTCTGTCTCATGGGCTCTCAGCCTGTTTCCAGCTCAGACTGGTCCCAAGCTATGGGGCTAGCTCTGCAACACCCCTATGCATGCTCAGCCCTCCAGAAGGCCCACACATCCCCTTTCTTAAATGGGCAGCAGCACCACAGGACTGCTCCCTGCCTCACCCCCACCCACCCCCCCATTGGGGAAGGCAGGCTTCTATCAAAGAAGACTGTTACCTCTACACTTTCTAGCATGGTGCAGTACTCTCTGGTCAAATAGTTCCCAGTTGTGGAGCCACCTCCACCCAAGTGATTTAGAGAATTAACCTTTTCCTGTTGGGGAGCATTCCTCCACCCAACTTACAGTCTAAGGGGTTCAACAGAGTCCCCACATTTCTCCATCAGACCTCACAAGAGGGACTTAAACACACCATATTGACTGGGGGCATAATTCTTCCCAAGCCTCCTTTACATTAGAGAATTAACTTAAAGGTCAGTGTCCTAGCCTTGCACCTCCCCTTGTCATGCCTACTGGGTACCATGGGCTGGCTTGCCCATACCCCTTCCCAATCTTCTCTTTTTGGGGAAATAATCTACCTCTGAAATCAGGGAATCACTTCTATCTGTCTAGCGGAGGGAACAGACCAGCTCTTCCATCTCCCTGCCTGTGCCTCTCAGGGGAACCATTTTAACACCAAGTTTTCCCCTAACACAGGTTAGCCCAGTCCTGGCTTACAATAGGAAGAGCATGTTCACAGGTGCTACTAACCTTCGATTCCCCCAGACTTTCCTTCAGACAGGGCACATGGGGTCATTCCCAAGCATCCCAATCTGGTGCTTGTGGAGAATACCCCACCAGCCTCCCAAAACACCCTCACAGCTGGCTATTACCACCAATTCTAAGTTATCCAGGCCCTCCAGCTTCTTGTTCCCCTTTTCGTGGGGTTTGGGATAGTGGACCACCCACACCATCTGACTATCCCACCCTAGAACCCTTTACATTAGGACTACTTGTGCAGGTTAACCGATACATTCCATATCCTTAACTCTTTTCCCCAGGACTCTCACTCATTCTGAGGTAGGTGCATTCTCCCCAGTCTTGTCTCCTGATTTGCAGGTCTCCCAAAGGACAACATTTAGCTCCTTCACCTTTCTACAGAGAGTCAAGTTCTCTTGTTCTGCCACGTACCTGTCTCTTGCTACTTCTACCACCATTTTGCTAGAGAAACTTCTTGTTCTTTCCTCTCTTGTCTTGAGACTACCTGATGTACTCTGAGGGCCTCTAGCTCTTTCAAGAAGAAGTCATTGTCTGCCAACATCTGTTGGACTGCCCTATTAACAGTGTCTATATCATCTGAGCTCTCCCCTTCTACCTGGGTGCCTATGGACTTCCTTCCTCTTCCTTTTTTCCTATGACTAATTTTTACTTTCCCTCTAGTAGCCCTCTGATTATATTTTTGAGGCTTTTCTTTGGGACAATCCCTCTGAACATGTTGCAGAGCTTGACATGCCCAGCTACTCCTAGGAGGTCTCTGCTCTTGCTTCCATTTCAGTTCCTTCCTGGGGTTGCATGTTGCCATCAGAGTCAGCCTATCTTCTGGCTCAGGTTCTTTATCCTTTTTCATCCTGTAGGGATATCACCTTTCTGCATGCCTCATCATCCCACAAGTCCAGAAACACACTCCCATACCCTTGCTCTGGTAGCCCAGAGTCCAGTTGTTATGGATGCCTTGCCATATCTTCTGTCAGGGACTCCAATAGTGTCCAGGATGGCCAGAGTTGTGATACCCCTGCATAGTACCTATCACCTTGGGTCCCCAGTACTTGTGTGTCCTTGTTCCTGGCTGCTGGTCATCCTGCCTCAGCTCCAGCTCAGCAAATTTGCACAAGCTGGGTGTGGTTGGCACATGCCTCCAGACATGGACAACTCCTCTTGATGGCATGTTGATCTGCACCACATCCTGGCGAACATGAGTGAACCACCAAGTGCCAGCCCAGCTCGTTTCTGGATGTGCTTTCACTCCTAGGCATAATCCTCCAGTTTCTGCTCCAGGTGCAGTTCTCCAGTAGCTCCATCACTGGTTCCACTACAATCCATCACACAACTCCACTGCTTCGCAGCACTGGCTCAATGTCTCAGTCGCTGACTGGTCACAATCCTGCAGTCTGCTCCATCCCTGCGCAGGATCACAAAACCCCATGAATAGCAAGTCAGCTGGCAAGCTGATAACAGGGTTTTGCCCAACTTCTCCACCACATATGTAGTAGCAGGCAGCTTCCAGGGGGTAAGTCTCTGCAGGACTGAGACCCCCCTGGGCTGTCATTCATGGGGAATTAGCACTCCACACACTTGACCATTGGAATTAGCTCCACAGTCTTTATTAGACTCACACAGTTCCTGTATTCCCACTCCACAGGGTCACCTATACAGTCCATAATATCCACAGTCTCCCTGGGCTGCCATCTTGAACACCTTCACCCTGCAGGCCCAGCACAGTCTCTCACAGGTACAGGACCAATCCACTAGTAAATCCCCCAAAGTCCATACATCCGGGCCTCAGACCCCAGACTTTGAACAAGTCTTCCAGAGGCAGGAGGCACCCTCCTGGGCATAGTCTTCCCCGCTACCTGGGTCCACTCTGGTTCTTCTGATCTTCAGCACAGAGACCCCACACCAGCCATGCAGCCTCCACTCTAGGACCCAGTGCCACCTGCTCCAGGGCGCCATCCCTCCTGTCAGCTGCTGTGTCAACTGTGAAGCAGAAGAGGAGGCTCCTAAGGAGCAATAACACTGGTTCAATTTCCACCACTTTTAATCAATGTCTTGTTCTTTTCTTCAGTTTCTGAATCTTTTTGTAAATTTCCAGAACTTTTCATCAATTTCTGGAGCTTTTCATCAAATTCTGGAATTTAGAATGCTTGAGAAAAATAGCATCTCTTGCCACCCCTACTCCCCTGCCCTGATCATGCTGTTCCTAAGGGTCACAGGATGGTGGGGTGAGGGTGGGGACAGTGGCTGTCTCTGGCTTCCTAGAGTGGCAAATATCCTTGTGGCACTCCTTGACAGTGGTCCCAGCCTGCCTCTTGAACCTGCACCAGCATTATGTGCATGTGTGACATAACTTCACAAGTTCATTCTCTCCATTTGATAACATGGAAACTGCAAAAAGTTCTACTTTAAAAACTTAATGATGAATTTTCAAGCTCTAAATTTAAGAAATTACTAAAATGCACATTTAAATTTTGTGACTCCTCTGCATCTACAGATGGATATGTTTAAGCACAATATTCCCTGTGAACAAAATGAGGTCGCAAACCCCAGAAAAATTACTTCTGCCTCCAAAATTCAAATTCCTATAACTTAGACATTTCTCAACCAATCTCTCTGAAATTTGGACTGTTTCTACCACTCCCCTAGAAACACTCCTCACAAAATATCATAGTGATATGATAAATCACCTTGATTTTATAATGAGTAGAATTTTTGTGAGTTTAATGGAGGGTGCAACTGCCTTAACTATAGAGCCACTCCTGTAGCTCTATAATCAATCACTCTAGTATCCTGCTCCCTAAACCATCTTTTTCCTGTCTCTTATGCTGCTCCCTACATCTGGAATTCCCTTCCTGAATACATGATCTGCTCCCTCCCTCACAATCTTTGAAACCTTCCTAAAAACCTACCTCTCCAACAGACCATCCCTAACTCCTTACCCCCTGTATTACTCCTTTATGATTATCCTTATACTGTCTTATATTTCATGATACCCCTCCTCTCTTGTAACTAAGATAAGCACATACAATTGCAACTACCCAGCTTCATTAATGCATCTCTGCCCCTCCTCTTGCCATCTCTAGAGTGTAAGCCCTCTGGGGCAGGGACCAATACCTACATCAGTTTTCAGTGAGGGAGATGGGTGTTGGGGGTGTTGGAAGGGAGGAGGCAGAGTTTTTTTAGCTCCACTCTTTGGGTTTGGCTGTATTTTTATGTGACTATATTTATATTTATATTTTTTAATATTTATTTTTATACGTATTTTAATTGTTGTGAGCCACCCTGAGTTACTGTAGCAGGAGGGTGTGGCTATATAAATCAAATTAAATAAATTCATGACTGTTCAGTGCTGGGCATTTTTGATGCTCCTCTCAAGGTAAATAAATAATTAATAACATTAATTACTAATGTCCTAAGTCAGCCACTTACATGCCTTAGTTTCTCAGCTTATTTTTCAGTCACAAGAAGTGAGATGCTTTTCACCTTCCATTATTATTTTTAGTTTGCGGAAAGAAAAATTAGAAAGTTTGCCTCCAAAAGGGCTGGAGAGACGCAAATCAGTCTGATTGCTTTAATCCACCTATTGTATTCAATATGCTAATACAGATTGAGCAGCAGTTCAGTTGCCTGCTTATCTTGTAATGTTACTTACAAGGTGTCCTAATGCTGATTTTTCTCCAAGACTTGTTTGCATCTGATACAGACATAATACCAGGAATACTTTACTGGTCCAAAGCAGAGCATATAAATTATAAATCTGTATGTCTCTGAGATCCTTACATCCAGTCATAAGTAGTGATAACAACACCTTGCATTAGAATAAATACCCAAAAAAGGAAATGGCATATCTTGCCAAAAAAGAAGGGAAAGGGTTATGTTAACCCAAAATCTGAAGGCATGAAGGTAGAGTTCTTCAATAGACAACAATGGTGTTTCCACCGAGTCAGGACTCTATCTCAGCGTGGCAGGACAGGGAATACAGGTTTGTTGCAAGGACAAGGAGTGAAAACCAGAAAGCCCTTATAAAGCAGCTGCTAAGAGGAGAATCAAGATGCAATGCATACTGATGCTCACTGGTCTCAGCCAACTGGAATTTCTGAGTCAGGAATACCTGTGCCTGAAGGGTGGAGGATTGCAATAGTCATATCTTCTAGCCTGCATGGATGTAAAAAATAAAATAATTCAAAACTTTAAAACATAATGGTTTGAAAACCAGAAGGTAAATGAAAAACACCCAGAGATCCTCATAAAAAAGCCCAAAACAAAACAAAACAAAACCCCATCACCAAATTCATGACTTTTAAAGCAATCTTGTGATTTTTTAGGAGGACGAATGAGTTTTGAACACTAAGGACTGGAATTTTGGGGGCTCCTGAGACAGGGGCTGATCCCATGCCCTCATGCACAACCCATGCTCACATGCATGAAACTCCATGTGCACATTCATTGTGCATGCATTATGCCACAAGGACCCCGTAGTGAGGAGGTTTGGGATTGCAGTCAATGATGGGAATTTCACAGGTCTCCCTTCTTTATGCTTCTCTCTGATGAGCTGAAACAAAGCATTGGATGTACATAAAGCCAAAGAGATCTGACAGAAGAATCTATGCATCTGAACACAGAGCTTCATGCATCTGAACACAGAGCTTCAATTTGTAATTATTCATGCACAATACAGCATCCTTAAACAAGACAGTGAAACTAAGCCCCTTTATACATGGGTCTCTCCCACACGTGAACATGCAGAAATCTTCACATGGGCCTCCCCCACTCATTAACATATTCATGACTGGGGAGAGGCCCATATTAAGAACACGGCATGGACATGCATGGTGAGTGGGGGTGCATGAACACTCCCGCCTAACACTAACCCCCCACTCATTCCTACGCATGGAATAACTGGGGAAATGAAGGTTACTCCATGCATGAGGATGAGTGGAGGTTGAGTGGGGATGCATGTGAGGCCGTGTGCATACCCTGACCACCCACTACACATGCACGGGCATGCCCAACTGGTGGCACCATTTTAAAATGGCCTATAATGGACAAACTTTAACCCCCCTAAAATTGGTGTTTGAGGGAAATACAGTAGAACACTGGAGAAAGTGCAGACAAGGATTTGAACTGCACTGCATAGCAAGTGGAGCAGACAAGAAAGAGTAAAAGCTCCAAAAAGCACCGTTTCTGCATGTGTCTGGTGAAGAAGCCAGATAGGTATTTAAAACATTCCAGTTTGATAATGTAGAAGACAAAATGAAAATAGAAGTTTTTATAAACAGGTTTGAGGCATATTGTACACCAAGAAGGATTGTCACATTTGAGAGACATGTTGTTGTTTTTTACAAGAAGTCAAACTGAAAGGGAAACTATACTGATTTTGGGGAGCTGTGTGACTCACTGATTAAAGACATAAAAGTGCGTGGAATTGTATCTGACACACTATGAGCTAGGCTATTGAGAGAAATTGATTTAACCCTTGAGCGTGGAGTGGATATATGTAGGGCAGATGAGATGACTGCAGGATAGCTGAAAGGGCTGGGTGAACCTGCAAGGCACATGCATGTACAGCAGTGCAAGCTCTTGGCAAATAGCAACCAGTTGTGCAGCCAAGAAACAGAGGCAGCCCTATAAATCACAAAAGCCAGAGTCAAAAGGAGAAGCAAAGAAAGACCACATAGGGTATTTTCAGACGTTACGAGATCACGCTCAACCACAGAGAACCACGCTCAATTCGGCAGTGGGACCAAAGAGCCCTGAACGTCTGTTTGGCGCCCACCAGATGTTCACCACGCTCAATATCTACATGGGGTCAATTTCAACCACGCTTCCCGGGCTACCCGGGGGAATATCTCGGGAAGCGTGGTCAAAGAGGTCCCCAGTGGGAATCAACAAAAAGTAACATCTGGATGCCAATCACCCGATAGAACCAAAGGAAATGATCCCCAGCCATGGACAATGCACGCAGCGTCGCTGCCAGGGAACCAGCGAAAACACAACCACCGGAGGGAGATTTAAAGGGAATTCCACAACGGGCAAGCGTGGTGGGATGGAGCGAGGAGGTAAGCAGAAGAGAGCGGCGGGAGAGAAAGCGACGGTGGTGGAGGAGGAGGAGGAGGAGGAAGGGGCAGCAGTGGAGGGAGTGCAGGCGGAGGAGGGGGAGCAGGGGGTCGTGCTCAGGATGGAGGAGGTGCAGGTACAACACCCACAGCAGCCAGAACATGATGCTCCAGGGACAACATCCAGACCGGGGGAGGTGGAGGCACCCAGGAAACAGGTAAGGGGAATCAAGGGGAGGGGAACAGGGGGCTCAGGAGCACCCGGGGGGGCACTGGGCATGCCCGGGCACCAGACAGGGAGGAGGGGGAAGGGGCACCCTGCGAGGGGGCCAGACCTGCACTGGAGAAGAAGGACGAAGGCCAACCACAAAGGGGGACAGTGGGGGCTCCAGGAGACCCGGGACTTCATAAGGATATGGGGGACCCTGGAGTATCAACTGGAGCTCATGCTCAACCAGCTCAACCAGCATGTCTACCAGGACATAGTGCGGGACATGGAGGCAGCGAGGCACCAGAGCACCATGGCACAGTGCTGCTCAAAGGCCAAGGATCTGAAGAGGGGGTACAAGGCCATCCGGGAAAACAATAGGACACGGTGCCTGGACCGCCCCATTCTACGATGCCCTGGACCACATCCTGCACATGAAGGGGTCCATAGTCGCCCCAAGGCTCGTGGGGAGTGCTGTGGTCCAGGGCAGGGAACAGGCCGAGGTACCCCCTCTCCTTGCTTCCCCCTGGTAGACACGATCTCCAGAGACACGGACCCCCAGGAGGAACACCCCGGGACCACCGGCACCTGCAGCCCCCCCCCCCGACAGCAGCCCAGAGAGCACACACACCCAGGCCGGGCACACGGAGTCCGAGGTCGGCACCCTCATCACTCTCAGCCAGTGGTCCATGGGGGAGCACTCCCACACCGAGGGACCAGCCTCGGAGGGATCCGAGATGGACATTGAGGGTAAGGGGGTGACCCGGAGGGGGGAGGGACTGGGCCCACGGGGCCAAGGGCCAAAGGGGGGGCAGGGACGGATGGGCCAGGGCCATCCCCAGACCCCCACAGGCAAAGTGGGAGGGGGCCCCTCCTCAGGTCACCCAACCACACATCCCTATACCCACAACCCCCCCTTCTCACCTGCAGACCACGGAACACCCTGGGACCAGACCCAGGTGACTGAGCAGGCAGCCACCAAGGAGTCCAACCAGAAGGTGCAGGAACTAGGTGAGGCAGGCGGTCTGGTAGTGAGGGCACTCCGGTGTGCAGGGAGGGGGTCCCCGGGCAGTTGGAGGGGTTGGGATGGGCTGGGGTCGAGGGGTGGGGAGGGGCCAGGAGAGACACATGGGGGCCCAAGGGGCCCCTGCCCAATCCCAGGCAGTGGGCAGGGGCCCGGGGCAGGTTCGGACTCACCCTCCCATACCAACAGGGCAAGCCCAGCAGCCAACATCCCCAGGGCCCGTGGCCCCAGCACAGCGCATGAGGGAGTACCGGGCACGGGTCCGCAGGTGGTGGGAGTAAGAGGCAGAGGAGATTGTCCAGACCTCAGAGGAACAGGGGGAGAGGATGATAGCAGCTGTGGACCGGATCGAGCGGTCCCTGGAGCGGGCGGAGGTGAAGGACAGGAGGCTCCAGGCCGAGGTGCACCTGGAGAAGAGGCGGGAGCACTGGGAACACAGGAGGCAGGTAGAGGTGCTCGGGAGGCTGGAGCAGGCCATCACAGGCATGGTGCGGGAGCACTCGGTGAAGATGGATAGGTCCCACGATATTGGGACCTCCCCGCTCCTGCACGCCGGCATGATGTGCGCCTATGTGATGGCAGGTGTACCCCCGGGCACCCTGTCTGCCCAGGTCCCAATGCTGGGACCCTCGGCGGCCCCGCCCCCACCCAGGCACCCCAGCCGCCTCCGCGCCCTCAGGGGCTGCGCATCTGCCTCCCTGTGTTCCCTGCACTCTGGAGGGTGCAGCCTCCCAGGGGGCCATCCTGGGTCCCGGTCCACCTCTCCCCCACACTGGCGGCCCCCATGCCAGACCAGGAGGTGGCACAGGACACTGCAGGGAACACGGACAGTGGGGGGAGGAAAGCTCCCAGGGCTCCATGGTCCCCACTGGGCGCTCACGGGGATGACCAAGGAAATGAGGGGTAGTGGGGGGAAGGGGTGGGAGGGGGAGGGCAGCGTGATGGGGGACAGTGTAGGGGACAGTGCAAAACCTGGGTGGAGGGTCAGGGTGGATGTATACATGTGGGTGCAATAAATGGTGTTTGCACTGTAATGGCTGCTGGGCCCATTTGTGGGTGAGGGGTAGGGGCAACCATCCAGGGGCAAGGCCAAGGTACACTCAGGGGTGGGCCTGGGGGGGAAGCCCTCACACCTGGGCCCCCCAGGCGATATGTCTTGCCAGGGCATCCCGGATCCGCTTTGCGTAACGGAACTCACTGGGGTTCTCGGCGTTCACGTACAGGGGCAACAGACGGGGGTCCCGGTGGGGCTCGGGGAACTCCAGGGCTTCCCCCTCCATCTCACATACATTGTGGAACACACAACAGGCACCGATCACCAGGGCTGAGGTCTCCACGGTGTAATCAAGCTGGCCAGCAACACTCCTCAAGTGCTGCTTGAGGGTCCCGAAGGCATGCTCCACCATGATCTGGCTAGAGCACAGGCAGGTATTGTATAGCACCTCCCCGCAGGGGTCCACGGTACAGGGTAGACCTTCATCAACCACCGGGTCAGGGGGTAGGCAGGGTCCCCCAGGATACAGGGGGACATCGGGACCCTCGATCCAGCTCATGTCTATGGCAGCAAAGTCCCCCCAGAACATCCGGGCATAGAAGGGGGAGATGGTCATGATCCTGGCATCATGACTGCGGCCGGAGTTGCCTGTGTAGATGTCTATGAACAAGCCCCGGTGATCCACCACCCCCTGCAGCTGCAGGGAGTAATACCCGTGCCTGTTCACATACTCCAGCGCCTCCCTGGAGGAGGGCCACAGTATCTCTATGTAGGTGCCATCCACGGCTCCCATGCAGTTGGGGAAGCCTCCGGCCATGAATCCCACCATCACAGCCCCCTGGTCCACCAGTTGGATCATTCTGTCCAGGAGCACACCCTCCACCACCTCGCACACATCCTGGACGATACAGGCGACAGTGCTGAGCCCTACCCCGAAGTGCTGGGACACAGACCGGCAGGAGTCGGGCGTTGCTTGGGCCCAGACCCCTATTGCCACCCGCTGGACCATGGGGATGGGGGTCCGCATGGAGGTGTGCTGACGCTCCAGCCAGGGTTTAAGGAGCTCCTCTAGGCAGAGCAGGGTGCGCTTGTCCATCCTGAAGTGGGCCCTCCAGGCTGTTTCTTCCCACTGGGCCAGCGCGCTAGTCCACCATGTCTGTGGGTGCTCTGCGACCCATAGGCATCTGTCAATGGGCATAGCAAGCAGGGCTGCCTGGACCATGATCTCCCTTGTCCACAGGAGGTGCCTGGCAACCTTGCAGAGCGCTGCCTGTCAATCTGCTCCGGAGACCCTTAGTGCCCTGAGGTGAGCACGGGCTCTCCTGTGCCCGTGGTGTGCCCTGTGGGCCCTTGCAGCTCTCCAGGCAAGGGAAACCTGCAGCCAGATGGCCAGGTGCACCTCCGTGGTAAGGAGGTGCAGTTGCTCTGTGTAGTCGCGGACCCACTCGGCTGCGATCGCAAGGTGAATCCAATAAGTGGCTGCCCTGTCCCGCTGAATGGTGGTGGGGCCCCAGGGGGGGAGATGAACTGTTATACAGGGCCTCTGATGGCAGGGCTGGCCGGGGGGCAGGCCCCTAGCCTGGCACCCTTCCCCGCCCTATGGGGGGCCGAGGTATGATTGCGTGCAATTGGGTACACCTGCAGGCAGAGCACCTGGCCTTGCCCCTGCATGGGCGTACGGTTATGCATGCTCCCTGAGCAGCTCCATTCCATCTCCACCCCCATTTGCTACAACTTGGCCTTGGAGGTCCGATTAGCTGGACTGTGCATGCTATTGTGTTATGCAGGTGTGCTGGGTCCACACCCCATGCCGCGCTCCATTCTGCAACACTGTTGCTGCCTGAGGCCTGTTGTCCTGTTCCTGGGACCGACCGGGGTCCCCACCCCCGGGCCGTGGGGGTATGTGGGGCCCCCTGTCCTTGGTGTTATACTCCTTGTCTCTATGGACCATGGCTGGTTGTCCCTCCACCAAGCTCCCGCTTCCCAGTCTGCATGGGGCCACCCATATCTGGACCTTCTGCGAGACCATGTCTCTGTGTCACCTGTGGCATACTCCGGCCGTGCAGCTGTTGCTGGGCAGCCCTGCCAGCTGTGTGGGTGCCTTTGAGAGCTTGAGCTCTGGACTTCGCTACTTCGGCTATGAGGTGAGCGCTCGTGATTGCTGGATGCATGCGGACACCCTGGGGCTCGTTCGCTTCCCCGATGGGTGCCTCCCGGACAAGCTGTGTACTCATGTACCCTGGTCTGGAGCTGAGACTATGTCTGCGCTGAGTGTGTGCGGGCTGGGCACCTTCACGCTGTGCCTTGCTGAGGGGGGCCCTGCCCTGGCTGTATCCTACTTTGCATGTGTTCACGGGGCGCGTGGATACCAGCGCACCCATGGGGCGGTGTACCACCAGCTGATGGAGCTGGGACAGCTTCCTTGGCCCCCTTCTGCTGCCTGCTGTGTGTCGGAGCCTTCCACAGTGGAGCTGTTGGCCCTGCTGGTGGTGTGGTCCCAGACGGATGTGCAGTTGGGGCTCTCCCTGCAGGACCCCTTCAAGGCCTACTACCTGATAGCTCTCCACATGTCTGTGTTGGGGTACCACCGAGGCTTGATCCATTGGCCCCACCTGGTTCACCAAGCGGGGCACCCATCCCCAGGGCCCATGGTGGCCCCCAGCAGTGGCCTGTGAGTCCCGGTGTTCCTCCCGGCCCCCCGGTGTTTTGCCCCCATTTGGGCTCCCGCCCCTGTCCGGGGGGGTGCGTCTCCGCTGGCTGCTCCCTCCCTCATGTGCCTGCCTTGCCGAGGTGTCACCTGCTTCCAAGGGTGTTGCTGCCCCTGCCTGTGGCCCCAGCCCCCCTCCAGGCCCCACCCCCAGTCAGCCTGCATAACTGGGGTTCCCCTCGGTGTTGCCCTCCCTGGTGCCTGGGTGCGGCGCTCTGCATGGCTTCACTGACCCGGCTGTGTCCAGCGACCTGTCCCCACCCGCCAGCACTGCCACCTGCTGCCCGCACCCCCCCTCTCCTGTGTGCTTGTGTGACCTGGGGGTTCCGGGGCCCCCGGACTGACCCTCGGTGCCTGCTCTGGGTGTGTGTGTGCATCATTGGACCTGCAGTGCTGAATCATCTGTCCTGCCTGCCCAACACCTACCGCTCAGCAGTGGAGGGTTCTGCGAGTGCCTCCTGGATCCTTTGCAGGCGGCTCCCTGTGCATTGCGGGCCACTGCTGTGCCTTGGACCCGAGCTCCTGGGGGCCCCCCTTTCTGGGACTGCCTGTGTTGCTGTGGGGGTGCCCGTGCGGACAGTTCTGCTGGGGGGGTTTCCACCTGGCCTAGCACGTTGCAGGTTTCCCCCCCCCTCTCTGTCCCGGTCCCTCCCCCCTTGCTCCCGTTGTGTCTTGTGTGTTGTCCGGTCACCCGTGCCCCCCTTCCCTTCCTTTCCCTTGTGTGTGTGTGTGTGTGTGTGCGTGTGCCCGGGCATGTGCTCGTGCTGTGTGTTCCGCTGTGCCTCCGCTGGCTGTGTGCCTGCTGTGTGTGGTACCTGTCCGACTCTTCTCCCTCTCCCCCCTCCCTTCCCGTTTCCCTTGTGTGGGCGTTCCCTTTTGTGCCTTTTGGCTTTGTTTGCCCTCAGGCGGCCATGTCTGTGTCCCGCCCCTGCCCGGTGGATTCTGGGCGTTTTGACCACGTCTGGGATTCGGCGTCACATCCGTTGCGCTGCCCCGGTCCATGATCTGGCGGCCTGATTCCCGGCCATGGTCCCGGTCCCATCACGTCTGTTCGGGGCTTTTATTGGCCCCGGGGGGGTTGTTTTGTTCACCCCCACCAGGAATCCACTGTGGTGAACCGGCCGCCTGTAACGTCGGAAATCACCCAATGAAGCAAAACAAAAGGGTGGCTATATATGCGGTTATAGCCATGCTGCAAGGAATAGTCCTGTTTATGGGCCAAAATGTAGAAACGGTGCAAGTACAACCATTTTGCCAAAATGTCTAAAACTGGACAAGGCAAAACTCTAGGGAACATTTTTTTGCCCTCCCATAAGCAGAGACCCCCCCCACCGATTCCTTTATTGCCATTCTTAATACTATAACTCAGAAAGATGATGGCAGGTAGATCTGCTCATGAATTATCAGAAAACAATGAGTTTCAAAATTGATACTGGGGCACAGGCTAATAGGGGTGTGCACTAAGGTCCCATGTCATTTTTCATTTTTCATTATCATTTTCATTATTAAAATGTGTTGTTTTCATTGTCGTTAGTGACAAAATGTCATTTTTCATTAACATTCTCATTATTGAAATCAGTACCGATTTCAAAGAGATATTTTATTTTTGCTATCATTATTCATATCAATATCAATTTTGTGCACCAATGAAGAAATTATTTTTGGTATTGTGATCACGCAAGAGCAGAAACCACACCAAAACTGGAAACGGTACTTTGATTGACTGTGTGGTGGCATGGTGTGTGATTGACTGGCAGTGTGTGGCTAATTAGCTGTGTGTTTGTGGGTTGTTTGTGTCTGTGTGAGGATGGAAAGGAAGCAGGAAGAACCTGAGGTGGAAGGTCAAGGTGGAGAAGGAAGAGGCTCAGGCTGAATCATCTCATGAGGTGGTGGAGGTGGGCTCATTACAGGAGGAGGAGGAGGAGGAGGTGCCACTGCCAGGTTTGTAAAAATAGTTTTTATTTATTTATTTATTGTTCCATAGAACTTTGAGGAGGGAGGAACAAGAAGAATACTATTGTTTAGAGTGAGCTGGCAGGCTTGGCAGTCAGGCATGAGTAGCAGCAGCACCCCAAGAAATGCCAGCGTCTCGACTTGCAGACAGCACTCACGGAGGGGCAGGACTTGTGTGTATTATTTGTGGGTCTGCCAGAGAGAGACACTCTTTCAGCATCAGCAGCGGGCATCAGCATGTGACTGGCAGTGGAGCAGGCTGGTGGGCAGGCAGACTCACCCACACGGTAAGCATAGGGCACCACTCCCCTATCACTTGCAAACTCACCACACCAAAAGAATGCAACAGTCACGGGCACATCCCCATGACCTTCCACAACCGTGACCTTCCTCCACTCAGTGTCCCCAACACTCTGCGCATGCACCCGGTACACCACGGCCACTATCGCTCTATCATGCCACTCACACTCTTGATCCTTGAACACACACTACTCCATGACCACCTCATACACCATGCACACCCTAGTGGTGTACTCGGCTTCCTCTTGTAGATAGGTGCACCATCGCCTGTCCTCAGCAGTTGGTGCAGCAGCACGGATGTGGTCTGATCACCTGTCCGGGATATCCATTAATCATACCTAGTGCTCGTTCCACCACCTGCGTATATCGGTGGCACAGAAGGAGGTGGTAGGCCCTGTGGTGTGGAACCGAAGCCCTGGGACGGGGGATAACTCCCCCCCCATGTGGTCTTGACCCTGCACCATGCGATGGGAATGGGGTATGCATCTGAGTTGTCCCATTATCTGTGACAGCTGTTGACAGGTGAGACGCTATCCAACTGTGCACTGATCAGATACGGTGGCTCCTCTGCTTCTTCCCCAGACAGCCACCCCTGGTCCTGGTCCTGCTTCCATGTCTCCTATCAAGCTGGAATGTTTCTGTCCTGTGCGTGGGTTGGGGGTTCCCCGGGTTGAGGAGGTGGGCCACTATCAGTGGTGCAAGGTCACTCTGCTGATTGAAGAGTGCTCCAGCTCCACCCGTGCTTATTCCCTACCACTCACCATCCACCTCAGTTGTTCACCTGCACCCAACCTTCGTGCAGGTCATGGTGAGCCATGGAATGGGCCTTGTGACAGATGGATGTGCTGGGGAGGAGTGGTCAGCATGTGCCAGCATACATCTGAGATCGTTCTGGCAGATCCATGATGTGCAGCTGTTGGTGAGTGACCCCCATTCGTGGGTGATGGCTTCAACTTCCTGTCTCATTACATGTGGGTGATGGTCCATCCCTTCGGGGGTCCAGAGTCCCAGAGTTGTGCTGGGGATCTCTGATTCACGATCATCTGCCAACCTCGCTGTGGGCCCTAAGCAGTCGTTGTGGTACCATGGGATTCAAGGGAGATCACTGCTGCTCGCCAGGTGGCTGGTCATCACAACTTCCACTTAGCCCTCCAGGCTGGTGGTCCCTCTGTTGCTAGCTGCTACACTGGTGTCCTCCTGCATGCTTGTGATGTTGTGTGTCCCCAGAAACTTTGCCATAAACTCCTTGAGGAGCTGTGCCTGCTGCCCCCTGATGTCAGTGGTTCCCTCCTGACCGGGACACCCACTGGACTGGAGATGACTGCCCTGAGAGCAGTGCTGAATCGTTCGGATGTCCGAGCTGCTGCTGCCATGGGACACCCCCTCCTGCCCTGCATCATGGTGGATGCCCATATGCATGCCCATGGATTCCGGCATGGTCTCTTTTCCTGGAACATACCTGCCATGCCGCGGTTGCGGCCACTGTGTCAGAGTGCAGCAAGGCCCAGTCATCCACCCCCGGTAACCAGCTGGGGGGTTCTTGTTGCTTAAATGTTGGGGCCATGGGGGATGTGGTTGGGCAATGTGCTGTATTGTGGGACTGTGCTGTGATCTCTCTCTCTGGCTCCTGGGAGGTTCCTCCTAGCTCTGTTTGATGGGCTGTTTGGTGGTATGGGCTCCTGACATCCTGATGGGTGCGCCCTCCCTTTTCTGTCTTTCCTCTGTTGGTGGCTGCTGTGCCTGGCTGTGGTCCCCTTGCTCTGTGTGTCCCATGGGTCTCTCAGGGCCATGATTGACATCCACAGCGTCTGTGTGGCTGAGCAGTCATGCACTTGGACTCTGTGTTTGAGCATGCCTATGGCTAGCTGCTGGCATTGCCCTCTGTTGTGCATTTATCCATGGTTTGGTGCTGGTTGCATCGCACACACACACAAAAACACACCCTGGCAGTTCTGCATGCACAGCAGGGTTTTGTTCTCACTTCCCTCCATGTGCTGCTCTCGCTTCCCATTGGGCCAGCCCATCCCTGCTCCCTCCCCAGGGACTATTACCCCATATGCCTCCTTTTGGTCCCCCACACCTGCACTGTTCACCATGGATGGACAATGTGAGTCTGGGCTGTTTCAGGGCCATTTGTTGCCCACCTGTGTCCCCCTTGGGCAACATCCATGGGGTTGTGACTTGGGGGACCTGGTGGGTATGGTTGGGCAAGTGTGTGCTGTGGGGTGGTTTTCACCTGGGTCCCCCCTATTGTTGCAGGATCCCAATCCCTTTATCCCACTTCCTCCTCCCTTATAGCTACTCTGATTGTGTTCCTGGCCATGCTGCACCTGGACAGATGTTTGGACAGCTCCAGTGAGCAGCCTCGGAGCTCTGTGCTGGGGCTCATGTATATGAGGGAGCTCTGTGAGTTCCCCCCATGTTTACGGCCAACCCCCCACCCCTAGTCTGTCTGTGTGGGATCCTTAGTTCTTGGGGCCTGTGGACTGTCCTACTGGTGTGCTCCTTTACCCTCTCTCCTTTAGTACAGGTGATGATAAATGAGCAGACCAGGGAGCAGGAGGAGGTGATCCAGCTCCTCCTGCACCTTCTTCAGCAGGTGTACCAGCTCGACCGTGCCCAGGCGGATCACTGGAGCTGGGTCCTGGGTCAGCAGCCCTATTGAGGAGGATGATGCGTCCCACAACCCCTAATTGTTGCAACTCCCTTCATTTCCCTTTATTGTTGAGAGCCAGTTGCTCCTGGTGTGTCTTTATTTATTAAAGCTTGTTTGCTCAATTCCCCCGGTGTCTGTCTTCTCCTTCCCTGTGTTCTGGTCCTTTGGGTGGCCCCTTGGTTCCCTGTCCTCTGCATTGTGCCCTCTCGGCTGTGTTTGGCCCCACTTCCCCTATTGTCCCTTACCTGTCATCCTTGGGGCCAGTGGGGGGGGGTTCATCCGCTTGTGTTGTGCCCTTGCTTGTTATTGTCCCCCACCCTTCCTGCCTTGTTATTGGCCTCCCCCACAGCTCTGTGCATCCCTGGTCCATGCTTGGTGGTCAGCTTCAGCTTTGCAGTCAGTTTGTGTTTCCTGGGGTTCACCTCCCCTCTCTGTGCCCTCTCATCCTGGCTACGGTGTGAGCTTCTGAAGCAGCCGCCGTCGCCCCATCTATCATTTTCCTGGCTCATTGTTCCTAGGCCCTGTGGGTCCTGTGGGTGCTGATCCTTGCCAGGGGTGTGGGTGATGTGGTCCCCTCCCATTTCAGGGTTCACCTATTCCCCACGGGGACCTTTCCTTCTCCTGCCCTCCCCCTTCCCCTGTTGGGGTCCCCTGAATCCCTTGACCTTCTAGATATCCCTTTGTGCTTGTGTGCACTGGTGTGTGTGGACGGAGTCTAGTTTGTCAGAGGCCTGCGGCGCCTCGCTGTCTGGCATGTCTTTGGGCTGGACAGGGTCTGATACTTTGTATCTCCTGTCACTCCTGCTCCCTTCTCCCCCACCTGCTCAGTGTCTAGCAATGTAGATGTGAGCTGCGGCTTCGTTTGCCTTCTCTCTGCCATGTTGTTACATCACTGTGCTGAGCATGGTTTTCCCCCATTCATTGCAAGGGTGGTCCATGTAAACATCATGGGTGTTTGCTTGGTATTTCCCTGGGTAGGTGTTTGCTGGGTATGTGTGTGCTGGGCCATCCACTTCCGTCCCACAACCTCCCACGTCGGTGTTTGTGTAAACATCCCCTGGCTCAGCACTGCTGAATGTGCGATTGGTGTGCTCACCCACCCATCTCCACTCACCTCCACCCATCAGGCCTGTGATGCTGTGCATGTACTAAAGGCCTATGGGACAAAGTTCAGAAAGAACTGCATCACATAGAACCGTTAAGAATAATAACAAAAGTGGGGGAAAAAACCAAAATGGGTACATCCAATGGTAACTGTAGACAAACCTGGAAGAGTCAAAATAAGAATATGTTGTGCTGGACTGGACTGCTTGGGATCAGGGACAATAGCTGGGAGAGTGGTTATTGGAAAAGGAGGATGCTAACACCAGACCACTTCATCTACAGGTAGAAATTGAATAGAGGGGTCTTAAGGGTGTGGAGTGCTGTGTTTGTTGTGCTGGACTGGGCTTCATGGGGATAATTACTGGGAGGCTGTAGTTATTGGAAGGGAAGAATTGCTAACACCTCACCACTTCAGCTACAGTTGTACATTGAAGGGAGGGCTCTGAAGGGTGCCAGTGCCAAAAGTTGAAACCAAAGAGTGTCAGCCATTGGTGGACCATTCGTGGACACCATTTTTAGGACTAGACTGAAGACCTGAAGTTTAATAACAGTTATTTGAGTTTTACCTGACTTTCCTGGCCTTTCCCCCACATCTTTTAAAGTGGTGTTTATGTGCTTTATGGTTAGGGGACAGTGAGAGGGCACTCTTTTGTTGAACATGTGGAGAATGAGTGGTTGTCTGATATGGGTGAGCAGTGAGGGTGCCCTCCCAGCCCCTGTGTTTGTGTTGTACCAGGTGGCTTTCCCAGAGGGAGGGCGCAAGTCAGAGTCTTCTACCTCAGCAGCCACTGTCATTATTGTCTGTTTGTCTTTTTGTTTGATGTGTGTGAATGAAATATGGTCCAACAAAGTGGGAGGAAACTCCCAACTGGTGGGCATCTGCTAAGGGTGGGAATTTCAGTTTTGGTTTTTACCAAAACAGGACGGAAATGGCTGCTTTGGTTTAAAACTAAAGGTTCAAAAAACTGGCCTTTAGGGTTTGCAAGTTTTAGTTCTGTTCCCATTGAAGTCAATGGTGAAATCTTCCAATTGAGTTCAATGAGGAGAACTGAGTTGCAACCTAGCTCATTCCCTAGGGACCATTATTGACCTTGGGTGGGTAGGGATCCATATTCCTAACACCCCGTAGGACTTGTTTTTACCCACACCTAACCACCTGGGGCACTGCTGGCTCGCATGTATTTACCAGTCTGGACCTCGGAGGACGGGAGTTCTGAGGAGCCTCCATCTCTGTTGCCAACTAGGTCTCCTCTCCTGTTGGGTGGATAGACCTTGGCTGAAGCTTCAGGCGGGCTGGGCTGCTGTCTGACTGGGCTACAGCCACAGCTGCTGCTGGGCAGGACTGTAGCCATTGCTAGTCTGTGCTGTAGCTGCAGCCGCTGCCGGCCTAGGCCACAGCAACTGTTGAACTGAGCCGTAGCAGTCTGCTGGTCCAGGCGACTGCCTAGTCAGCACCATCTTGGCAAGGTATGAGCATGCTCAGAAGGGGCTGTTGGACCCTTCTGAGCATGCACAGCTTTTCCCCTTCTTTTTTCAGACTTATCCAGTCCTGAGGAAGCCATACATCACTGAAATCCCTCCAGAGGGTGAGTACTATACGCCTAAGACCCTGCTAAACTGCCACCCCCTTAAGAACGCCATCCCTGGTCCTCACTAGCCTCCTGGTCCCCCTTCCCTGGCCCCTGCTGACCTATTTTCTCCTTAGCTACCGGGGGCCAGGGAAGGGGGTGAAGGGGCCTAGTGCCAGTCTCCAGCCCCCTTCCCTGGACCTGGCCAAGGATTTTCCAGTAGGGATGGACGAACGCGGTTCGGGAGATCGGACCGACCTCAACCAGTTTGGTCGACCGAACTGAACTCGATTTTTGAATCGAACCAAATTTCCAAACTCAACTCTGTTCGCCAATCCCTAAAATATAATATTCCATTTAGTTTAGTTGAATTTCCAAACTTTGTTCGGAAGTTTGGTCTGAACTCTAAAAGTTCGATCGACCGAACCAAACTTCCGAACCGAATTTCTGAATGGAACTGAACCGAACTGAATTTCTGAACTCAGTTCTGTTTGCCCTTCCCTATTTTCTGGTTCCAAAGTTTCAGGGGCCATTCCTTGAAACTTTGGAACTCTGAAAATACAGTGAAGCACCTCAGTCTTCAGTAATTACCAAGCATGATATCAGCCTTTGGAGATTTGCCAATGATACTGGGGCGTGGTCTGGCCTCAATTTGCATACTCCTCATTTCCATAGACACACCCCAAACAGAACATATACCCCCACTTCATGATGTTAAGGGCACTGTAAGGATGTGTGTCCTGCCTTGAATATGGATTTGAGTGGATCCTGATCACCAATGATCACTAAAGAATCCACTGACATTTCTTGCAAAAGGAAGGATTCTAGATTCCCCCACCACATATCCTCTCACCCGCTTCTCTCTCTCTCTCTCTCTCTCTCAAATAGACACACACACACACTTTTTCTTTCTCCCTCATATACTTTCATTTCATTTCCACCCCACCCCCTCTTTCACACACACACACTCCCTTTGTCCTCTCTTTCTCACACACACTCCCCCTTCTCTTTACACACACACCCGTACCAAGCTTCTCTCAACAGAGAGAAGCAGCCGATGTTCTGTCTTCTGAATCCTCCAATAGCCTGATCATTGAGTCTTGTGCACACAAAGCTCAGCTGGAAACTCACACTGCACAGTTCTGAAGTGAGTGGCTTCAGGGGGGAACCCTTGGGGAGAGGATTGGTTCATGGATCAGCAGCTGTGCATGTATTTATGGCTGCATGACCTGGATACTAGTCCCAGGGGGAGAGCTGGCTCTCAGAGTTTCTGAGATTGAACTCTGTTCTGAGCGATGAGTTGGGCAGCCAAGAATGACTCAATAACATCCAGGTTTGGAGCACCTCTGTGTCATGTTGTGCCTCAGTTTCCTCAAAGGGAAAATGTGCTTAGTGGTCTAGCCAGACATAATCATGAACCAGATTTAGTGTGACTCTCTTCCAAATTGTGGAAACTAAGTTTACACTGGGCTTAAAAGCTAGCCAATTCACCAAAGTATTGTAAAGACAATAGTATTTATGAATGAGTACATGAGACAAAGTATGTTATAAATATAAGCATAATTTACTTAAATTCAAACAAAAAGTATCAATATGTAACATAGAAGAAAATTAAAGTCAGTTAAAAGTTTATGATTTAAATAAACATTCTTGTGTAAGGATTCAGCTTTAAAAGCTAACATATGCTTAATTCATTGGCTCAAAGGTATCAAAAGAATATACTTTCATATTCACTCAGTCCTGTGTCCCATACTGCCATCATGGTGAGAAAAAAATCCCAATGTCAATATATAATTTCTTTTCTGAAGAAGCAAAGAACTGCTCTGACTTTTTATTGCAAACTGCCAGGTTGAGTAGCTGACACAGATGGCGTCAGTTACTAGGCAGACACACAGACATTAACAGGTTCTCTTCAAAATTAATTGTCAACCAATTAGGTGAAGCAGCTGCGAGCTAAGAAAAAGCTAAAACTTCTACCCCGGAGATGTCTGTGCAAGGAGCCATTATTCACTAAGACAGTGAGACTGATAAGAGCCAAATCCTTCCACAAACTAGCAATTAAATCTCTCTCTCAGTATATAGTCAAAGGTTCACTAAGAATTCACCACACAGAGGCTGAAAATCAATACACTGGAACACAAAGTCAATACATTGATACACAGATGGCAATATATATATATAATTATTATAGAAAATACATGACATCTGTATCAGACTTTGTATCTTTAACACACCTTTTGTCAGGTCTAGATTCACTAGACTTCCTTTTGGAATTTGCTGTGCTCAGAGCCAATAGAAATTTGAAGATCTGGACGGTGTCACAAATTTCATAGATGATATACTGGTGGGGGGAAGAAATAGACAAGAATGATATGAGTGGCTCAAAAGTGTTTCACTGTACTGTCATCGAGAAAGGAATTTGTGACTAAACAAAAGGATATGCAAACTGGATTTGAAGGAAGTAAAATATTTGGGTCACATCCTAACAAAAGAAGGTCTAAAGTCTAATGACAAGGTTTCTGAAATAATAAAAATGGACACACCAATGGACAAAGCCAGATTACAGAGATTTCTGGGCATGATCACTTACCTTGCAAATTATATTCCAAACATGGCAATGGTGACAACTCTGTTAAGACATCTATTGGGACAAGATGTTGAGTTCACTTGGATGCCTATTCCTGAAGCTGCTTTTACAACACTGAAGGAGTCACTGACAACGGCCATTTTCACATGGTGCTACTGGGTGGGGGGATGGGTTTGCGGTGGCAGTTGTTGGATGAGGGTGTGCTTCCTTTTCCCATTTCCACCCACCTCCACTCATCTCCACTCATGGAGCCTCCTCCGTTTTGTCATGGGTGGGTGATGGGTGGAGGTGGGTGGAGATGTGTGATTGGGTGATTTCAGACGTTATGGGCTGATGGGTCACCACAGTGGATTCCCGGTGGGGGTGAAGACACCAACCACCCCCCGGGGCCAAAGAAAGCCCCGAACAGACGTGACGGGGCCTGGACCACGGAGGGGAATGAAACGGCCAGATCACGGACC
>QEPC01001582.1:366048-378827 GCA_003113815.1 Sphenodon punctatus
AGATAGATAGATAGATAGATAGATAGATAGATAGATAGATGTAGGAGTTAGCTTAATTATAGAGATAGATAGAGATAGTGTGTAGTGATTAAGTTTTATAGTGTGTTTGTAGTACTAAGCCTTTGTAGTTATTAAATATTCCATTTAGTTCCATAGGTTTTAGAATAGTTAATAGCAGTTAGATTTAGTGTAGATATATATAATATTAGATTAAAAAATTGAATAATAATAATAATAAAACAATATAACAAGACATACAAATAACAAACTTACAGTTTCTCAGAGCCAAACGATACCGATACCAAAAATAAAACCTTCGAAATCGATTTCAGCACCAATATTGATACCAATTTTTTGACTGTTTGGCTGAACCAAACTCCGCCGAACTAAACAACTGAACCCAAACTCGGGTCCCGAACTGAATTACCAAACGACCTAACATCAGAACTGCATTATGTTCACACATCCATATAAAGCACATGTGAGAAAAAAGCATTTTGGAAAAGGGCAGCATTTGGAAAAGGGTAGCCTTTTTGAAAAGGGAATACTTGCTCTTGTCTCTGCCCTGCCAGTATGAAGTCATTCATACCTCAGAAAATGGTTGCTGTCTTGGGGCTTTTGGGCGATGTAGTTTTCAGTCAAGCTCCATCAACCAGGGGCTTCTGGAAGGTGTAGTACTTAAGAACTACGACTGAAATTCGCCCTCGCTAGTCTTGCAAACTGGGTTGTTCCCAAAATTAATGGGAAAGAGAATGGGTTGAGAATCGGCCAATTCTCAACATGTTCTTGCAGGACAAAAAACTACTTTTTATGGTTTCAAGAATCTCACGGGATTGTCGAGAACCCTAATAAATGCTCTGCACACGTGCAAAATTACCACCGGTGGGCCACACATGTGCAGAATGGCCGCAGTGGCCAATTTGCACATGCACAGAGCACATCTGAGATTTTCAAGAATGTCATGAGCATCTTGAAAATCTCATTGAGATCACACCAGGAGCTGTAAGAATCTTGTGAGAATGTACACAATTCTCATTTCAGCCCTAATAAGAACTATGGATGTACCAAATAGTACTTCCAGGTACTCAGGCCAGATACTGAAGTTCTGAATAATTGGCCCAAGTACTCAGCAGCACTTTGACACTGTTTCCAATGTTTCGGAATTCGGACTCTTTGAATTTCCTGACTTTGGAAAACTTCAGAAAACTTTGGAAACTTTGGAAAGTTGTTGCGATGTTCTTGAACCCACAGCCAAAGCACCACCCAGAAAAACACTATCCAGAAAAGCAGGCTAGCAAGAGTGGGACAATTGTTCCAGAAGATAACCCCAAAGAAGTGCAACTGCTTGCAGAAATAATAATAATAAAAAAACAACACAATAGTAGTGTGATCATAGCATGACCCACCATCATCAATGGACGCAGCTACTTTAATCATTATGAAACCAAGCAGCACACAAAAATGCAGGCTAGCTACGGACATTAGCTCCAGAAGAATTTAGCAACCCTGCAAAATGGTCTGCAACTGCATGGAGAAATAAATCCCAGCAAAATCCAGCAGCCCCAGAAGTCACAACATTAAGAAACGAGACATTCACCCTCAGCCCAGGAGCACCTTCTTGGCATGACATTGGTACTGTGGCACTGGTAACTTGAATAGACCAGGCAAGGGGAAGTGGAGCCAGGCATAGAGATTCCTCTGGCCTCATGGTGCCATGTTCCAATCAAGCAGCAGGCAGAACTAAATGCAATGTGGCACCCAATTATTTTAAAAATAAATAAATACTATACCATACCAGGACAGGACAGGAACTGATCCTCACCAGTTGATTACTTACAGATCCAGCAGCGCTTTAGCACACAGCCAAATTCACCAAAGAGAATGGATGCTGCAGTCACTTTTATTTTGCCCTGTCAGCCAATCAAAAACTTGCCATCTGGGTTGACCAGGCAATCAAAACTTGCCATCTGGCTTGCCATCACTCAACTGTCCCCTCCCATACCCCCCTCCTACCAATAACAAATATGGCACTAAGTTTGATTTCCAGAAGAAGGGATGCTCAGCTGTCCCCCAGTCCCCAATAGGGCTGATGCGGCAGCAGCTTTTACCGTGCCGCGATTCCGTTCCGCTATTTCGGAATTGCCCGCGCCACACCGCGACATTTCTGCGGATATTCCGCTAATTCCGCCGGAATTCTGCAAATCGCGGAATTGCGGAAAAATCGCGGAAAAATCGCGGAAATTGCGGAAAACCACTATTCCGCGATTTTTTGGCGCTAGCGGAATTGCGGAAATAGCGAAAATGTCATGTTTCCACGATTCCACTAAGTTGCGGAATTAAATAAGCGGAATCGCGGAACCGCGGAATGAAACCGCGGAATGAAACCGTGGAATGAAAGCCTCTGCCATGCCATTCCACTAATTGCGGAAACACTGTTTCCGCCGGAAATAGCTACCGCTGCGATATACCGCTACAGCCCTAGTCCCCAACACATGTAGCGGTTTCCAAAGTTTCTGATTTTTTCCAAATAACAACCTTGTTCCTTGGAACTTTAGAATTTGGACTTTCTGAACTGAATACTGTAATATCTTCTGAATTCCAAATGCTTCCCGTGGTGCTGCTGCCCCTGCCGGAGGCCCCGGGCCCCCTCCAGGCCCCACCCCCCCAGTCTGCCTGCACACCCGGGGTTCCCCTCCGTCGTTGCCCCACCTGCTGCATGGCCCCCCCCTTCCTCTTGGGTGTTTGTGTGACCTGGGGATTCCGGGGCCCCCGGACTGGCCCTCAGTGCTTCCTCGGGGGGGTGCATCCTTGAACCTGCAGCACTGCACCGGCTGTCCTGCCTGCCCTCCATTGGCCCCTCTGTGGGTGTGGGGTCTCCGTGTGCCTCCTGGATTGTTCCCGCCCAGCTCGCTGTGCATTGCGGGCCCCCGCTATGCCTTGGTCCCAAGATCCTGGGGCCTCCCCTTTCCGAGACTGCCTGTGTTGCTGTGGGGTGGTGGCGGGCAGCCCAAGCACTCTCACTCACACATGCACACACACACCAAGGAAAACATGAAGGTTCAACACACTCAACAACCACATGTAGCAGGCAGCACTCCGCTCAGTCTGTCACGTTTCAGCCTATGCCATCCACTCCTCCAGGGTTCTGCCCTTCCTTTTCTGGTGTGCTTGATCCCTTCCCCTTCCCCCTGTGGCCCTGGTCTTTGCTCCCTCCAGCCCTCACTGCCAGCACCAGGCTTCCCCTTCCCCCTTGGTGTGGGTTGTGGTTACAGGATGGTTGAACGGTGAGACAGGGCAATCCAGTACCATCTGCTTGGCGCCCTATAATGATAGAGGCCTGATCTCTGATGGAATCTTAAGGCCACAACACTATCCTGATGGGCACATTAACCCAACAACCTATCTCTGGAGCATTGGTCCGAGCTGCTCGTCTCTCACGCCACCTAGTCTAGGGTGCGCCTTGCCCCCAATCCCTCTTCCTAGTGTTTCAAGTACATCTCACCCCCTCACCCCTCACAGAAAGAAAGGCCGCTCCCCAGTTTCAAACAAAGATCCTAGCTTGGAACTCCAGATTAGCAAAATAAGCACAATGGTGGGCCCGCCCATGCCCACCTGGATGGTGCCAGTCTTCCCTGTTCCCCTATAGGAAAGCCCCTTATCCTCTGAAAGATTTGTTTTCCCCTCAACATTCCTGACAGGATTTCCCTATTGACTCACCCTATTTTTCTAAAGACACCTTGAGAACCCTCTCAACCCTTCATTGAATTCCATGGTCACACCCAGGCCCCCTTTGTCCCCCTCAGAATTAGGTCATCACTGGAGCTAGGACTTTCTAGAATTTAGTCCTAAGCGCAGGAAGACAGAGAGGTGATGCCTGCTCCAGCCGCTCTGATCTACCCTAAGAGACCTCCAAGGGTCCCTCCCCCTGAGTACATGGATATCATCCTATAATAATCCAAACCCTTGCCCCCAAGAGCAGAATAGTTCCTGACCCCACCAATGGACACCTCTCCCAGACTTTGGTCTGTGTTCCTCACCCCCCTCTACCTCTTCAACACCCCCCCTCCACCGTCTGAGGGGTCTTTCCCTCTACCTACAGGCTCAGCAAGGTAACCTTTCATACCTCTCTCTCTCTGTCTCCTGTTTCTTCCTCTTCCCTCAATGCAGTGTGCACCAGCCCTGAAGAAAACCAGATTGGGAGTGGGGTGGCTTGTTTGTGGGTGGGTGGTATATATGTGTAAGTGAGGTTGGGTATTTTAAACTGTATAGCACCTAAGAATTGGCCCGTGGGTGTGTATTTGTGCATGGGAGGGTAGGTGTGTGTATCTGTGTCTCCCTTTTGTAATAAAAAACACCTCTGTATTCAAGCAGTTGTCTGTGTATCTGGGAAGTGGGTGAGATAGTCCAGCTGACCAGGTGAGCACCTTGTACCTTTGACAGCTCCTTGTGGCACGCGGGGACCCCAAGTTCAACTCATTCGGCTAATTCCCCTAAATTTAAGAATCAGATGTATATTGGGCTACCAACCCCCCAATAGTCACACATGGAAGGGGGTCTCCTGCTAACACGGGTCAGTTGCAGGAGGTGAGAGGCAGGGCTGTGGAGCCCAGTAACTCCCAGGCACACTGTACAGTGAGCCACCAGAGCCCGTAAGGTACAAGGCCACCGTGTATCACCGGTGCTGGGAGAAGATCCACCAGTCAGGAAACGATAGCAAAAAGAGCTGCAAGATGAGGATGCATATTGAAAGATGACCCCAGTGGTGTAACAAACCCATGGTGCAACATACCAGACCCCCCCAGCCTACGAGCCCCCCATACTCCAGCCAGAGCTCCAGGCCCAGGAGCTGCCAGTGCATAGGACCCCCAGAAACACAGGAGAACATGGGATGATCATCAAGGCAAGCATTGATTGGAATGAGGGCCTGGAAGATCCATCACCGGCAAGAAGGAGCAGATGCCAGTGGCACAGGGGCAGCATCGTTGAGTGCAGGCATGGAGCAGAAAAGCAGTAAGAAGGGGTCCGAGGGTTCCATGGGTGACATGCTAGGAAAGGGTATGACAGGCTACCGCAATGACCACACAGAAGGAGACAGTTGGACAGTCAGAGGGTGGATTCAGACGGGTAGAAGCCCACAGAAAGGACACAGGGAAGCAGGAGCTCTGTTCCATCATAAGGGAGCGGAGACCGAGGAAGGAGGTGTCAGCAATGTCAGTGTCATGGTTCAGTTGCTGGGTGCTCAGGTAACATAGGCCCCTGGACAAGGCCCTCCCAGATGAAAAGGCCCCAGCAGTAATGATGGGGATGCATGAGGGCATCCACCATGCAGCGTGGTAGGAGGGGATGACCTGTGGCAGCAGGAACCCTGAGATCTGAATGGCTCATCACAGCTCTCAGGGCATCCATCTCCAGCTCTGTGGACATCCTGGTCAGGAAGGGGTCACCGGCCGCAGGTGGCAGCAATGTATGCACCAACAGCCTGAAGGGCCAATCTGTATTCGAGATGACCAGCCACCTCATGAGCAGCAGTGATCTCCTGGGCTTCCCACGGCAGCACTACAGCAGGCAGGGACCCATGATCAGAGTGGCATTGGAGAGCAAAGCTGAGCTCCCTGGACCACCTCTGGCACTCAAGACTCCCAAAGGGGTGACCCAGCAGCCCCATATAATGAGAGAGGAGATTGAAGCCATCACCAATTAAAAAGAGGTCACTCACCAACAGCTGCACGTCACTGTTCTGCAACATATTACCCAACAGCATGGTGGCACACACTGGTCACTCCTCACCAGGACCATGTTCACTGACATGGCCAGATCCCTGGCTCGACATTATTATTATTATTATTGACAAACATTTATATAGCACCAGCAGTGTAACTGGCACTTTACAAAGTAATAAAATAGACATGGTCCCTGCCCCTAGGGCTTACAATCTTAGAGACAGGAGCTGGGGGAGAGACTTAGGAAGGGGAACAGAGGGAGAGACAAGGGGTCTAACATTCATGAAGATGCGAGGTCTCAAGTGCACGTACTTGGCTTGGTTACGATGAGAATGACAGCAGGCAGGTCCATGTTGCAAGGATAAGGGTAAACCGATCGTAGGTATAGGAATAGTGGCTCAGCAGGATAAAGAGTCAGACAGAGCAGAGCGAAAGAGGTGAGTTTTAAGGAGAGATTTGAAGGTATGAAGGGAGGGGGCAAGGCGGATGTGGACAGGGAGGGAGTTCCAGGCATGGGGGGCAGCAAGTGAGAAGGGACGAAGGCGCTTAGGGGAGCAGGGAAGGCGTGGAAGGGTGAGAGAAGGGACAGAGGAGGAGCGCAGTGCACGGGCTGGAGTATGGAGGGCGATAAGTGCAGAGAGGTAGGGGGGAGCAAGGTTGTGAAGAGCATAACCATGACCATAAAGGAGGAAGAGAGCAGGAGCACACAAGAAGTGGATGGAGAACAGCTGGGAATGCACTGGGAGGGGAGGAAGCCTGAGCTGTCGGCATGCAGACGGGTGACTTTCGCCAGCTGATAGCGGTCTGGCATGGTGGGTCTGGGAAACACATATGCATACATGCACACACACAAGGCAGACACATTACTTGCTGATAAGAGGAAGAGAGGCCAGCCAGGGGCTGGGTGAGGAAGAGATGGGGAACCTCCCAGGGGCAGCCATGGCAGAGCACATCAGAGCAGAATGGCTGCAGGCATCCATTCAGCTGTCCTGCTGACACACAGGGAGGGCCCAGCTGTAGGCCCAATGCCCACCGCACCGATGAGGGACCCAGGAACCAAAAGTGGGGGGGGCAAGGTTGAGGGGAGCATGCCTAGGCAGGGCCCACAACACGTTACCTGGTGACTTGAGACAGCATCTGTGGTAGCGAGGCATCCCGATTCCATGCTGAGCAATGGGTTAGTATCACTGAGACCCCAGACAGGTGTGTAGGCCACAACCACATCGCTACACCAACCACAGTGGCCCAGTGCTTTTACACTCATCTACATATGAGAGCCAGGTATCTGGCAAGGGTGTGGAGATTTGGAGGTGATTGTGGAGTGGAGAGAATTCTGACAGTAATAGAGGGAGTGGAGAGAGCGATTTGGGGCATGTTGAATGCGAGAGAGAGAGCTGTGTGAGAGGCTGGAGGTGTGGTAGGAGAGTGAACATTGGAAGTTTGTTGTGTTAGTTAGGTGAGTTGGTGAGTGAGTTGTCTGAGAGGCATGGAACATGTACAGAGGGTGATCAAGGTGTATGATCACATAGCACAGTGGTGTGGTTAGGGGAGTGGTGGTGATAGTGTGGTGGCCTGCCTGCTGATCAGAGGGTGTGTGCGAGGAGTGCGAACACCAGGTGGGGTTCTGGGATATGTGCTCTTGTTCACAGTGTGTGTTTTCTGGTTGGGGCCTGGTGAATGGTCACTGGGTGCAGTTCTCGGTGCACGGGGAAAGGGCACGGTGGTGGGAAGAAGATGACCATTGTGACCATTGTGCGCAACAGGTGTGTGCCACCCTCCTCACCATCCTGTCAGCTGGCTTCATCCTCCTGAAGCAGGCTTATGATCTGTGGGTCACCCTGCTGCTCCCAGCCTGCCGACAGTATACCTATGGGCTGCACCAGAGATGGGCAGTCAACCTGCACCGATTGGCAACAGTGCAATGGGCAAATAGGTTGCAGGCATGATGCCGAGCATTAAAGGGGACAGCAGCATCACAGTACATGAGCCTCATCATCTCCAGGGTGCCCCTTAACGTCTATGGCCATCGGGTGACCCTCCTTACGTGGACGCTGGCTGAGATGTGGTCGTGGAGAAATAATTATTGGGACACCATAATGGCCACGTGGGCCGATGAGGAATGGAAATCCCACCTCTGGATGGCCCGTTCCCTGCTGAGCTGGGTAGCTGACATCATTGTCGCCCACCTCAGGAGGCATGCAACCAATATGCGCAACCCTATACCTCCTGGGATGTGAGTGGCAATAGCGGTATGGTGCCTGGCCAACCCGGACTCCTGCAGGAGAGTCACCGAGCAGTTTGGTGTGGTGACCTTGACCATTAACAGGGCCCTGCACTATTTCTGCGACCTCTTGGTGGACCTGCTACTTGAGCGGGTCAACCAGTTGCTGGACCAAAGGAGGTGATTAATAGTTTTGAGGCTCTTGGTTTCCCCCACTGCATAGGTGCTATTGACAGAATGCACATCCTGATATTCTGCCCTCCCCTCAGCAAGATTGACTATCTAAACAGGACGTGCCAGTACTCTGTTAACCTTCAGGCAGTCGTGGACCACTGTTGTCTCTTCATAGATGCGTACACGGACCTATCGGAGAGAAGCCACAATGCTCGGATCCTACTCTCCTCCCCTTTCTATGCCAGGATGTTCAATGTGGAGATAGCCTCTAATCTCTACAGGTTGATTGAGGGAGTGTAGATGACTCCGGTTGTAATAGCATATTTTGCCTATCCCCTGACCCCATGGCTCATGAAGGCCTATCCTGTTGCCCGCCCCCCCAACCAGGTGCATGGTACAGAGGACATTTGGCCTGCTCAAAATGAGATGGTGCCTCCTGCTTAACCAGAGTCAGTTTGACCTCCACCACACCCCAACCTCATCCTGGAACCCTGTGTACTGCACAATGTTTGTGAGACACATGGGGATGCCTTGGACAATCCCCCTCTGAGACAAAGAACTAGACTTGTGCCCCTTTACCAGCATGTTCAGGGTGGGGCTTACAGGCAGATATCAGAGGAGAACTGGGACACTCTATGTAGGCGCACCATTGTCCAACTGTCCGAGAACTGAACAGTAACTGTGGCAGGCAATTTGCCAACAGGCCTCTTTCTCTGTATACCTTGCTTCAATACAGTTTTGCTTTATGCCCCTTGTGGCAGGGCTGAGCCACAAAGTGGCACCCACCATGTGGAAAACCTAAAATAGATGCCCAAAAGGAACCGGGAGTGCTTGGGGAATGGCCTGAGGCTTATAAAGGGAGGCAGGCAGGAGGGGAGTCTACTCCTGGCTGTGGAGGAGGACAGTCTGCTATGGAATGCTGACGAGGAAACAGCTCTTGGAGAGGCTCTCACAGGCCTAAGGTTCCTGAAAGAAGGAGACCTGAAGCTGACTGGAAGAAGAGAATGAGAGTGGAAAGCTAGTCTGGGACTGCTGTGTGGCTAGGCTTTACATATAAAGACTTTGATTGGCCAGAGGTTTGGTACCTGGCCTGGGACTGTAATTTGTGTATAAATAAACTGTTGTGTTGACAAATCCTAGGAATGACTGGTGCCTAACACTTCCTGGGCCCTGATCCTGAATGCACTTAGTCACAGTGAAGGTGGGACCCTGCTACATTCCTTTGTCATGTGAGCTTAGTATCCTGGCTAACCCCCATGGTCTGTAAGTGGTTGTTGTGCCATTTAGACTCCTCGAACACTCCTGTCATGGCAGTGCTCCCTCTTGCTACACCATAATACCCTGTGTCCTCATCATACCATGCAATCAATGCAGTGGTACCACCACTGCTGGAACTTACCTGTTCCTGGTGTTGTGAATGTGTTCCTTTAGCCCATTCCATCTACACACTGCAAACATTGTATGGCACCCTGTAGGGCACAAGAAACAACCTTTGAGGCCATCAACATGTGGTAGGTAGCTGGAATGGCAGCTACATGTGTCTATCTGTGCAGTGTTGTGTCCCTTTCCCCTTTGTGTCACCCCACCACCTTGAGCCACTGTGCACTTGTCTGTGTACTCCTACCATCGGTATCCTGGTCGCCTGTTTCCAGGATGGCCTCTAGCTCCTCCACCTCCTCCTCCTGCACCTCCATGTCCCCATGAGCTGTGGGGGCAATTGCAGACTATCAGTGTGCCCTTGCTTCCCTGTTGGGACCCTGGCTATTCTGTACTATGCCCCCCGCTTCCATTTGGGCATTCCTTTACCTGGGTCATAGTGTTTGTCCTCCTGCGGGGCAGTCCTGGAGTTCATTCACTCCCCATTTGCCCCCTGTCCCTGTGTGTCCTTCCCCTGTGGGTTCCAGGGAAGGAAGGGTGATGTTGCCAGTGACTTCTTCCAGGGATGCGTCCGCCACTTCTTGGATGGGGGGGTGTCCTCCTGCTTCCTGGATGGCCTCACCAGGGGAAGTGGCCTGCCCCTGCTCTAGGCATTCAGGCGGGGTGTGTGTGTGTTGTTTTGACCCTTTCCCTGCCCCTGGTGAAGGCTAGGGATGGGCGAACAGAAAGCGGTTCGGATATTCGGACGTTCGGATGTTCGGTCATTTGGTTCGAAACATGAGTTTGGGTCCGGTTGTTCGGTTTGGCGGAGTTTGGTTCAGTCAAACTTGGCTGAACATTCAAAAATAGCTCTATCGATACCGATACCAATATGGAATTCTATGTTTTTTTAGGTATTGGTATCATTTGACCGTGAAAATCCCCCTGGTCTCCACCCCTGGTGCCAGGAAGTCTGATCCTCAGCTTCCTCCCACTTCTAGTCATGTTTTTCACACCTGAAGTCATATTTTTCCCACCCCCAAACTCATCCAAACTCATCCGAACATGACCGAACTGTTCTGCCATGTTCGAGTTTGGTTTGGACATTCGCTTCGGACATCCGAACAGGCCAAGTTTGGTCTGAACTCCAAACATCCGAACCGCATTTGCCTCTCCCTAGGTAAGGCTGAGCCATGTATGCGGGAGGCCATGATCTCCCCATCCACACAAAGGAAGAGACACAACTCCTCAGTGAACTTGTTTGTGCACAAGGCATGGCCAGACGTGAGATTATTTTTGTGAATATGTTTGTATCCCGACCTCAAGTCCTTTTCCTGCTGCATGTATTAGGCCCCATCCCTATTACCCCATCTGTTGCATTTCCTGGACAATGGTTTCATTGACATATTTAGTCTTGACATATTTAGCACAATAGGTCTGCCTGAACCTTTTCAGCCCCCACAGACATATGAAGCCCAGGCTCTCGTCCCTGGTCTATGGGGTCCGTTTTTGGGGTGTATCTGTGGGATTTTTTTCCAGCATGGGGCCCGCTCGGTGGCTGTGGTGTCAGTGAAGCAGGTGTTCTCCTGATGGGGGAAAGCATCTGGGTGAGCTCTTGTCCTGCTGTACCCCTGTTGGTGCTGTGGCATGTTCCTTGCCCTCTCCCCTCCCCCCCGGGGGTTCCATCTGTTTTACCAGACTGCCATGGTGGTTGTCCTTGGCTATCTCTTCGGTGGTGCTATGCTCCATGGTGCTCTCCTGTGGGGGGGAGGAAGAGGTTGAGTTGTAGGGATGTGTGAACAGAATGTGATTCGGATGTTCAGTTGTTTGGCCGTTAGGTTCGAAAACCGAGTTCGGGTTCGGACATTTGGTTTGGCAGAAGTTCGGCCGAACATTCAGAAAATCGGTACCGATATTGGTATAGTTACCGATATCGATACCAATTTTGAAGATTTTATTTTTGGTATTTATTTATTTATTCAATTTATACCCCGCCCCTCCTGAACACAGCTCGGGGCGGCTTCCAACAGTAAAAAAAACATAAATATAAAACAATTTAAAACATATAAAAACACGATATCAAATATTAAAATATTAAAATATTAAGAACAGGGCCCGGGATACATTAAACACTAGGGTAGGGGGAGATAAAATCCACTAAACCCTCCCCTCCTCCCCAAAGGCCTGGGCAAACAGCCAGGTTTTACACCTTCACCAGAATACCAAAAGGATTGGGGCCAGGCAAGCTTCCTCTGGTAGGGAGTTCCAAAGACGTGGCACGACCACCAAGAATGCCCTCTCCATTGTGGCCCTAGGCTTCACACGGGGGACCTCCAAGAAGGCAGCCCTAGCAGACCGAAGGAGCTGCTCTGGGGCGCGGAGGGCGAGGCAGTCCCTGAGGTATGAGGGGCCAAGACCGTGCAGGGCTTTGTAAACCAATACCAACACCTTGAACCTGTCTTGGCATGCTATCGGCAACCAGTGCAGAGCCTGGAGCACAGGTGTTATGTGCTCCCGACTACCCATCCCTGAAAGGAGACGGGCCGCCGCATTCTGCACTAGCTGCAGCCTCCAAACCAGGCACAAGGGAAGCCCCACGTAGAGTGCGTTGTAGTAGTCCAGCCTCGAGGTGACGAAGGCATGGATGAGGGAGGCCAGGTCCGGGCCGGAGACGAATGTACGCAGCCTCTGCACCAGATGCAACTGGCGAAAGGCAGCCTTTGCGACTACCTCCACCAGCTGCTCCAGGCGGAGATCTGTGTCCAGCACCACCCCCAGACTCCAGATCTGTTGAACTATGAGAGGGCAAACCCCCCCAATAAGGGGGGCCAACACCTCCCTCTCTCCCCACCAACATCACCTCCGTCTTATCGGGGTTGAGCCTCAGTCTGCTCTGCCACATCCACTCCACCATGGCCTCCAAACACTGGGATAGCACCGAGATAGCAGGGTCTGGGTCTGTTGAAAAAGAGAGATACAGCTGAGTATCATCAGCATATTGGTGACAACGCACCCCGAACCCTCTCACGACCTCTGCCAGGGGCTGCATATATACATTAAATAATAATGGAGACAGAATGGAACCCTGCGGAATGCCACATGATAAGGCATGGGGGCAAGATGTCTCCTCCCCCAGCACCACCCACTGGCTTCTCCCCGAGAGGAATGAATGGAACCATTCCAGAACAGTCCCATCCAGACCCCCCAGGTCACGCAGCCATCTCAACAGCAGCCCATGGTCTATGGTATCAAAAGCGGCCGAGAGATCTAGCAGGATGAGAAATGTTGAACATCCTGCATCCATCTCC
>QEPC01001582.1:381740-399390 GCA_003113815.1 Sphenodon punctatus
TTGTTTCCTTGTTCTTTACCCCATATCCCTCATTCCCTTTCCCTTGGTTCAGTGTTCCTTACCCCTGATCCCTCGCTCCCCTGCCTCTGGTTCCTTGAACCCTGTCTCTAGTTCCTTGATCCCTCACTTCTGGATTCCCTGTCCCTTGACCTCAATGATGAACCATAGGCATTCTTAGACCAGCAGTGCTGGGATCCATGCTGAACACCCTAGCTCCTTGGTATCGGAAAGGTACTGAAAGGCTTCCCCCTGTGTACTAAGGGACATCCCAGATTCCCTACACCTCATTCCCCCCTCCTGTCTACCCAATCCCCCTCCCCTTTCCCTGGCTCCGCCCTGGAGCCTGACAGTGACAGGATCAGTGACTAGCTCAGAAGGTGTTGGAAGGGGGGAGGTTGATGACTTTTGTTACTTGTTGTGCCCATCTTACCACAAGCCCCATTGGCTCTGTGCAGCCTAGCCCCCCCTTTCCCCATGTCCAATTGATGACTGTCAAGCCAGTGGTCTGAGGACAAAATGGATGGTGATTGGGCAGGCTTGCTGCTACTCCAAGCCTCTCCACCCCTGATGCAAGGAAGTCTACTCCTCAGCTGCCTCCCCCTCCCTGGGTCTTCCAGTCATGCTTTTCCTGCCTGAATGGGTCTTCCAATCTTGCCCGTGGTGCCAAGGCTAGAAGTCTGATAGCCAGTGGCGGCAGCAGCAGAGGCCGGGAAGGCTTGGGGCTTGGTGGCTGGCTCCCATAGGGGACAGGGCATTGCAGACTGGCATCAGTGGAGTAGCAGCAGAGGCCTGGCCATGGCTTGTTGGCCAGCACCCCTTCTTGTTTGGTTATTGCAGGCTGGTATCAGTGGAGCAGTGGCAGAGGCCCGGCCATGGCTTGGTGGCTGGCACCCCTGTTTGGCTGGGCATTGCAGGCTGGCTGGCATCAGCATAGCACTGGTAGAGGCTGGGCTAGGGCTTGGTGGCTGGCATACCTACTTGGCTGGGAATTGCAAGCTGGCAGGCTTCCAGTTCTGCTTGCTGTATGCTGGGTTCTCAGTTCCAGTTCTAGTCATCATCATGACTGGGCATTTCAGGCTGCCAGGCATTGGTGGAGCAGCAGCAGAGGCCTGACCAAGGCTTGGTGGCAGACACACCTATGTAGCCAGGTGTTGAAGGCTGCCAGGCATTGGTGGCACCCTGACTCAGGGTGGTGTGACAGGGCAGCTTAAACTAGGGGGTCAGGAAGCCAATCAGGTGCCTAAATGACATGTCCCTGACCACCAAGAAGGGCTGCCAATTGAGCACAATCATTTCCCCTAAAATGCACATGGCTTTCAGTTTAAATCCACACCTCCCTCCAAATCCTGCAACTGCTGATGGACTTGGCAGCTACCCCCACCCCAGCTCTTGATGCCGTGGATGGACAGCCCTCCCTCCCTGTACCATAGGCACCAGAACCCTGATGGTGGGTCCTGGGACTGGAGTGACTGCTTCTTGATATGGTAGGATGACAGCTCCCTGTGAGTGGAATGACAGTACCAGAACCCTGATGGTGGGTCCTGGGGCTGGAGTGGCATCTTCCATATGAAATGGATGGTAAGCCCTCCGTGGCTGGAACATAGGCCCCAGAACCCTGATGGTGGGTCCTGGTGCTGGACTGGCTACTTCTTGATGAGGTGGAACAACAACTTCCCATGAGCAGAATAACGGCCCCAGAATCCTGATGGTAGGTCTTGGGACTAAAGTGGCAGCTTCTTGATGAAATAGAATGACAGCTCCCCATGAGTGGAATGATGGCCCCAGAACCCTGACAGTGGGTCCTGGGACTAGAGTGACAGCTTCCTGATGAAGTAGAATGACAGCTCCCCGTGAGTGGAATGATGGCCCCAGAACCCTGAAAGTGGGTCCTGGAACTATATTTTCAGCTTCTCAATGAAGTGGAATGACATCCCTCCCAGCCTGTAACATAGGGTCCAGAACTCTGAAAGTGGGTCCTGGGGTGGAAGTGGCTGGAACCCCTACTTTGCCTGGAATTGCAGGCTGGCTGGCATTGGTGGAGCAGTGGCAGAGTCCCAGCCAGGGCTCAGTGGCTGTCATCCCTACTTGGCCAGGAATTGCAGGCTGGCTGGCCTCAGTGGGGCATTTGTAGACAATGAGGTGGAACAACAGCCCTCCCTGCCTGGAACGCAGGCCCCAAAACCCTTATGGTGGGTCCAGGGACTGGAGTGCCTGGCACCCCAGCTTGGCTGGGCATTGGAGGCTGGTTGCCATTGGTGGAGCAGCATCAGAGGCCTGGCCAGGGCTCGGTGGCTGATACCCCTGCTCGGCCCGGCATTGCAAGTTGGCTGGCATCAGTGGAGCAGTGGCAGACACCCATCCAGGGCTTGGTGGTTGGCACCCCTACTTGGTGGGCATTGCAGGCTGTCTGGCATCAGTGGAGCAGCAGCAGAGACCCAGCCAGGGCTCAGTGGCTGACACCCTTACTTGGCCAGGCGTTGCAGTCTGGCTGGCCTCAGTAGGGCACTTGGAGAAAGTGGACCAACAGCCCTCCCTGCCTGGAACGTAGGCCCCAGAACACTGATGGTGGGTCCTGGGGCTTGAATCGCTGACACCCCTACTCAGACAGGCATTTCAGGCTGCCAGGCATCAGTGGAGCGGTGGCAGAGGCATGGCCAGGACTTGGTGGATGGCACCCCTACTAGGCTGGGAATTGCAGGTTTACATCCTACTCTCCGGATCTGAAAAAGCTATTCTTCCAGTTAGTCAAGCCTTGCCTGGTGGTGAATCACATGGCCACCCAGTAGCAGACATTGGATTGCTGGGGCACAGTAGCTGTGGCACAACAGAGGCAGCAGAAGCACACATTGGATTGCTGGGGCACATAACCGGTGGCACAGATAGCAAAGGCAGAATTGGCAGCAGGAGCAGACATTGGATTACCCAGTAGCAGAACCCATGGCACAGACAGCAGAGGCAGCACTGGCAGCACCAGCAGACATCGAATTGCCCAATAGCAGAACCTATGGCACAGACAGCAGATGTGGCATTGGCAGCAACAGTGGGCATTGGATTGCCAGGGCACAGAACCTGTGGCACAGACAGCAGAAGCAGCATTTGCAGCAGCAGCAGACATTGGATTGCCAGGGCAAAGAACCCATGGCACAGATAGCAGAGAGAGCATTGGCAGCAGCAGCAGCAGAAATTGGATTGACGGGTCACAGAACCTGTGGTACAGCAGAGATGACAGCAGCAGGATTTGCCTGTGTGGAGCACGCATGGAGCCAGGATGTTAGGATTTTCCAGGGAAGAGCTCCCATACATCAGCAGATGGCAGCAGCAGGATTGTGTGACCACATTTGGATTGGCCAGGGCAGAGCACCCATGAACCAGCAGACAGCAGCAGCGGGATTACCAGGCCAGTGGAACACATCACCCAGGCTTGCCAAGGCAGGCATACAGGCACCTTGGCATGAGAGGCAGGCAGGCTGGGAAGGGCTTCAGCTTTGCCCATAAGGCAGGCAGAAAGACACTTTGGCATGAGCATGGGAAGGCAAACTGAGGCAGGCTTTGATCTTGGCAACCTGGGTGGGTGGACAGACAGGAAGTGTGGCATGAGCATGGGAAGGCAGACGGAGGCAGAGTTTGATCTTGGCCACCTGGACGGGTGGGCGGGCAGACAGGCAGTGTGGAATGAGCATTGGAAGGCTGGCTTAGGCAGCGTTTGATCTTGGCCACCTGGGAGGGCGGGCAGATAGGCAGCGTGACATGAGCATTGGAAGGCTGGGTGAGGCAGGGTTTGATCTTGGCAACCTGCGTGGGTGGGCAGACAGGCAGCATGACATGAGCATCGGAAGGCTGGCTGAGGCAGGGTTTGATATTGGCATTCTGGGTGGGTGGGTGGGCAGACAGGCAGTGTGTCACTTATTTTATTTTTATTTATTTATATAAAATTTGTATCCTGCCCCTCCTGCTCACAGGGCAGCGAATAACAAATATAAAAAACATTAAAATAATAAAACAGTTTAAACAGTTAAAAATCCCATATTATGCAGGGAAAGAGAACTCTCTCCCCCTAACCCCACCTACCCACCCCCTACCCCTCGCCAAAGGCCTGGCAGAACAGTCAGGTCTTACATAAATATCAAAATAACAGGAGAGTGGGGGCAAACCAAGCCTCCTCTGGGAGCGAATTCCACAGCACAGGGGCAGCCACAGAAAAAGATCTAACATCGGTGGCCACCAACCTCACCCCAGGAACTTCCAAAAAGGCTTCCACGGATGATCTCAAAGGTTGCACAGGCACATGGGGAGTGAGGCAGTCCAACAGATAAGTAGGGTGCAGGTCATGAAGGACTTTAAAGGTTAAAACCAGCACCTTTAATCTGGCTCGGTGCTTTATTGGCAGCCAGTGCAGAGCCCAGAGCACTGATGTCATGTACCCCCTGTGGCCCGCCCCCATAAGGAGATAGGTCGCGACATTCTGCACCAGCTGCAGCCTCCAGACAGCTTCTCAGGCAGCCCCATGTAGAGCGCGTTGCAGTAATCTAGCCTCGAGGTGATGAAGGCATGGATGACAGTGGCGAAGTCAGAGTCTGAGAGATATGGCCGAATCCACAGGACAAGATGTAACTGCCGAAACCCACTCCCCCAACCTGAGATTCCAAGCTGAGCCGTGAATCAAGGAGCACACCCAGACTCCGCACTTGAGAGACCAAGGGAGGGCGAACCCTTCCCACAAGAGGGTATTTCACCACCACCAGGCCCCCCAAGCCCTCACCCACCAACATCACCTCCATCTTGTCAGGATTTAATTTCAGATGGCTCAACCTCATCCAAGTCCCCACAGTTGACAGGCACTGGGAAAATAAGGAGACTGCGTGACCTGGGTCGGTAGAAAAAGAGAGGTAGAGCTGAGTGTCATCAGCATACTGATGACACTGCATGCCCTGAAACCCTCTCACAATTTCCCCTAATGGCTGCATATAGATGTTAAACAAGTGGGGGGAAAGAATGGCACCCTGCATGACTCCACACGTGAGGTCCCAGGGGGAAGTTGTACACTCCCCCAAGAGCACCCGGTGAGTTCTCCTGGCCAGGAATGAACGAAACCAGTCCAAGACCGTCCCACCAATCCCGGAACGGTCCCGCAGGCGAGTCACCAACAGTTCATGATCGACTGTGTCAAACACAGTGGAAAGGTCTAGGAGGACCAGTAAGGTCTGACGACCCTGGTCCAACACCAGATGGAGATTGTCAACCAAGGCCACCAATGCAGTCTCCATACCATACCCAGGTTGAAACCTGGACTCAGAGGGGTCAAGGAAACTGGTGCAGTCCAAGTGTTCTTGGAGCTGCCATGCTACAGCCCATTCAATAACCTTCCCTAAAAATGGAAGGTTAGAGACTGGCCGATAACTGGCAGGAGCATCAGCATCAAGAGATGGTTTCTTGAGCAGGGGCCTAACCACAGCCTCCTTCAGGCAATCAGGCACCATGCCATCCCAAAGGGAGGCACTAACCACCCCAGCCAGCAACAGCTGTAGCGTCTCCTGGATGACTTTCACCAGCCAGGACGGGCATGGATCTTGTTCACAAGTGGTGGCATGAACATATCCCAACAAGGACTCCACTTCGGCATGCGATACCATCTGAAACCAATCCCATAAAACGGGACAGAACGGGGCATCCATAGCCTCAAGATGATCCTCTGCAATAACTGTGGTACCAAAATCGTGACGGATGCGAGCGATATAATCTACAAAATATTCAATAAACCGGTCACAGCAGTCAGTGGATTTCTCCAGGTCCAGGTGGAGGCAGGCAGGACTGACCAAGCCTTTCACCACCCGGAAAAGCTCCACTGGACGTGACTTTGCAGATGCAATAAGAGCAGCAAAGAACTGCTTCTTTGCTGCCTGCACCGCCACAGCATAGGCCTTTAAACTGCTCTTATGCTGTGATCGATCATCCTCGTTGCAAGTCTGATGTCAACATCGCTCTAACCACCTGCTCCCCCACTTCAAACACCGCAGGCCCTCAGTAAACCAAGGAGACCTGCGGGAGACTTGGGAGGGAAGAGCATGCTTGGGAACAACTCTGTCAATGTTATCAGCCAACAAGGTGTTCCAGAAGGCTATGAGATCATCGACAGAGTGGGTGTCAAGGTCCAGGGGAAACTCCCCCAAAGCATTCTGGAACTGATCTGGGTCCATAAGTCTCCAGGGGCAGACTGATTTAATAGGTCCTGCACCCTGTTGTGGGCTGACATGAGCCAGGATGCACGCCTTAACGAGGTAATGGTCAGACCATGACAAAGGCTCCACCTCCCTAACTCCTACAAACTGACCCCCTGCCTCAAGGTGTATGTCCTTCCTCATGTGTGGGGCCACTGATTACTTGGGACAGGCCCATGGTTTTCATGGAGGCCATGAACTCATGCCTTGCTCCTCCAAGATCGGCATCAGCGTGGATGTCAAAATCCCCCAGGACCACTAATCTAGGGGTCCGGAGGATCATGTCTGACACCAGATCAGCAAGAGCATGTAGGCATGCCACCGGGCAATCTGGTGCACGGTACACCAGCAGCACCCCTAATCTTACCTTGGCCAAATCCAGTACAAGATGGAGACACTCAACACCTGATGGAACCTGCTCCAGATACTGCCTAAAAGAAAATGCATCCTTGATAACAATGACTACACCCCCCCCTCATCCCACCACCTGAGGCTGATGCTGCACAGATAACCCAGCTGCAACAAGGTCGACCAGAATACGGTCCAATTCATTGTCCAGCCAGGTCTCTGTAATACACATGAGGTCGGCGTCCCACTCCAGTATTAACTCCCAGATGATAGATGATTTATTGTCAACCAACCTCTCATTGAGCAGCACCAAACCAAGGCCTGTGACCTCCTGAACCTCAACCCACAGCCTACCCATGTGGGGGGTTGAGAGAGGAACGGGCACAAGGAACCACTTCCTCCTCACTGATGGAATACACCTCACCTTTGGACCATATCTCCCCTGACCTATAATGACCCCGATGTCTGCGGAAGACCTCCCTTCATCAGAGAACCCAGACACCCAACCTCCATAGGCTGCCCAACACACCAGCAAGAGGAACCACCCCCAGGCCCTCCCTGCCTGCCTCTTCCACCAGTGGGCAACATTCCCCCCTGGAGTGTCACCACCACTCACACCAGGGGCATGAGCATCGGAAGGCTGGTTGAGGCAGGGTTTGATTTTGGCAACCTGGGTGGGTGGGCAGACAGGAAGCGTGGCATGAGCATTGGAAGTCTGGCTGAGGCAGAGTTTGATCTTGGCAGCCTGGGCGGGCGGGCGGACGACAGGCAGCGTGGCATGAGCATTCGAAGGCTGGCTGAGGCAGGGTTTCATCTTTGCCACCTGGGCAGGAGGGCAGACAGGCAACGTGGCATGAACAGAAGTCAGACTGAGGCAGAGTTTGATCTTGGCAACCTGGGTGGGTGGGCAGACAGGCAGTGTGGCATGAGAGGAAGTAGGGAAGCCAGGCTGCAACCTTGGCAGGGCACTCAGATAGTCCGGCAGAGACTGTGCAGCGCTAGAGAGAGAGAGAGAGAGCCAGTCAGATAGGCAGGCCGAGATCATCTAGCCAGAGGCCATCTGGCAGGCCTACAGCTTCCCAATGCCACCCTACATCATGAGGTCAGTCAGATAGGGTGGCCGAGGCCATCTATTCAGAGAGAGAGAGAGAGAGGAAGGGCGGGCACCAGGCATTTGGAGGGAGGGACAGCACTACAGCAGTAGCAGCCCAGATTGAGGAGGAGACACCACCCAAGACTGCCCCTGGCATAGGATGGCGTGTGCCACTACACCATCAATCCATGTCCAGGGGCGTATCGGGGAATCCCAGCAGCAGAAGGTTCACCTTAAGGAACAGCAACTGCTCCACCAACTTGGCCCCCAGTCTCAGGTGGTGCAGTGAGCAAATGTCCCCCGCCTTAGAGAACACCCACTTGCTGGTGACACTTCTTGGTGGGAAGGACAAGAGACCATTAGCCACTTTGGACAGGGCTGGCCACACGTTGGTCTTGCAAGCCCAGTAGGCCAAGGGATTGCTGCTTGGTTTGATGCATGCTAGGGATGTGCGAATGTGGTTCGGAAGTTCAGAGTTCGGACTGAACTCGAATACTTCAGTTGCCCGAACCGAACTTTCAAACCAAACTCGAATTTGACTGAACTGTTCAGTCGAATCCAAACCAGTTCGGAAGGTGAAAAAAACCATTTTTCAATGTACGAACTTTGTTCGGACGTTCAGAATTCGACCAAACTCTAATAGTTCGGTCAACCGAACCGAACTTTCGAAGCAAACTCGATTTTTAAACCAAACCAAATCAAATTTCCAAACTCGGTTCTGTTCACACATCCCTAATGCACTGCTCCTTCACCAGGCAGCTCTCCACTGCTGCTGAGGCGCTGTCGTACTCCCTCACGTAACTCTGCCTGGGTACCACCTCTACCACTGCCCTCAGCCACATTGCCTACCCTGTTGTGCAAGAGCCCATGCTTGCCAGAGTGCCCTGCACATATGAGTTGCTGCTGGCAATAGGGATGTCGCTGCTGCTCAGCCTGCTGCTTGTGCTGTTACTGCTAGGGCTGGGGGCAGGGATAGACTCCACCGGCTGAAAGGGGTGGCTGCTCCCACTCCCACCATCCCCAGGGGCATCCTGCTGCAGCTGATGCACACTCTCAAGAGCCCAACTCTCCACCAGGTCACCCTTCCAGTGCACATAGAGCCTTGTCCCACGTGCCACGCTGCCCTTGACCCTGGGATCCAGCATGGTTGCCAAAATGTATTCCTCCCACTTCAGGAGTACATTGACCCATGCCTTCAACCCTGCCTTCAGATGCCGCACCAGGTCAACCACCTCATTCGCCAGCTTCCTGCCCTGAGGGCCACAATCCCGCCTATGGAGAATCTCCTCCAGCCTCCTCAGGAGACTCTGGACCAGAGGGGTCACCTGGCTGATGGTGGCCATGGATGAGTTTATGGTCTCGGTCATGGCCAGGAATGGTCTGAGCATGGAGACTGTGTGAGACAGGATCTCCCATTCCACCCCATTGTATCCTGGAGTTTCCCCACTGTCCACCACCAGTTGAAACTGATGCAAGGCGTCTTTTTGCTCGAGAAGCTGCTCGAGCATCAGGAAGGTCGAATTCTACTGGGTGGACACATCCTGCTCCAGCTGCTGTACAGGGGAGCCTTTTTCTGCCTTGTTTGCACAGAGGAGGTTGCTGCCCTTCACGCTCCGGTTAAAGAAACTGGCCAGCTTCCTCCCTCACTCGATCAGAGAGCTATGGGTGCTAGCCTTTATCCTCGTCTCCCCCAAGCCCAGAGCATCCCTGACCACCAGATGAAGGGTGTGTGTGGCTAGAGGGATGCTGGTGAAGCCCCCATCATGGACTTCCCTCAATATGTTGGCCACGTTGTCCGTCACCACGCACCTCTTGGTGAAGGGTGCACCAAGCGTGACCCACTCCATCACCATGGTGGTCAGGCCTGCCTCGATGTTCCGAGCAGTGTTGGGGATGTCCATTACTTCTCCCTGAAGCAGAGCCCACCTATACCCTGCTTTGGGACCCTCCTGCCACTGCCAAATGCTGCCACTGGGTCCTGCCACCAGTGCGCCATTACTGCCAAGTAGGCATACTGTGCGTTCCTGCTTGACCACAGCTCTGTGGTGAATTGAATGGTGGCATCCCCAGCCCTTGCTAGCTGCTCCCTCACCTGCTCCTTTAAAGCCCGGTACAGGGCTGGCACCATCTACTTACTCAGGGTGGTATGCGAGGGCAGCTTAAACTGGGGCCCAGGAATCCAATCAGGCGCCTAAACCTCATATCCCCAACTACTGAGAACGGCTGCACATCCAGTGCTATCATGTCCCCCAATATGCACGTGGCTTTCATTTGAAAGTCACATGACCCTTCGCGTCCTGCAGCTGCCAATAGTGGCAACACAGCTCTCAGAGGGATGGCCATCGCGTCAGCACCAGACATCTCATCCGTAGGACTAGTGTCGGCCTCACTGTCCCCAATCAGAGTGATGTCCCATGAAGGGGAGTACTGGGACCCTGAGGCTGATCAACTGCCCACCATACTGTTGACACTCTCCCTGTGCCCTCTATAGCTGCTGCTGCTGCTCTTCTCCCTGCTGCCACTGCCCAGGGATCAGGCCCTGCACCTAGCCCTGCACCTGGGCTTCTGGTGATCATCTCAATAATGGGGGTCGGGAACATTGGTGGCCCTGGAGGAACATCCGACCCCAAAGACCTGCACCTGCTCCTGCAGCCACAGCAGAGACAGCTGAAGCCTCCTGGAGTACACACCTTCCAGTGACCTGTGTGGCAGTGGAGGATGCTGGCAGGAGGCACTGCCGAACCACACCCTGGCTAGTGCCACTACTGGGAGCCTCTGAAACCTGACTGCCAAAATCAGGCCTGTGTAGTTTGGGGTGTGGTGATGGGCTCGGGCTGCTGCTGATGCCTGCTGCCACTTCTCTGGCACAGCCCCTGCCACCTCTGTCACATGCCCCATTGCCCGCCTTACTGACAGCAGACCGGCCTGTCCTACTTCCTTTCTCCATTTCTCCCACCCAAAGAATAAACACAAAGATTTTATATTATTTTTATTTATTCATTCAAATTGGTAATCTAATTTTATATATATCTACTAGGGGTGGGACATCAGGTCAAATGCCGGCTACCAGATTTACCGGTTACCGGATTTTAAAAAAACTGGATTGCCGGATTTGTGTACCGGTTTACCGGTACCAGATTTGTTCCATTGATTTCAATGGGGAACTGTCCCCATTGAAATCAATGGAAAAAAACACAAAAACCTCCCCCCTCCCACTCCCAGACTGTGTGGGTGGAAGGGGGGGCACACACACCCCACCCTGCCCAGCCTGGCTTTAAAAAGAATTTTTCCCACCCGAAGTCCCTGCTAGTGCGGGCTCCAGGATGCCGCCGGCGACCCGGAGTCCACACCAGCAGGTACTAGGGTGATCCCTGGGATGGGGGTGGTTTAACACCCCCCACCCCAGAGGTCACCCTATCTCCCCACCCAGGGATCACCTACCTTGCGCTACCGGGCGCCTTCTGGGCGGTGGTGGCAGCGGGGGCAGTCTGACTCTGGTGGCTTCAGTGTTGGCTGTGGCTGCCAGATTCAGCGCTACTAGGCCTTCCGGTGAACTTCCGGGTTTCCCTGGAAGGCCTAGTAGCGCTGAAGCCGGCAGCCACAGCCAGCGATGAAGCTGCCGAAGTCAGACCGCTGCCGACGCCGCCTGGAGCGCAAGGTAGGCGATCCCTGGGTTGGGAGGTAGGACTAAGTAGGGTGATCTGATCCCTGGGGTGGGGGGATGTTAAAACACCCCCCACACCCCAGGGATTGTACCTGCTGGTGAGGGCTCCGTGTCATCATCGTCGGCCTGGAGCCCGCATTAGCAGGGACTTCGGGGGGAATTTTTTTTTTTAAAGCCAGGCTGGACAGGTTGGGTGTGGGGTTTCCCCCCCTTCCACCCATGCAGCCTGGACTGGGGAGGGAAAGTAAAGTGGAGGGTTTTTTGGTGTTTTTTTTTTCACATTGCGGCCATTCATTTGAATGGCCACAATGTAAAAAAATCTGGTACGGGGGAAGCCGGTAAACGGGCCGGATTACCAGGTTTAATCCGATACTGCCGGTACACCAAATACCGGCAGTATCGGATAATGGATGATCCGGTAGTCCCACCCCTAATATCTACACTAACTCTAACTGTTATCTACACTAACTCTAACTATTCTAAAACCTATGGAACTCAATGGAATATTATCTAATATCAATAAAGGCCTAGTCCTACAAACACACTATAAAATATTAAAACTGAATCTCTATCTACACAGTATCTCTACCTATCTCTATAACTAAGCTAACATAAAAATATATGTCATAGGTTGGAGGTCCACACCCCCACTTTACCGGGTTTGAGTGACTCAATTTCCCTCGCGTACAGACCACTAGAACGAGTTTTCTCTCTCTGGCTGATTCAAGCCTGCCACAGGGAAAACCCCTTTGTCATTCAAGGGCCCTATCCTTCCCATTTACAGACTCTTTAATCTCTGGGTTCACAAAAGCTTGAGAACTCTTGTCGCTCACTCGTGTTCCAATGTTAGACACAGATACTTCTTCATAAAGATAAGAAGTAAGTTTATTGATTACATAAGCAATATTGTTGATACAGAGTGGTGTCACAGGAGGGGCGTTCAAGTGAGGAGGTACCAGGGCTCAGGGGCCACTCACTCTTCCCCAATAATCCTTCCCTGGGGAACCTACCTAGCTCCAGGTACAAGGCAAGCATAGGGGGTTGAGAATGCCCGTCAGGATAGTGTGTTGGCCCTTTAAATTCACTAGGGGAGTGGCCTGATGGCCACTATCATCATTGGTAACCTGTGCAGGAATTGTTCCCCTGTTCTACCACCCATCTCACACACACGCTTCACTCACCACTAATGAGGGGGACAGGGGAAAGGGTGCCATGTGTGGGGTGAAGAAGGTTCTGGGTCCCAGGAACACAGGGGAGGAAGGAACCAGGTCCACGCAGTTACATGGAGGGAAACTAACAACCCAGGGGGAAAGGGGAACCACGTATTCTACTAACGCCCACACACTCTCAGGAAAAGGACCACATGGGTAGGAAACTCACTCACCACTCTCTCACTGTCAGTTTCCTCAGTTGCACAGGAAAGGCAAAGGAAGGGGAAGGGGAAGGGGAAGGGAAGGGTTAAGGGGCAAGGCTTCTTCCAAAGCAGCAGTCTCTCCAACTCTCTCCTATTTCAATCACAAAGGGGCCAGTCTAATGGATCACCGGTGCTGTGTGTCTCACAGCGCCGGATTTTATGCCTGGGCCACACCCCCTGCCATTCCAGGAGCCGCACTGAGCGGCGAAGCGTGTCCCATCCCTGTGTCTTGTGCAGCGTGCGGGGCCAGCAGATCACCTGCGTCTTGCCGCTGCAGCTGCTGGGTGCCTAGAGCATCGGGTTGTTGTTTGTTGGCAAGGGGAGAAAGTACTGGTGCTGCAGGAAGTCCTGCAATTTTTTGCTTTGAGCGACCACGCTGCCGCTGCCCGAGGTAGGTCCTTAGAGAGGGGTGAACCCTGACAAGTGGTTACTAGAAATCAAAGGTAAATATAACACATTCCTAACCTATAATGGTTGAGTTCCTAAATAAGCATCTTACCCTACAAAGGTCCATAAGTTCTTCTCAGGCCTTGTTGTAAGTGACTGGGTCTCCAGACTTAGAGTTGCTAGAGAGCAAAATCGTGTCTTTCAGTTTATGGTTTCCAGCCTTGCTGTCTTCAAGACGGTGAGTGAGTTCCTGATAGTCCCTTCCCCCTCTGAGGTACAACTACTTATATCCCCATGAGGAAACTCCTCGTATTTTCTCGAGGCTTCTAGAATTCCCTTTGTTGTCTTTATCAGCTTTTCTGTGTCTCTTGCACGTAGGCAATGGCTGCCTGCATTAGCGTATAAATGTCTCTGGTCATGTCTCCGGCCACCTGTCTGGGGCAATCAACAAACCTGTCTTTCCATTTCCTGGAGCTTGGTCACATGTCACAGCTCTGATTTGGGTTTTACAGTTGTAACATTACATACATGTGTAACCTTTTGCTTTACATATTTACCAGACTTGTAGTCTACATGTAGTACCATGTTACACGTGTGTGACCCTATCTTCCTCTGTGACAGCCCCCCTATAGGATTGCCTGTGAAGTGGGCACAACAGAGTCCCATAACATGCTTAGACTGGTGTGTCTTGCCGGTGTGTGTAGGGATATAAAAACCCCTTACCTCATTGCCATGTGGTTGAATCCTATTTAAGTTAGACCTTTGGTTTTCCAAACCCTCTGTCAGCTCTGTGGGGCTATCATGTCACGTGTTTTCCACCATGTCATAGTGGAGTGATCCTCAGGATTCAGTATTTCTGGGTTCACTCTCTTGTAGGGGTATGCCCTGAGGTGTCTGAATAAGACTGTGACAAATGGGTGGGAACGCCATGTTAACAACCTTTGTTCCCCAGTTACAAACTTTGGCCATGTTTCCAGATTATCTGGCAGCCTGTTTCTCATTGACTGTATGTCTGTTCCCCTTGACATAACTTTTTTGTCTGCTTTACCTGTGCTACCCAGCTTGTAGATCAGAAGTATTATTAGGAGACACAAGAGGGAGTGTGGAGTAAGTGTGATACCTTTTACACTACTGAGCATCCCCCTTCTGTTGTCTGTGTAACTCTGCATTTGAAAACACTTTTCACCAGGAGCAATGCTGTAATTCCCAGTGGGTAGATTGTTGTCGTTTGTCATTTGCATTTCACCCATGGCTGTGATGTTGTGTGTGGATGTCTTTGCATTCAAATCAATCATGCAGCCAAAAACTGCTTCAGTTAAGGGGCTATTGTCAGCAGCCTTTCTTGTGCCCTGCCCCCAACTTCTGTTTGTACCTCCAGGATCCCCTGGGTCCGTATAACCATGTATTTCTCCTTCTTGGGAGTCTGACTTTGTTACATGGGTGTGAGAACCCCCAAGTGTCCCTTCAGACCTCTCCACACAAAACTCTGGAGGATTCAGTTTACCAAGAGCAGCGGCTTGACCCTGGACACTGTTAACTCTTTCCTCCCCTCCAGTCTCTACTTGAGCAGAATTTCCCTGCTCCTTCTTAGGTAAGGCAGAGGCACACAGTTCACTCTTAGACTCATGCTCCTGGCCTTTTAGGATTATAGGGTGGTGCATTTCTATCCCTGGGGAAGAGACTCCCATTGTTCCCCCCTCCATCCCGGGAAAGGTTTCCTGCACCTTCTCGCCTCCTCCTAAGGTAGAATCCTCCACCTCCCGGCTTGCCTGTAACCCCTTGGATTATGTTAGCTTCTTCCCACCTTCTCTTAAGGTAGTACAACAACTCTCCAGACCATCCTGCAACCCCCTGGGTTGAGTAGGGGTGGCTGCAGCCTCTAACTCTCCCCCCGCGGTGGTTACTTGGTTTGATTCTGCAGGATTTGGTCCCTCCTGTGTAAGGTGGGGTGCCAAGTCCTGGACTTCATAATCAGGTTGACCCATTGGCTTCACTCCCTTCAGTTCCCAATGTGAGATGGGAGCATGCAGTTCACCCCCTGAGTCTTGTCCTCCCCTGCCTTCTGACTGGTTTAGGGACTCCTCTTTGGGGTTTTCCTGCCAGTGAGTGGAGTTCACAGGTTGGGGTGCAGGATCTGTAAAGCCTTCCTGTAACCTGTCCCCTCCTCTAGGGTTGCTTTCTGTCTCCCCATGTTCCAGGGGTAGAGGTGCAACTTGTTTAGGGCTCTCTGAGTCATGTTGCCCCTCACCCTCCCTTCTTGGGTTGCTCTCCGTCTCCCCGTGTTCCTGGGATTGGGCTTTTTCCACCCTCCATCCCAGCATCCATTTGTTTATAGCATTCCCTAGCAACATTTCATTTTGTGCCTTTCTGGGGAGTACTGCGACCTGGATGGTTCCCTTTGAGTCTTCCCATTCTAAATTTACAGTTGCTTTGGGCAAAATATCCTTGATTCCCATTGCCAGGGATACCACAACCTTTCTATGAGTGTTTATTTTATGTTTTGGGATCAAGTCCTCCCGTACCATAACCATGTGTGCCCCATTGTCTAATCTCTCCACACAGTTTATCCTGTTAACCTTAGCATGTTTTCATAGCAATTGCTCTCCTGTGGGTGAGTTAGGGATGAGATAGCACTCATCAACACCTCTGGGGGGAGGGGGTTGAAGTACAGACACAAAATTCGCACAGGCAGTCCCGATAACATCAGCAGGCTCTATTTTAGGGCTATGAAACACTCTTTTGTGGGGGCAGTCTCGTACCACATGCCCTGTTTGCTAACAGTTATAGCATTGACTTGAATCATTAGTAGGGGATTGGGAGGTGTGTGTTCTTTGGAGTCTGGGTGATCCCTGTCTCCTCCCACCCCCATTCTCATTTGGTTTGTTCTGGGTCAAGTTTCCTTGTTCAGATTGTGGATTGTACCATTTCTGCTTATGGTAAAACCCTTTGTTGGATTTTTCCCCATTATTTGGTTTCTTTTCCCCATTATTTGACTTTCTTTCCCCATAAGCTGAGATAGCATTTGCAATATACTCATCTGCCCTCCTCCCAGCCTCTTTGCCATTCGTGATCCCCTGATTAAGCAAGTGTGATTTGAGACTAGGGGTACAATTATTTAGGAATTGCTCAAGGATTACAAGGTCCATTACTTGCTCCTTCTTAGCCCTTCCTTGTGCATCTAACCATTTCACCCCATACTGATTTAACATTTTCCCCATATCTGCATAAGACATACCATCTCCCTTCAGCAAAACATTTCTGGAGTGATTCTGTACTAGGCTCAAGAGCTGCTTTTTTGAATTCCTCAAGTCAATGCTTGATTTTCCTCAAGCTTTGTGTTGTACATATCTCTTGCTTTCTCGGGGATCTTGGGTATCAGCAGATTGATCCACAAGTCATCTGGAATTTTTTTCCATTGAAAGATGTGCTGGGCAGTTCTGAAAAAAATATCAATGCATTCACTTTCTTTGTATAGAGGCAAAAGTGTTGAAAAGTCTCTGATCAGCTGTCTCCTGTCTCTTTCTTGGGTGCTTCCAGAGGGTAGTGTGAGTTGGATTCCTGCATCTATCTGAAGTTTTAGGAGCTCTAGTTGGTGTTTTCATTCTCTGTCTCTCTCTCCTCTTGTTTCATTTTCTCCAGTCTGAGCTCATGTTCCATTCTCAGTCTGACTATCTCGAGTTCAGGGTTTGAATCTTCTCCCCCTGGTTGTCGGTCAGTTGGAAGTGGGTTTTGAGGCACGTTTGGCAGCGCATCTACATCTGCTGGTTGCTGCTCAGATGGAGAGGGGTTTGGAGGGGGGCTTTATGCCCCTGCTCCATTCCCATCTGATCCATTCATGCTCATTTCAAATTCTTGTATCAGCTGCTTCAGTTGCTGTTTTGTTTTCCCTTCTGCTTCGAGACCTCTCTTTTGGGCTTCCCTGCTCAGCTCTGACTTCCTCAGGTGATAAAAGTGCTTTGGGAGCCCTATTTTGTTACTGTACCTGACCAGAACTGAAAACTAAAACAAAAAACCCAGCACACTGTTTTCAAGGATCTGCTTATTCCACTCTCTCAGAGCTGAGTTCCCGACTCCTGGGGCTTTCAATCTCTGCAGGTATGGGATTTGCTCCCCTCAGAGGATTCCAGTCACCTGGTAGTGCTCCTCTACTTTCTACACATTGGTCCACAAACTGAGCTTGACCCTTCTCATTGGGCACCAATTGTCATGGGTTGGAGGTCCGCACCCCCACTTTATCAGGTTTGAGTGACTCAGTTTCCCTTGCATACAGTCCACTTGAACCAGTTTTCTCTCTCTGACTGATTCAAGCCTGCCACAGGGAAAACCCCTTTGTCACTCAAGGGCCCAATCCTTCCAGTTTACAGACTCTTTAATCTCTGGGTTCACAAGAGCTTGAGAACTCTTGTTGCTCACTTGTGTTCCAATGTTAGACACAGACACTTCTTCATAAAGATAAGAAGTAAGTTTATTGATTACATAAGCAAGATTGTTGATACAGAGTGGTTACTAGAAATCAAAGGTAAATATAA
>QEPC01001582.1:399454-424336 GCA_003113815.1 Sphenodon punctatus
CCTTATATCCCCAGGAGGAAACTCCTCGTATCTTCTCGAGGCTTCTAGAATTCCCTTTGTTGTCTTTATCAGTTTTTCTGTGTCTCTTGCACGTAGACAATGGCTGCCTGCATTAGCATATACATGTCACTGGCTATGTGTCTGGCCACCCGTCTGGGGCAATCAACAAAACTGTTTTTCCATTTTCTGGAGCTTGGTCACATGTCACAGCTCTGATTTGGGTTTTACAATTCTCAATTGCCACATTATATACATGTGGAACCTTTTGCTTTACATATTTACCAGACTTGTAGTCTACATGTAGACCCATGTTACACGTGTGTGACCCTATGTTCCTCCGTGACAATACACACACACACACACACACAAATGGGGTGGGGAACAGAGACAGCTCACAACAAAAGACACGGGGAGGGGTACAAAACTGAAATGAAACCTAAATCAATCTAATGCTACTCTAAATAAATCCAAAATCAGGGGAAGGGAATCAGGGATGGAATATATAAAGGGAGGAGGGAAGGATTCAATGGAGGGGAGGGAGAAAGAACACAGGCAGGGGTAAAAAATACAAACAACACCTAAATCTATCTAATCTAATCTAAATAAATGAAAGTATGGAGATAGGTGTGTGGAAATGGGTGAAATAGGAGGAGGATGGCAATGGATTAGAAACACAAACTGCTGGGAGAGGGAGATTTCTGAAAACGCCTACTGACAGGATCAGTGGCTATATCAGAAGGAATTGGAAGGGGGGAGGGTAATGACTTTTGTAACTTGCTGCGCCCACCTTACCACAAGCCCCATTGGCTCTGTGAAGCCTAGCCTCATGCCAATTGCAGACTGCGAAGCCAGTGGTTTGAGGAAAAGAGGGATGGTGATTGGGCAGGCTGGCTGCTAATCCAAGCCGCTCCACCCCTGGCACCAGGAAGTCTGCTCCTCATCTCCCCTCACCCCCCACTCTGGGCTTGCCAGCCTTTTCCCCCCCCACCCAAATGCACCCGAATGCATCTGAATGTGGCAGAACTTTTCGGGGGTTATTGCGCTCTGTTCGGCCATTCCTTTCAGCCGCCCAAACTGGCTGAGTTTGGGCCAAACACTGAACACTCAAACTGCGTTCGCACATCCCTAGTATTCTTAGGACTGGTCCTCGGACCCTCAGAAGTACACACTTCTTTTTTAAAATATTTGGAACATTACTGGTAATGATCACTTTCGCATAGTGCAGCTGTGACCCAACTCTTTAAATTCAAAGTATTTTGGTGAAGCATACTTTCCATCAAAGCAAAAGAGAATCTTCCATATTTTACTTCTTTCCTTCACTGCAGCCTTTTAAAGAAATGGAATCTCATTTTACTATTGTATAAAGCTCTGCAGAGACCATGTTTCAGTCTACCTGTCTTGTTCCTCAATTCTGTGCCCTTGGCAATAAAATCTGATTGTCTTTCTGTTTAAAGAAAATGCTTTCACTTCTGTGTAGGCTCTCTTGGCAATTTTTGTTCATTCAGACCCTGTTTAATCCACTAAAGAAGGAACTGGTGCTTCCAAGAGGCAGCATGTGACACTATTTCATGTCTTCTTTAGTCTTACAAGTGCCAATCTGGGGTTCTGAACCTTATTATTAACTATAAAACCCAGTGATTAAAAGCAGGAAGGTTTATTATTATTTAATCAGTACATTTGCTCCTGGCTCCCAGCATTGCCAGACAATTCAGGAATCAATAGAGAGCTCATCTCTATATGGTAACAATTATTTATTTTCTGTTTATGGGTCAACTTTGCCACTATTTCAGCTCTGAAACTACTTATTTCACCATGAAGGAAATTGAAGGTGAAAAAGGAAGAGATCAAGTCCAAGGTCATTTGCCTGCTTGCAACATTTCTTCAATAAAGTATTTTATATTCATTAAAAGCTTCTAACAGATAGTGATGTGCACCAGAGCCCCATTTCATTTTTTGTTTTATTATTGTCATTATCAAAATGTGTTGTTTTATTGTCATCATTATAATGGCAATGTCATTTTTGTTATTGTCATTATCGATACCGATTTCAAACGAAGTTTTAAATTTCTTTATCATTATTGATATTGTTTGGTCTCGTGATCTCGTGAGACCAGAAACGGTATTTTGATTGCTTGTGTTGTCATTTGCAGTGGCGTGGTGTCTGTCTGGCTTGTGTGAAAAAACGGTTGTGAGCTTGTGTGTCTGTTGTAGCTCTGTGTGTGGGGTTTGGTTTGTGATGAGGATGGAAGGTGAAGGAAGCAGTGGTGGTGGTGGTGGTAGGAAAAAGAAAATGAAACTGAGGAGGAAGGTCAAAGTGGAGGAGGAAGAAATGGAGGCCCAGCCTGGACCATCTGGTGAGGTGGAAGAATAGGGGAAGAGATGTTTCTTGTTCCATATAACTTTGAGGACAAGAAGAATACTATCCTTTAGAGTGAGCTCACTGGCGTGCGGGTGGTGGCCAGTCAGGCACAAACAGCGGGCATCAGTGGGTGGCAGCAGAGGGACAGGATCTGCACATGTCTTATTTGTGGGTCTGCCAGAGAGAGAGGGGGTGCTCTTCCAGCAGTCAGGCACGAGCTGCAGCACCCACCCAGACACGTGCCGGCCAGGGTCTCAACTCGCCAAGAGTAGCACCCCAGGAAGGGCAGGATATTCACATGTCTTATTTCTGGGTCTGCCACAGAAAGAAAGGGGAGGTGGAGGGCTCTTCCGAAGCAGCTGCCAGGGTCTCAACTTGAAGACAATACAGCACTCCAAGTGGTTCTGTTGGTGTTGATGTACATGGTAGAAAGGGAAAGAGGCAAGTAACCAGCACTGCAGCGCCATCCATCCACTTGGTGTGGGGAGAATCCACTTGGTGTGGTCTGTGAAGGACTAGAGGCATCACCATGAATGCATGATATTATGTAGGGGTTTATGTGTTCCTGTTTCAGAGAGGGTGATGAATGTTGATGGCAGTCCAGGCCCATCAAGGCAGATATCTCAAGGCCAAACCTGGCCAATGAGGTCCTAGGTATGGAAACATTTCCATACCCCGAAAGGCGGATTCACAGAACGCAAGGTAAGGCATGGGGGCTGGAGCAACAGGGAATGGATTGCCCTATGAGCTGTTAGGAAGACCCCCACAGAGAGAGAGATTGGCCAGCCACCCACTTGTGGAGACAGAATGCAGGCAGAGCTTGCTAGACCATTGGTCTGACACAGTATAGCACTTCTTATCTTCCTATCTTTTTATGTTCTTTAGATCAGCAACAAAAAAATCAAAAGGGGGATGCAGGGGGCCACATCGGGGCTGATAGCCCATATAGAGACCATCCACCTCATAGACGTGATGTGGGACGTGTATCATACTGGAAGGAGCAGGGAGGATCATCAAGTGAAGGAGGGGAGAAAGGCACATCAGAAGAGGTGCCATCCCAGTCCTTCTCCCTCCAGCTCCTCTGAGGATTCTCCAATCCCCTGGCAAGAGGAGACCCCTGAAGAGAGGGCATTTCGGGCTTCACTGTAGAAGCCTATACAAAAAATTAACTTGGGCTTCAAGGCCCACACCTGAAATGTGGAGGACAGACTGGTGGAGTGATTCAAGGAGCTCCAAATCAGTGAATGCCAGGCTGAAGCATACAAGGCATACCTCAGAACTGAAAATGTCACCCTTGAATCATTCTGCCAGTCCCTGGTGGCATGGAAGGCATCTATGGTGGGGGCACTGGACATTGCGAGGTGACATGGGGCAGAGGTGGATGATATGCCCGCACCTTGGTTCCGTGCACCTCAGTTCCCTTTCCCCCACGTTCTGGGGGACAGACCCACACACACCTAAGTTGTTTTTCTATGTCTTTTTATATTTTTAATGTTTGCTTTTTTCAAATGTTTTGATAAAAGTTATATTTGTTACCAGCTGAGTTTGACCTGTCCAATCTTTTATTCCGCTGTGCTTCTTCTTGCAGGTTGCATAATCTCATTGTATATACAGCTTGTCAGATCTCTACCTGACAGCAGCAGCAGCACATGTAGCATATTAGCCCCAAGATGTGCTAGCAGGGTCTCAACTTGCAGACAGCTCCCCAGGAGGGGCAGGGCTTGTGTCTGTGTGTGTGTGTAAGACACACAGAGAGAGAGAGAGAGAGAGAGAGAGAGAGAGAGAGAGAGAGAGAGAGAGAGACTGTGGCAGTCTGGCAGAGGCATAAGTATGCATCGGCAGGTGCACTGTCCATTCTTACACAGAGATTGCCACATGGGGGAAGCCTTTGGAAGCTTGGTTACATTTGTCAGTTGGTCCCTTTGAAGTTCTCAAGTGGTGAGGTGTGTTCAACTCATAGAAAGATCATTCTGGGGAGGCAGACTTGCAGACAGTGCCCCAGATAGATCAGCCAGCCAAGAATATCATATTTCCTGTGAGTGGGTGCCAGAGAGAAAGAGAGAGAGGCTCTTTGGCAGCAGGCAGCAGGCAGCAGGCGGCAGGTGCTGGTGGGAAGAGGGGATCTTTCAGCAGCTGCAGCAGGCATCAGCGGGTGTCTGGCGGCAGAGGAGTAGGCTGGCAGGGGGTCAGACAGGGGGGCGGATGCCAGTGACTACTGGCCAGTCAGACATGAGCAGCAGCAGCACCCAGATGATGGCTCTTGGGACTGGAGTGACTGCTTCTGGATGCAGTGGAGTGGAATGAGATGACAGCCCCCCATGACTGGAATGATGGTCCCAGAATTTTGATGATGGTTCCTGGGACTGGCATGACTTCTTCAGGTACAGTGGAATGACAGCCCATGGGAGTTGAATGATGTCCCTAGAATTAGTGCTTGGTGGGGCACACTTCATTCAATAATTGCAATAGGTGGTAGCAGGGAGGTACAGGCAGGAACACAGCAAGGCACATAATTACGTTGTGTGTTATTTCTGTCTCTGGTAGGTTTGCTGCTGGACGTGGGCATTAAGCATGAGCAGCACAGATGAGATCTCTCGCTGGTTCTGGCAGGTGGCAGGTTGAGCTGGATGCACCTCCCCCCCACCCCCAATCTCTCTCATTCTAGCAGTGGGGAGTCTATCTCTCTCTCCCTCTCTTTCTCTGATCATGCACTGCAGGTGATGGCATGGGTGGGAGCGTGTCTGTCTCTCTCCTAGCAGTGGGGAGACTTTCTCTCTCTCTCCATGAGCAGCAGGCTGCTACCTCGTAAAAAAAAGTTCTTCATACTGGCTCTCATCATTCTCACCATGTCACCCTGCATTCCTTCCCTGTATGGACTTATGTCATATCACTAGAAAGGGTTGGGTGGAACTGTCACTCTGAAAGGGGAGAGTGCTTTTTATCCTAGAGAGGAGCACAAGGGCATCAGAGCAGGTTGCTGCCTTAAAGTCTACAGGGTGGCTTAGTTTTATGGAAGAAGGGGACCCTTATCCTGACCAATATATCCCAGACAATTGTTTATTTAACCCAGGCCTGCACAACATGCGGCCCGCATATAGGTAGGCCCGCCTATCCACTGCTTCTGGATTCAGTGGAATGAAGGCCCAGTAACCCAGATGTCTGATGATTCTTGGGATGGCTGCTTCAGATGTGGAATGACAGCCCATGGGAGTTGAATGATATCCCTGGAATTAGTGCTTGTTTGGGCACACTTAATTCAATCATGCGATAGGTGGTAGCACGTACAGGGAGACACACAGGCAGGCACATAATTAACTTTTGTGTTATTTCCATCTCATTCTGGTAGGTTTGCTACTGGATTTGGGTATTGAGCATGAGCACAGATAAGATCTCTCACTGGTTCTGGCAGGTGGCAGATTGAGCTGGATGCACGTCTCCCCCTCCACCCCCATCTCTCTCATTCTAGCAGTGGGGAGCCACTCTCTCTCTCCCCCTCTCTCTCTCTGGCCATGTACTGCAGGTGACGGCACGAGTGGGAGAGTGTCTTTCTGCTCTTCTAGCAGCGAGGAGACTTTTTTTCTCTCTCTCTCTCTCTCTCTCTCACCATGAGCAGCAGGTTGCTACCTCGTAAAGAAAGATTCTTCGTGCTGGCTCTCATCATTCTCACTACGTCACCCTGAATTCCATCCCTGCATGGACTTGTCTTATATCCCTAGAAAGGGTTTGATGGAACTGTCACTCTGAAAGGGAGAGTGCTTCTTAGTCTAGAGAGGATCTCGAGGCCATCAGGACAGGCATGCCATGGTGATGGGCAATTACTTGGACACGAGCAGAAAGTTGCTACCTTGTAAAAAAAGGTTCTTCGCGCTGGCTTTCATCATTCATGCCATATCACCCTGTGTTCCATCCCCACATGGACTTGTCTCATATCACTACAAACGGTTGGGTAGAAATGTGGGGAGGTGCAAGAGAGAGAGAGAGAGAGAAAAAGAGAGAGAGGCTCTCTGGCAGTGGGCAGTAGCAGATGCCTTTTTTATTAGAAGAGCTTGAGAAGTTGATGATGGTTCTTGGGACTGGAATGGCTGCTTCTGGATGCAGTGAAATGACTTCTGGATGTGGTAGGATGACAGTTCCCTGTGAGCGGAATGACGGTCACAGAACCCTGATGGTGAGTCCTGGGACCGGAGTGGCAGCTTCTAGATATAGTGGAACAATAGCCCTCTGTGCCTGGAATGTAAGCCCCAGAACCCTGATGGTGAGTCCTGGGGCTGGAGTGCCTGCTTCTTGATACAGTGGAATGATGGCTCCCTGTGAGTGGAATGATGGACCCAGAATCCTGATGGTGGGTCCTGGACTAGAGTGGCAGTTTCTGGATGCAGTGGAATGACAGCTCCCCATGTCTGACTCTAGAACGTAGGCCCCAGAACCTGATGGTGGATCCTGGGCTGGAGTGGCTGGTTCTTGATGCAGTGGAGTGGCAGATCCCTGTGACTGTAAGGTAGGCCACAGAACCCTTATGGTGGGTCCTGGGGCTATAATGGCAGCTTCTGGATGCAGTAGAATGACAGATTCCCCCCCTCCACCATGCCTAGAACGTAGGCCCCAGAACCCTGATGGTGGGACCTGGGGCTGGAGTGGCTGCTTCTTGATGCAGTGGAATGACAGCTCCCTGTGAGTGCCACGATGCCCCCAGACCACTGACAGTGGGTCCTGGGACAGGAGTGGCAGCTTCTGGATGCAGTGGAAAGACAACCCCCCTTAAGTTGAACGTAGTCCCCAGAACCTGATGGTGGGTCCTGGGGCTGGAATGGCACTGGCTGATTCTTGATGCAGTAGACTGATGGCTCCCTGTGAGTGGAATGACAGTCCCAGAACCCTGAGGGTGGGTCCTGGAGATGGAGTGACAGCTTTTGGATGCAGGTGATAGACAGACTCCCATGCCTGGAATGACAGCCCCAGAACCCTGATGGTGGGTCCTGAACTGGAGTGGCTGCTTCTGGACGTGGTAGGATGACAGCTCCCCGTGAGTGGAACAACAACCCCAAACCCCTGATGATGGGTCCTGCAACTGGAGAGGATGGCTGCTTCTGGATGCAGTGGAACAACAGCTCCCTTTGAGCAGAACGATGGCCCCAGAACCCTGATGATGGTTCTTTGGACTGGAATGGTAGATTATATCTGTTTGTGGACAGGAGGAGGAGGAGGAGAATCAGAGGAGGAGGCAGTCAGGCAGGTGTGAGCTTGGCAATGGCATAGCATGTTTCTGTGGGGTGGTGCCAGAGAGAGAGAGGCTTTCTGGCAGTGAGCGATGTCATGTGGCATCGGAGGAGCAGGCAGTTGGGCAGGTGGGAGCTTGAGAAACATGCACACATCTCACTCTCTCTCTCTCTTTCTCTCTCTCTCTCTCTCTCTCTCTCTCAGTCTCTCTCTCTCTCATTCTAGCAGTGGGGAGGTTCTCTGCTTCTCCCTCATTCTAGCAGCAGGGAGCCTTTCTGTGTATCTCTCAGACTTTCTCTGGTCATGTACGGCGGGTGACAGTATAGGCAGGAGCATGTCTCCCTCGCTCTCTTTCATTCTATTAGTGGGGAGCTTCTCTCTCTCTCTCTCTCTCTCTCTCTCTCTCTCTCTCTCTCTCACACACACACATGCCTCCACCCTCATTATAGGTCCAAGGCCAGCTCAGAGAAACCTAGTGCGGCAAGTTGACCTTGAGGAATAGGAGCTGCTCCACCAACTGAGCAGCCAGCCTTGAACGGTGGGGACTCACTCTGTCCCCTACTGCTGAAAACAGCTGTTTTCTGGGCACGCTGGTTGGTGGGAAGGACACTAGTTCCTGTGCCACCCTGGTCAGAGCCAACCATATTTTACCTTTCTCTGCCCAGTACAGAAGGGGATCGCTGCTGAAATCCATCACAAGCTCCTTGAGATATTTTGCCACTGCCTGCTCTGCAGTGTCAGGCTCCTGCTCTCTCTGCCAGCTGCTTCTGCAAACCTCCTCCCCAACTGCATGTGCCCATGCTGCCTGCCCTGGGGTGATCCACTCGGGGAGGCTGATGACCAAGGACCTGCTGCTCCTGAGAGTGCTCCACATCTCCACCCTCCTGCTGCTGCTGCTTTGCCCCTCCTGATTGCCCGGCTGCTGCTGCTGCTGCTGCTTCTGTTGCTGTATAACCCTCTTGACTGTCTACACCCTGTCCACCAGAGCATGCTTCCTCAGGGTGAAGTCTGACGTGTGAGCTGCTATGCTCGTCTTCACCCTGGGGTCCAGCATGGTGAAGAGTATGTATTCCTCCTTGAGAATGAGAGGGTCAAAACGCCAGCTCGGCCTCTCTTTCAGCCTTTGTATTAGAGCCACCACCTCTGGTACAAGCTGCCACTCCACCCCCCACCCCCCGCCTTGGTCCCTCAAGAATCCTTTCAGTCTCCTGATGAGACTTCGGACCAGGGAAGGTTTCTTGGCTCAGGGTGGCCGTTGCTGAACTCAGGATCTCCATTACACCCTTAAAGGGCTTAAGGCCGTGCACGGCCTGAGCCATCATTGTCCACTCATCCCGCCCGAGTGGCCTTGACCCCCAATCCCCCTCTGAGGCTACCTCATGCAGGACCCACCTCTGCTCCACCAGACGCTGCATCATGCTATAGGTGGAGTTCCACCTGGTACTGACATCCTGCATGAGGCGGTGCTCCTGCACCCCCAGCTCCACCTGATTCTCCTTCAAGAGGTGACCCCACCCTTTATACTTTTATTAAAGTACCCATTAACAGGGTAAGGGGGCTTCTCTAGTTCTCTGCTGCCTTCTCCCTCAGGCCCAGTGCATTCCTCGCCACCAGGTGAAGGGTGTGGACAGCGCAGGGCATGTGCTGGAACCTGCCCTCCAGCACTGCTTTCTTCATGTTAGCAGCATTATCAGTTACCCCTAACACCCTGGAGAATGGGGCTTCCTCCCTTAGCCACCCCTCTACCATGGCGTCCAAGGCTCCCCTTATGTTGACGGCAGTGTGGCTTTTATCAAACATCTAGGCATGAAGCAGGGCCCACATGTACCCTGCCCCTCACCCTTGCCACCTGCTACTCATCCTCCTGCCATCTGCAGCTGCCACCAGTGAGCAGTCAGGGCCAGGTAGGCATGCTGTGCATTTCAGCTACTCTGAATGTCTGTGGTGAAATGCACAATTGCCCCACCCACCCTGGCCAGTTGCTCCCTCACCCGCTCCCTGGCTGCCTGGTACATGGAGGGCACCACCTGTCTTCTGAAGGTGGTGCATGAGGGAAGCCAGTACTGGGGTGCCAGCGGTGCCAGCAGCCGGCGGAATCCCTGGTCCTCCACAATGCTGAATGGCGGGTCATCCAGGGAAATCATTTCCCCCACCTGCCTAGTGATCTTGATTGCTGCTGGATGATGCACTCTGCTACACCCGAACTGCCCAAACCCCAGACACTCCATTGTGTCCTGATGCTCCTATTGCTGCTGATGTTGACAAGATGGGACATGCTTCTGCTGTCCCTCATTCCCCTTGCCATGAGCAGAGGGGGAAGGTCTCCTTCTGCTCATGATTGCCGCAGCTGTGAACCCACTCCTGTCCACACTGTCTAATGTCTCTTGCAGCAGCAAAGCCCTATGCCAGGTCCTCAGGTGGGAATTCATGCCATTGTTACTGAAATTCCCCTTCTTATTCCCATGGCACGCCACCTTCCCAGTGAAGGCAGGCCACCCAGCTGCTGTCACCTGGGATCACTTCCTTGAAGTGATCCCACACAGGCCCCCTGGGGCACCCTCCTCAACCCCTCGTGCCACCACTCAAGGCTGCTGCCTTTGTCCCCAATGTGGATGCAGGGGGATCAGCATCAACAGGAGTCTGTTTCACCTCCTCCTCACTCCCCTCATTGCTGCCCAGCTCCACACCACCCATGCTGAAGCTGCTGCAGCTTCCACCTTGCAGCATGGGAGGAGAGGATGCCCGGCTGCAGTTTTATGAAGCTGGGATGCTGCTGCCAAAGTAGGGAAGGATGCCCTCCAATACATCCTCCCCAAATCCTAAAAATCCCTGAATTAGAGGGTGTCAGAGGGAGAAGCCTTCCCAGGTAAGGTGGTTTCCCCTGCACCACTCCCAGCAGCAGCACCCACAACATCATCATAGCTGCTGGGGCTCCCAATAACAATATCATCTGCTGCCCCCAGTGAAAAATCACTTCTGGCAGTGCCAGCTGCTGCCAGTGCTTCAGGAGGGATGTGTGTGTAGTGCTGTTGCTGCACCAGCACCCCTTGCCCTTGGCTCCCTCCTCCAGTGCCACTGCTACTAGTGGAAGGCTGGGACTCTCTGCCTTCCACACTAGATGTCACTCTCAAGATCTCTGCTGCAGCCTGTTCCCCTGATAAAACCTGCCACATTGAGGGGGAAAAAACAGGTCTCTTCAGCTTGGGCGGTGGGCTCCCAGCAGTGGCAGAAGTGGCAGTGGGCTTGCCAACTCCCCCACGCCCACTGCCTTGCCCTCTACCAGGGCCACCTGCCCCAGAGGCTGAACTAGGAGTCCTTCCCCTTCTCATTGTCTCACACAATTGCACAGTAAAATAAGAAATTAATGATTATATATACGCAAAACCTAACCTAATCCTACCATCCTGTAATCCTAATATAATAAAATAGATTAGCCTAAATACCTATATAATATCTAATATCTCTCTATATGTACACAACTAATATCTATCTAAATCTATATGTCTGTCTATCTCCAGATAGATAGATAGATAGATAGATAGATAGAAAGATAGATAAAATGTACAGGGCAGGAAAAGGGAGAATGTATAAGTGAGGGTATGTGAGGAAGGAAAGGAATTGGTAATACAATGAGAGCTAGGGAGGATTTTTTTGTGTGCAAGCACCAGTTCTGTAAAATGCAGCTGGATTATTGCAATGCAATCTACATTGGGCTGCCTGAGAAGCTGGTCCGGAGGTTGCAGCTGGTGCAGAATGCCACGGCTCGTCTCCTTGCGGGGGCGGGTCGCAGGGAGCACATGACACCAGTGCTCCAGGCTCTGCACTGGCTGCCTATAAAGCACTGGGCGAGGTTCAAGGTGCTGGTTTTAACCTTTAAAGGCCTTCATGGCCTGGGCCTTGCTTATCTGCAGGATCGCCTCACTCCCCATGTGCCTGTGCGACCCTTGAGATCATCTGTGGAAGCCTTTTTGGAGGTTCCCTGAGCGAGACAGGTGGTCACCGATGTTAAACCTTTTTCGGTGGCCACCCCTCTGCTGTGGAATTCGCTCCTGGAGGAGACTTGGTTGGTTCCCACACTTCTGCTGTTTCGGTGTGTATGTATCAATCAATTCAACTTTATTAGGCATAACAATTGTCATGGCCCACACAAACATACAATGTGTATGTAAGACCTGCCTGTTCCATCAGGCTTTTGGTGAGGGGTAGGGGTCGGGTGGGGGGTTTCCCAACATTGTATTGTATTTTTAAATTGTTTAAACAAATTTTTTTACTGAGTGTGGTTCACCGGGGTGGGATTTATATCCCACCGGGGTGGGATATAAATTTTAAATAAATAAATAAATAAATAAATAAAATTAATTCCAGTAACTTGCATGCACAAAACGGCTGCCCTTTTCCAAAATGGTGGTGATATTGCTGGTGCCAACTTGGAAGAGAGCTGTGCATGGGCAGAACAGCTGCTTTGGCCATTTGTGCATGTGCATTACTGGGATGAACACAGTACAAGTGGTAAAGTGTAAACATTGATAGTAAATAATGATAAACAGTAAATGGTAAATGGTAAATCATGGTAAATGGTTAATAGTAAATTGGGGAAAAAATTATCAAGATCTCAAACCATTACCAAGATCATCCCAAGACATCAATAACGATTCTCAATTCTTTTGAGATTTTTGTGAGAAATAAATTGATTCTTGTTTCATACCCACTCCACACTGTTCATGAATGGCACCTGGATTAGTGGAGCATTTTGCCTTCCTCAGCTTGAATGTGCCACTTCAGGTTTCCCTGAGCTGTCCTGGGAAATAGGGTGATTGACACACTGACAAGTCCAGGGTGGGTGCTACTGTCCCTTCTCATGTATCCTCTCTCAGCATACAAGTCCTCCTGACCAAAGTCCAAGCCCTCCTGCCAGTTTCTCCCTCTCCTAAATTACTCTGCCTCCCTCCCCCTGGGATACACTCTGCAAGTTGACATGCCCACCATGTCTAGGCTGCCACTGCCAGACCATGCCCCTGCCTGCATGCTACTCCACCTGCCTGCCATCCACTGGTCCCTCCCCCCCCCACATCTGCCCTCCTTGAATACACTCTGCATGTAGAAATGATCACCATGTCTGGTCTGCCAGAGCATGCCTCTTCCTGTCACAGCCTGCTGCTCCCCCTGCCTATTGCCCATGAGTGTTTCTCTCTCAAACCTAACAGGCCCTCCTGCCTGATCTAGGCTACCACTGTGGGGATGGCATTGTTGGCCCAGGCTACTGAGGTGGCTCAGGCCATGGGTAGTAGGCTGGTGGTAGACCACTCTGGTGGTTGTTGGGCCCTCCCCACAAGTCCTGTTGGTGGTTAAATGCTTCCATCCATTCAAGAATGGAAGTGAAGATCTGCTCTCCCTCGCTGCTCTTCTTCCTTGAGGATACTTATGGGCTGGAGCCTCATCACTGAAATGAGAAGAAGGCAGCCTGTGGTATGCCTCACACCTGGGCATGTTAAGCTGATTCTCCTGTCTTCCACTGCTTGGTTGGTCAAGTCAAACAGGGGGCTTGTCACCTGCATATGCACTGGAGTGGGGAGGTAGGGGGTGCTCTGCCAGGGGGTCGGTAACCATCACTGATTTGACCCTGGATATCCTACTTTCCTATCCTTCAGTTCTCCCTTATATTGCCAGGAGGATGGTCTCATTCATTCCCTGTACTGGGAGGAGCATGTGTCCCAGTTGCCCCCCCGCCCTTGACCTCCTCTCCATGGGGGAGGGTTTACTGGCAGTGGTGGTTGGTGGTTTTTGAGGCTGGTGGGGTAGTGGGTGGGTTGAACCTTCTGCCGGCAGCAAGCCAGGGGCAGCGGTAGGCGAAACCAGGGGCAGTGGTAGGCCAGTGGCGTGGTTTAACCCAGCAGCAAGGAATTTCAGGGTTAACATTGGATGGACATTACATTAGTTAATGCTGGGAACTTCTTGCTGCTGTGTGAAGTACTCTCACTGGGGGATAGAGAACCTTTTTACTGGGGTCCCATCCACTCTCTTTCCCACCAGGTCCAAATTAAACATAGCAGGTTACTAAAATAGATTACATTGCAATCACCTCCCTTTATCCTGAGCCTACTAATCCTCTATTTTCATGGCATACTTTTAATTCTCTTCTCAGAACAAGAGCCTTTGGGATTCAAGTGAGGTTTTTTTTTTCTTGTTGTTTTTTATTGTTGTTGTTGTTGTTCTTTTTAAAAGCATAACGAGTGTGCGGCTGGGGATCAGGACAGTAGGGGCAATGCCTATGGTGCCCTGCAATGCGGACCACCACTGCTTGCTGGGGCCTTCTTGGGCCCTCCCTTGTGAGGCATCATGCTGACTGCCACAGTCTCCTCAGGAACCCCTGGATCTGCACCAGTGATCTCCTGGTGAGGATTCACTTGCTGTTTCCCAAGCCCACCATGCCTTTGCTCAATGACGGGCTGCTGCTGGTGGTGGTGGTGGTATTCTGCCTTCACCTGTACACATCTGCTGGGGGGAGACACTTGCTGCCATCCCTGCTAGCCAGGGGAATGGGGCTCATGCCAGCCCCTGACTGTGCCTCTAATAGCTTGCTTGTACCTACCTGACTTCCAGCGCCTACCCTTGAGAGGGAAGGAAGGTACTATGCTGCCCCTCTGTTTGTTGAGGGGTCGGGGGGAAGAATGGGCATGCTGCCCTGTGCTCTTCCCCACCTGTGACAGGGTCACTGGAGGAGGGGGAAAGGCTCATTCATGGGATTATACTCACACTACCCTGCTTGCGCTTCTTGCCTGATGCTTCTGTTGCCTCCTGGCCACTGAGCAGTTTTGGCGTGCCTCTCACAGCTGCTGGATCTAGTCTCATGGTCACAGTGCAAGCTATACTTGCACCTCCACACTAGGTTGGCCAGATATGCAAATTTTAGAGGACAGTTATGAGAAAAACAAGTTGCAGGGCTGCACTGGCTCCAATGCAGTCCTGCAACCTGCATATCTCATGTGTTCTCTAAAATTTGCATATCTGACCACCCTATTCCACTTCCTGCTGCTCCCTGGCCAGTGGCAAAACTCCCAGGAGTGGGAGCTCAAAATGGTGGTCATGAAGTCATGCAATACAAGACCTCCTTCTTGCCACAGGGCCCAACAGGGTAAGCTTCAGCCTGCTGTGCCCCTCTGAGAGTCCCCTCTCCTTCCTCCCTAGGGTTGTAGTGCCAAAAACCTCTCCCCCTGCTAGAATGGGGGGTGGATGGGATTGGAGGACTATTTGAATAAAGGAAATAATGCCCATGAATGGTAAATCTATTATTTGTTTCTGACCTTGTGCAAATCTACAGCTCAGGATGTTAGCAAGGGTGCTAGTAGGACTGGAATACTGGGTTTTTTTTTCAATTTCTGGTGTAACCATACCATGGGCTACAGCACACACTGCAGGGGTTGCTCTTGTCCTTATCTCTGTTGATAAGTTGCTATGCAGGGAGCAAAGGTGCGTCCAACCTCAGGGTGATACTTGTATAACAGGTAGACTTTGGCATGGGAAGATCAGGGCAGGGTCCAGAATAGTGTAGACTGTACTACCAAGCAGGGCCCCCTTCTGTTAGGGGTTCACCATGGGCCTACAATATGTGGGACAGTCGATGAATAATCATGAAATGACAACATGAGTACAAAAAACACTGACATAAATACAGGCCCACAAAGCCTCAAACACTTGGAGCTTCAGTTAAATCAAAGTGACTACTCCACTTCTGTAGTGTTCCAACAAATACTGTGCTTGACAAAGAGAATGATTTTCACAATTAGAAAAATAAATATAAATAAAGTGGAAGACAAGATGAAGGTTAGGACAGGAAAAGAGCTGATCCAGTGTAAGACTCTGACCTTGTACTCCGACCCAAGGATGTTGGAGCAATGGCCTGTTCACTCCCCCTACCAACCAGGCCTCTCTTTTGCCAAGCCTCACCTTCCTCTTGTCTCTCCTCAGCCCTTGCCTTCACCACGCCCATCCCATGACCCTTTTTACATGGGCAGCACCCATGCATGAAACAACAAGAAATCTGGGTGTTCATGTGTGGGTGCTACCCATGTAAATCCCACAGGGGTGAGTGTGTGCACTCCCACGCACACAGACACACCCATCCCCATGCACAGAGGCACCAGTGAAAATGGAGGTGCCTCCATGCATGGGTGGGTGTGGGTGTAGATGGGTGTGTGCCCATCTACCCTCCCCACACACAGCGCGCACGAATTCTGGCACACACAGACCTCCCCGCACCACGGCCTGTGTAAAAAAGGCCCATGTGTCTCCAATTTGTAACCCCACCTCTCATCCTGTCTGTCTCATTTCTGGCTCTGCCTCCCAACTTCTTGGTTGGCTACCAGCAGTATTCAAGCAATGGGTGCCTGGAGGAAGTTATGTGGAACAACAACTTGTCACTCACTCCTTCTCTCTCCCCCCTCCTCTTGCCCCACTCATCCTCAGGTTCTCAGTGCCTGGCTTCCTGATCCCTTGGCTTCTAGTTCCTGCTTCTTGGTTCTTGACTCCTAGTTCATTGGCTTCCAATCTCCTGGTTCCTAATTCCTGGGCCCCTTCCCTCCCTGCCTCACTCCAGATTCCTCTCCCCTCTCCTCAATCCCCCCTCATCTCTATGCATCCCATCTCTGCCCTTTCTGACTCTACTCCTGGGTCCCCAATAGTCCAGGTTTCTGTCTCCTCGTAATCCTGCCGACAATGGGGAGGACGTCACTTCCGGCAGCCCGGGGAGCATGGAAACACTCCCCATGCAGCTTTTCTCTAAATGCGGGACTCAGGAGGCGCTTTTCAGTGCCTCGTATAAAAGCGGCCATACAGTTGGAAGGAGCTTGTGGATGATCAGTCCACGTCCCTGTTTGGATGTAGGAGGACTACAGTAAAGCTGGAACAGGGTACCAGAAAAAAATGAATAATCTGTGAAATTCCCAGTACCCAAATCAACTAGGTAATGATTGGGTACCATGTGGTATCTGACTGCTACCCAATCAGATACCCAATGTCCCAAAATGTCGAATTCGGGTACTAATTTTTCAACATATTTTTTCTTTATTTACATTTTTATCCTGCCCTTCTCTGCAAACTCAGGGTGGCTAACAACATTAAAAATATAAAATACAATAAAATATATTAAACGCCCCTAAAATCCCATCCCACCCACCCTGATATATGAACTCCTGACATTGATTTTTTTTTTGTTACTGTCAAGTACCGACACTTTGGGGGCAATTTTTTGTCCCAGAAAACTACTTCTGGTTCCAATTGATTGATTGATTGATTGTCATGGCACTGGCTCTCGCCCTGGCCCAAACAAAACACAGAATATCAGACAACAAACAAACAAGCAAAAAAAACAAACAAACATAAAAACATACAGAATACATAGCATATACACAGACAAATATGTAACATAGCCAAAAAAGAACATCATGACTTCATATACAACAATTAAATCAGTAAAACAACAGCCAGTCGCCAATCCGACTTCCCTGAAGAGGATAGAGTGTTACTATTACTAGCCACACTTCACTCTTAAGGCAAATCACATCCTTATATACAAAATTTATTATACAAATTTATTTGGCACATCTTAGGCCACTGGCAACAGAAACAATAATAAAAGAAGAGAATAAAATAAATTAAAATAGCAAAAGCACGGCTTCTGCCAGTGCTTAAAAGCGTAACTCTTCAAGGGATTTCCATAGCTAAAGCCTATCCCCTGACAGTGGGCCAAAAATAATACAATAGAATCTATCACCCTAACGAAATCCCAGACTGGGATAAAACACATCCATTTAAGGCCACAACAAAGGCCTCAATATTATAGTTGGGCCAGAATACATTTACTTTTTTTTTAAATAAGCACAAGAAAAGTTGCAAAAGCAATTAGATCTTTCCTATCTGTCAAGGTAAGCAGGTAAGAGATACATTCAGAGCGCGTCAGTCTTACTCTCCCTATCAACGGGGTCACCCAGATCTCTCTTAAGTACTCATAATATGGGCAGTTCAGAATTTGGTGCTCGCTCGTCTCCACCTCTTGCAGGATACAAATGCATTTGCGATCCTCGTAGGGGATTTTCAGTAAGCGCCCTTCAAGGACCGCTGATTGCATTAAGTGAAGCCTAAACAAGGTATAATGTCTCCTTAGTATTTGGTTGTCCAACAGATCTAAGTAGGGCTCCATTTGGAAACCCAGCTTACAGAGGCCTAGACCGGGTGCCACCTTCCAGGCTTTCAACCGTGCGAGATCCTCCTGGATAGACACATCTCTGGAACGTGTCTCAAGTTCCTTCTTTATGTAGGGAATAGGTTTCCCTTGGAAATAACCAAAGGAAAATCCAAGAGCCTTCAGAACCTGAGACAGATATCTCAGCCAGGGATATGCCTTGGATCCCCTATATAGGAGCTCTTCAACCAGACACCTAACTTGTAGAGAGTCCATAGGGGCTACCACCAATCTAAGCCAATACCTGAGGAATGACATCCTGAAGTGGTGCTCCAAGGATAAGCTATTAGTTTCCGCTCGTATAACTGCCCCAGGGACATCACTACCCACCTTAAGGACTCCTCGCAGAAAATGGTTCTGCACTCGGTCAGCGATTATACTGCCTGGCCCTGGTATAATTTCCATACCAAAAGTCAGCATGGGGTAGACTTTTGCCTGGAAAACCTTTAATACAGTGCCAATCACTATTCCATGCGAGATCCTAGAGACTTTAAGGAGAGTTCTCACTACACTCTCCGATAGACGGGCCCTCCTTTTCACATGTGGCATCCATGTACCACTTGCAGAGAACAACACTCCCAAGTAAATAAATTCTTTAACCACCTCCATTGACAGATTTAATATACACCATTTACGTATCCGAGGTCTACCTCCAGCAATAAAGATCTTAGATTTGCTTTCATTTATCTGCAAACCATTTTCTTGACAGTATTCTATTAAAGCAGAGATGGATTTCCTTAGACCTTTTTTAGACTGCGAAAACAGGACAAGGTCGTCGGCATATTGCAGGGCATGGAGATGGAATTCGCCAATTTTGGGGGGATGCAGATTACACGCCTTAATATAGGGTACCAGGTCTGCCACATATAAATTAAAAAGCAGAGGCGCCAGAACACAGCCTTGGCGGACACCTCTATTTATTGCAATAGGAGCACTAAGGTTACTCTTAGGAGACCCTCTCACTCTTGCTGTGTTACTAGTATGGATCTCTAGCAAAATGGCAAGAAGGTTTTCATCCAGGCCCATCTGCCTAAGCTTTAACCAAAGTCTTTCGTGAGGTATAGAATCGAAGGCCTTAGTGAAGTCCATAAAAGCCAGAAACAATTTTCCTCTCCTGATCTTAGTATACTTCATGATTAAATGCGATGTCACAAAAACACAATCCATAATTGATCTATTTGGTCTAAAACCAAATTGTTCCGATGGGATAATATTATTAGAATCTACCCATTCCTGCAAGTATTAGAGAATAACTGAGGAAAAGAGTTTGGCTACAACTGGAAGAAGGCTAATAGGTCTGTAACTATTTGGATCACTACGATCCCCTTTTTTATATATTGGTACAATCAGGCTCCTTCCCCATGAGAACGGCACTTGTTCCCCCCCAAAAATATTCCTGAATAGTTTCCACAAAATTGCTGCCCACCATTGCTTGAGTGCCTGCAGAAATTCCACCGTCAGGAAATCTGGACCCGGAGCTTGACCACTTTTGAGGCCCATAATCAAATTCACCAGGTCCTGCTGTTACAAAGCTGTTACAAAGCAAAGGGGACCGCACTACACTTTCCCCTTCCTCATCCGAAAGGCTAGGCAAACTCCCAGCTTTGTATAGCCTTCCAAAGAACCCTTCCCAAGTTTCATTTGAGATCACACACAAACAGGCCCTACGATTCTTACACATTATTTGATTTAGCAGAAGCCAAAAATGGCTAGAATTTCCCAGCCTGGCGGCTACCACTAATTCTGCCCATTTCCTGTTATAATAGCAAAGCTTCTTTGAACGTATTAGCAGTTTATATGAATGCCTTAACGCCTGAAAACTGGCCAAATTAATGACCGACTGAGTACTTATCCACAGCCTTTTTGCCTTCTGCAGCTGGGATTTGGTTACTCGGCATTGCTTGTCAAACCATCCCCTCTGCCGCTTTGACATCTCCCTACCGGGGGTCGTAAAAACTTCCCTTTGAAGGCAATTTATGATTTTAGAGAAAATGGCCTTACTTTCTAGGGGATCTCCTCCCTGCATAAACTGGTCCCCCAATTCTTTAAGAGGACCCCCATGACATAACTCCTGCAACTTGCAGAGTAGGGCCACTGATTCCCATTTCCTACGACACTCCCTTGGGGAGGCTTCCAGCGTTGGTAAGGGAGCTTGTACAGCCACAGTATTTATCAATATTCGGGTTTCCAATAATCTATGGTCACTTTCAGGTCTTATATACAAATTGAAGGCAGCGAAATTTGACCAAGCCTCAATTTTGGTAAAGATATAATCAACCATGCTATGCCCCAAGGAGTTCTCAAAGGTATAATCCCCAGCCGGGTCCCCGGGAAACCTTCCATTCAACGGAATTAAACCAACGGAATGAATGAATTCCAAAAGATAGTGTCCCATTTCATTAACTGTCTTATCTCAGGAATTTCGACAGGGAACCACGAGGGGAAACTGGGCCCCCCTTTCCTCCTGATTGAACTCCCTGGGGTCATCCACTCCTATCCTCACATTCCAGTCGCCCAAAAGAATGAGACAAGCTCGGGGGTACATATCTTGCAATTTTCTACACCAGTCTTCTAAAACATCCCATACGTCCTCACTATAATACATAGACGAGACAGGAGGGACATATACATTAACCACCAGATAGTAACACATATCCGGGAGTTTAAGCAGCCCTGCCTGGAACTCTGATCTAGGAGATTGTAAAATCAAAAAGGACCATAGACTCGAGCAAGACACAAGAAAAGCTAGCCCACCGGAGGCACGGCCTCGCCTCCCCTTCTTCTGAGCCCCCTGCAAGTCTACTGAGAATTTGCCCACAGTAAGAGGCCACCACCTTGCAACGCATCAGATTGGAGCCAGGTCTCCTGTAGACATACAAGATCAAATTGTCCAAGAAAGTCTATCCAGTCACTATCATCAAGTTTAGCTCTAAGGCCTGCAATATTCCAGGAGGCTAATTTGAAAAAGTCTATTGAAAAACCTGTAACATCCTGCGTAGAATTCCAACCCAAAGCTAACCTCGGTTCCATCTCTGCAAACAAAGGTATGGCCCTCCGGGCAGACTGTCAATCAGATTCCTCAGGAACTGGTACCTGAGCCTGTCCTACAGTATTTCGAAGGGCCTCACTTTCTTCAATAATATTACAGCCTTCAGTTTCTATAGAATCGCCCTTTCTTAAACTACTGCAAGAAAGACTTACTGCCTGGATTTTATGATGTAACTCAATTTCTAAAGTGTTACCTCGGTAGTTATGTACCACTTCTTGTTGGACTCCTAATATGGGTGCCGATTTCACTGAGGGGCTCCCTTCCTCATTAGCCTCTAGATAACGTGCATCCGTATAGTCTTGGTAAGTGCGTATAGGTATATGTACTTGGGTAACATCCACTGGCGGAGGAGCCTGGTAATCAAGGGGTTCTACGGAGATAGCTTTCCGAAACACATCTAACTTCTGGATAATATTATCCTGTTCTATAGAGGAGAGATTCCTAAAGGCAATATGAGCTGAAACGACATTAGTTAAACTAGCTGTATCCATCAAAAAGGTCTCCAAAGCCTTTATCAGTGGGTACTGCCCCGTGGCCCCCTCATCAGATGTAGCAGAAATAACAATCCCAGGTGTATCCACTTCAGCCTGCCCACCCAACAAAAGGGGAGAAAAGACCTGAGTCTGGGAAGTAGACTTTTCTTCTACCCCATCCATTAAGTTGACATTATCCAGATTAATAAGCTCTGGAACAGCTGTCTCTACAGCGGACTGGAGCCCTCCCAAAGGCGGCTCTCTCTGTTCCACAGCCTGAGAGCACTGGGTCTCTTCTTTAGCTTCCATATATTTCCTTCCAAAGCTGATAGGGTTGATGGTAGGCGGAGTCCTTATATCTGAAGAGGTTTCACCCTGGACCATTGGTGGCCCTGACTTGAGGGCCCTTCCTACAGCCTGGCCCAGGGGGATGGAATTAACTTCAGAAAAAGGTACCTGCCGAAAGATATTTCTGTGAGGGGGCACGCCAACAGAGCACTCTCTCTGCACACCCCTATCTATCGAGACACCCTGTGTTAACAAAAATTTCTGTGCTTCAAAGATATCACTAACCAGCAGCAGAGAGCGAAAATACACCAGAACTACATATGCCTATTTATGAGAACTAAAAAGCCTAAAATTAATGATGTCCTGAGCATATATCCTCGTAAACAATAAACCAGACAGATGTATTGCTATCAGGGACTCACTACTCCACTCTGGTGTAGAGAAATATGGCTCACAGTGGATTTTAAATAAGACTGTATCGGGGATTATTTTCCCCTTAATTAAGGACACATTTTATGAGACTACCATCATATTTCCTCCAGGACACTTCTCCAGGCAAGAGCGATGAGGTTCTGCAGGGGGAGAGAATGCCTTTGAAATTTTGCCAAATCAGGATTTTCATTCAGCTTCTCCATGATTTCCCCCAATTGAACCCTAGCCCTATCCAAGGAAAGACTTATGTCTCAAATACTGCCAAAAAGCAAAGATATAGTTCGTGCTATAAGGGATGTCTGGTGCAGCAAATAGTCCTGACCTACTTCTTCACGCGGCGGCTCTACTTTTCTAAGAGGGGTAGAGCACATCCGCCCGGAGGCTTGGGGAACTTCCCCGAATGATTCAGACACAAACCCCTCCTCTGTAGACAGAGGACCATATCTATTTGACAGGGAGATGCCGCTCACTTGAATTTCTGGGATTATCCTACGTCGGCTGTGCGGTCGGGGTGGTTCATCGCTTGCTATTGACTTAGCCCGTCCCCGCTTATGCTCCATAGTTAATTTAAGCGGCCACTTGTGGTAATTTTAAACACCTAAGGCCGCTGCTTATCACTTCTACAAAGGCAGTATTCCAAACACCTTTCCCTCCTAACCTCACTGTTATCCCACGTTGAACCAGACCCCCCTAGTCATGGACCAAAGCCTACCAGCGGAAGAGGGGGAAGTAGAGGAGAGTTCCCCTCTCCCTACTTGCTTTTCAAGCTTCTCAGACTAACATCAAACAAAAATAACTAAATAATAGCAATGATAATTAACAGAGCTCTACAGCAGGTTTATTAGAAAAAAACAGTCACAGCCTTATGACCTGAACATCTCTGGCCAAGAGTCCGGGCTCCTGCTCCTGGGACCGCCGAAGGGAGTGCAAAAGGGCGCGCCCTTGTGCGTGCAGCCCTTCGGCATGCTCCTCCGGTGCTGCCGGAGTCTCACTGCTGCTTTTCACTCCCCGCAGCCTCGCACTCCACCCCTGGGCTGGGCTCACACAGCTGACAGGTAAGTCTAAGGATCCAAACAACCAGTAGGGGGGAGGGAAGGCTAGTCCCCGCTCTGCTCTCAACTGCAACAACGCTGGGCTGGAGTCTCACTGCTGCTTTTCACTCCCCGCAGCCTCGCACTCCACCCCTGGGCTGGGCTCACACAGCTGACAGGTAAGTCTAAGGATCCAAACAACCAGTAGGGGGGAGGGAAGGCTAGTCCCCGCTCTGCTCTCAACTGCAACAACCTGGTTCTAATTGTTTAATTATTTTCCAATTTTTTTTCTTAAAACACTTATTTATGGGATTTCTGTCCCAGAAAATCAATTTTCCGGTGCTGGAAAGTCAACATCCATTCTCAAGAAACTACTTATGGTCACATTTTAAAAAGATTTTCTGCCAATTTTTTTGTTTTCCAACTCAATATACCAACTGTTATACAGATATACCAACAGGGAATCAGTAAATCATAAAATCAGTACTGGAAGTACCCAATTTTGGGGGTTTCTGGGTATACAGTTGGTACTTGGATAACCCACAGGTGCCTGATGCAGTACTCAAAAATGTGGGTATTATCTGTGGGTACTAAATTTAGTACCCATTTCAGCTCTAGTACAGCGACAACATCCCTAAAAAATAGCTATCCAGTCAATGCTCAACAAATAGCTATCCAGATCATGTGGGGAAGCTACCTCACTGAGACGTCAGGAAAGAAGGGGCAGAGTTAACATGAAAAACTTGACTGGAATGTGTCCCCTGCCTGAAAGAAACAAAAGGAAAATTTTCTTTTTAACAAAGACTTAAAGGATGTCTTTTCTGTACCATTAATCTTTCCTGAAGCAAACGTTTTTGTGTCAATCATCTTTGAAAAAACAACTGTGTCAGTGCTATCTGCCATATTTAAAATTTAAAACCACAATGGAGTGCCTTCAAAGAATAGAAAAACAGCGGCATACTCTTGGGGCATCTTCCTGGGGAAAAAGATACTGTGAAGGAGAAACAAAGAGACTCTGAGAGAAGAAGCATCTGATCCTTGATTGTCCTGTGTGTGATTTCTGAGCAGAGGTCACGCTTGACCACTAAGCATAACTTTGGAATGTGTGTGTCATTAATTTGAGCCATCACTGTAAATAGGATAGACAGAGAATATGTGAACAACAAATCCTTTCACAGCAATAAAATTCTTTCCACTTTCAAACATTCAAAGTTTAGTTTTCAAATGATTTAAGGTTTCTGGGGATTCTGGGTCAGGGGATGGAACATCTGTTGGTTGGGAATGGGGATTCTCTGGGTCAGGGGTGAACCACCCTGCAACAAGTAACCCAAAATTACAACACTTTCTCAGTCTTAGAGCTGAACAGGTACTTAGTCTAGTTCCCACAGGTAAATGGTTACAGCATCGGGTACCTGTGTACCTGAATTTGGTACCTGGAATCCCCCAAAGTCTGTAACTTCTGGTACCAATTTTTTTTTTTTCACATTACCAATTGGTAAATGGGGTACAAAAGAGGGGGGGAAGACAGTAGGAAAACAGAAACAAAAAACACCAGCTACTGCAAAAAGCCAAAGATAATGTAATGACTGTAATTTAATAAACAATATTTATTTTATTTATTTATTTTCTAGATTTCTATACCGCCCCATCCTGCCATGCAGCTCAGGGCGGTTCACAACAATAAAAACAATTTTCAAAACATTTAAAATACAACTATAAAATATATCAATAAAACAGGGCATGTACGGTCATAAATAAATATATAGGTGGGGGATTAAAAATCACCCACCCCTCCC
>QEPC01001582.1:426422-443645 GCA_003113815.1 Sphenodon punctatus
CGCGGGAGTCAGGGCCCAATTCTGCGCCTCGGCGTGATTTACCATGCGGGGGGGGGGCTTGGCTTGCCTCCTCCTCCCCCCGCACTGGTAAAATCCTCAGGGCTTCCCCTCCCCAGCTGCCGGGGCTTGCCCTCCCCAGCTGCCGGGGCTTGCTTGACTCTCCCCCCCCCTTTTTACAAAAGGAATTGCCTTACTAGAGACGGCAGCAGCAGCTGCTCCGTCCAGCGCGCTCGTACTTCCTGGCCCCTCCTGATGGGGTCTCTCAGGGCGACGCAGCCGGATGACGTCATCCACCTACGTCGCCCTGAGAGGCCCCGTCGGGAGGGGCCAGGAAGTACGAGCACGCTGGACAGAGCAGCTGCTGCTGCTGTCTCTGGTAAGTTAATTAATTACCTAAAGGGGGGGGAGGCAAGCCCTGGCAACTGGGGAGGCTGGGGAGGGGAAGCCCCGAGGGTTTTTTCATTCCCCTCCCCTCATGGAATCTCCTGCCCCGCGTCCCCCCAACGCAGGCTAGAAATTCTGCGCTGGGGTAAGCAGGGCAGGAGATTCCGCGGGGGGAGGGGAATTCCGCGGGAAATCTGCGAATCGCAGACCCGCGTTTCCCTCGGGGCCCTGCCTATAATGTATAGTGTGGGTAGGTAATGGGTGGAGAGTGTCTTGTCTGAAAATGTCCTATGTTGTTAGCATTAATGAATCCAGCGATTACATTAGCTCTTTTTGCTGAAGTTATGTTCAGTTGTTTTTCCACAATGGCCGTTATTACACAGACGGTACCCACCCACGCACACTCATCGGATGGGTAGGGGAGAGTCTGTGTAAACATCCACGAGTGGGTGGGTATGTGCTCCCGACCCACCCACCCACACCCACCAACACCCACGGAGCAGCCGGGAGGGATCCAGAAAGCCCCGTGGGTGGAGATGGGTGTCCAACACCCAAACGTCTGTGTAAACAACAAACCAAAAACACCCACGGGAAGGGTCCACCAAAACCACAGAGACATGGCTAGAGAGGCCCCACAGGAGGCCGCAAGCAGACACACCTACTGGGAGAGACTTCCCACGCCAGGCCGGGAGCCCTTAAAGGAGAAACAGAACAGGATACGAGTGCGCCAGCTCCCAAAATGTCAGGCAGAAAAGCCACAGACAAAACGAAGGGAGCCAGTGCTGCGACACGCGTGAGACAGGGCAGGGTAAGCAGAGGGACCCCGGGCACCCGGGGGGGAGAGGGAGGAGGAGAAAGGAAAGCAACTAGCTGTTCACCCCCTCCCTGCACAGGGCAGAGGGCGCAATGCATCTCCATCTGCACCCACAGCCCCAACCCAAGCCGCTACCATGCAGCCCAGGGAGGAGAGCACCTCCGAGATCGAGGTAGGTGAGAAGGGAACCCACCTGGACAGGGGAGGGCAGCCACAAGGTCGTGGAAACGATGGGGAAAACCCGGTCGCACAGCTGACAGTACCCCCGATCCCTGCAGGGCAGCAACCACACCCAGGAACAAAGCACCATTGAGGAGACAGCTGATGAGGGCCTCCATGGCAGTCAGGTAAGGCAGGGGGAGCACCTGGGGGGAAGGGGGTGGGCCAGCCAGCACCCCAAGAAGTCACTGGGGAGCAGTGACACAACTATTCACCCAAATGCTTTCCCCCCCACAGAAGACCTCATGCTCTACTGCCACAAGAGTCACCGGGTGGGTCCCATGCCACACACCTCATGGGGCCCCACATGCAAAGCCCTGAAGGGGGAACCCTGGTCCAGCACCAAGACCAGGGCATTCATTCACGTGTGGGGGACCAAAAAGGTTCAAGATGACCTGGTGCAGAACTATAAGACCAAATGAGTCTATGAAAGCATCGCCCAGGAGAGCCAGTGGTTGGGGTACAACAGGGATGTAATCCAGTAGGGGTGGGACTTGGTTGAAAATATAAGATGTGGTTTTACTGGATATCGGTTCGCAGATTACAGGATTATCTGATTAAAACTGTTATACCGGTACTGGTTTTTTTCCCCATTGAAATGGGAAAGTTTTCCCATTGAAATCAATGGGAGAAAAAAGTAACTGAAATTACCTGTAATAAAGAGACAACATGTAAAGATTCAATGACAGATACACTTGTTTCCTTAACTGCTCACCACCAGACTACACTTTGTGCCCAGTAGCCTCCATGGCACCTACTCATTTTTTATTTTATTTTTAAAAAGGGGGTTTTTCCACGGCACTCACTAGAAGTCAGATCTCACAGTATCACAGCAACTGCCAGTGGAGGACACTCGCACAGTGGCATGAGATGTCAGTCAGGCACGCAGTTGAGTTTGCTGCTAGAACTGCATAGAGAGAGGATGTCAGCTCTTGTCATAACACTTTGTGATACTAATCCCAGGATAGTTGTTGACCATTCCAATTGACAACCAACCACATATTCAGCAATGCCAACAGTTCCAATGCCAAGCCAGCACAACGAACACAACAATCCCAAATTAATCCCCACAAATAAACCCTCTGTCTCTTTCTCTCTCCCCATTTGACCATAGCCCCTCCCCCAAGAAGAGGTCCCCCCCTCCCAATGCCCTCTGCAACTCTTCCTAGAGTGTGGAGGCAGGCAAAGTTTTGCACACATGTTTTTGTAAGGTGTGAATGTGTGCATGTGGGATGGAGGCTGGGGTGACTCATTTGGGGGGTGCGCCCCCACCCCCAGGAAGACATTCCACCCTCCCAATGCCCTCTGCACCTCTTCCAAGTTGAGGGCAGCAACGTTTTGCACATCTGTGTGTCATGTGGGCATGCATGTGGGAGGGGGGCTGGAGTGACTCATGTGGGGGGCACCCGCACCCGCAGGAAGATGTTATGCCCTCACAATGCCCTCTGCACCTCTTTATGGGGGTGGGGGCGGGCAAAGTTTTGCACATCTGTGTGTCATGTGTGTGTGCATGTGGGAGGGGGGATGGGGTGGCTTGTGGGGGGGTGTGCCCCCACCCCCAAGAAAAGGCCATGCTGGGGCGCTCAACTCTAGTGTGTGTATGGAATGGGGGGCTGATGGAGTGGAAAAGGCCCTGCTGGGGTGCTCCATCAGGCCCTTGCTTTGCGTTTGTCCACAAGTTCGTGTTTGGGAGGAAGAAGGGGGCATCCCTGACCGGCAACACACTGGCAGAGGGAGCTACCTTTCTCTCTCCAGCTCCTCNTGGGAGGAAGAAGGGGGCATCCCTGACCGGCAACACACTGGCAGAGGGAGCTACCTTTCTCTCTCCAGCTCCTCCTAGGGTGGCCCCACTGGCTCCAGAAACCCTGGCTCGCCATTTCGGGACACTTTTTCAAAAGTTTCCATGTGAGATACTTCCCTTCCCAGAAATCTAACAACTACCCTCCCCCCTACACACACAGAGGGCCACGGAGCAAAGCCCTGGCAGAGGGCCATGGAGCAAAGCTCACCAGAGAGGGCCAGGGAACAAAGCCTCCTGGGGCGGCCTCGATGGCTCCAGCAACCCTGTTTCGCTGCCCGGGACACTTTTTCAAAAGTTTCAACCTGAGGTACTTCCCTTCCCAGGAATCCGATAACTCCCCCCCCCCCCCACGGATAGGCCCAGGGAGCAAACCCTGCCAGAGAGACAATGGCCCCTACTCCAAGCCCCAGCACTTCCACTATTATGAGAGCTGACTCCTGGCCTCACAGCCCACTGGGGCATGCAGCACTACAGAGGGTCCAGTTGCCATGTTGTCTGTGATTGAGGGGCTCCCTCAAGGGCAGGGAGGGTTGGGGACAGTACTACTTGCAATGATGTTACAGGATTGACCAGCTTTGACAACCACATATTCAGCAATGACAACAGTTCAAATGCCAACACAACAAACACAACAGTGTCAATTCCAAATCTAATTGACCATCCTAGTTGACAACCCCATATTCAATTGGCAATGCCAACAGTTCCAATGCCATTGCCCACACAATGAACACAACAATCCCAAATTAATCCCCACAAAGAAACCCACTCTCTCCCCATTTGACCATAGCCCCATGGGGACAGGCATTGGAGGCTCTCCATCTCCCCTGAGGCAGGGCTGAAACCAGCAGCCCAGCAAGTGCAGTTCAGAGTTTACACTGCAGCACTGTTTCCCCTCCACCAACCAGACCCCACAAATAGATCACATTGACATTGCCTACCTTTATCCTGAACCTCTGAATCCTTGATTTTCATGCTCTCTTTGGCCACTAGTAATCTTCTGAAGGTGTAGGCTTTTGGACACAAGTCTTCCTTCAGGCCTGGAGAACTGGATGGACTGAGGTAGCTCCCAGTCCTGCGACAAGCCGAATCAGAAGAGATGAAAGGGAAGAGAAGGACAGAACAGAGGAGAAATAGGAGGGGAAAGGCTTTTGTTTGGATGCACGAGAAGAGGAAGGGGAAGATGTGTTCCAGTGGGTAACAGGGGAAAGGGGACTCAGTTGTGTGTTGTCTGCTCCATTTTCTCCATTGTCTATTGCAGTTCTTTCTTCTGTTCGGCTTGGAATTCCACTGTGAGGCTGGTGTGTCTCGTGGGGGAGGCACCCCCACCCCAAAGAAGAGGTTCCACCCTCCCAATGCCCACTGCACCTCTTCCTGGGGGTGGGGGCGGGCAATGTTTTGCATATGGGATGGGGGTTTCTGCGGTGGAAAAGGCCCTGCTCTGGCATGTATATGATGGGATGGGGGGGTTGATGGGGTGGAAAGGGCCCTGCTGGGGTGCTCTACTCCAGTGTGTGTGTGTGACTGTGTATATGGGATGGGGGGGATGGGGTGACTCATGTGTGGGGGTGCCCCCACCCCCAGGAAGATGTTCCACCATTCCAATGCCCCCTGCACCTCTTCGTGGGGATGGGCAAATTTTAAGTGTGTGCATATGGGATGGGGGGCTGATGAGTGGAAAAGTCCCTGCTGGGACTTTCCACTCCAGTGTGTATATATAGGGGATAGGGGCTGATGGGGTGGAAAGGACCCTGCTTGGGTGCTCCACTCCACAGAGGTGTGGACAATGGAAAGAGCCCTGCTGGGGCTTTCCACTCGTGTGTGTGTATATATTAGGGGTGGGACTACCAGATCTACCGGTATCTGATACTGCCGGTATTGGGTGTACCGGCAGTATCAGATTAAACCTGGTAATCCCGGTAAATTACCGGATTCCCCCCATACCGGATTTTTTACATTGCGGCCATTCAAATGAATGACTGCAATGTAAAGAAAACACACCAAAATACACAAACACTTTCCCTCCCTGAGTCCAGGCTGCGCAGGTGGAAGGGGGGACACCCCCCCACCCACCCTGCCCAGCCTGGATTTAAACAACAACAAAAATTTCCCCTAAGTCCCCTAGTGCGGGCTCCGGGCTGCCACCGGCGACCCAGAGACCGCACCAGCACTGCAGTAGCAGGTAAGTGTACCGGTACTTAACTGATCCCTGGGGTGGGGGGTGGTTTAACACCCCCCCACACCAGGGATCACCCTACCTCCCCAATGCCATTGCCTACCTTGAGCTCCGGGCGACGGTGGTGGCGGCGCTCCGGCGGCTTCAGCGGGTGGAAGGAGGGACACACTCCACAGCTCCACAATGTCTCCTGCTCACCTCATCCTTTTCTACCGGCAGGTTTTGATGCTCCACCTCCTCTCCCTGGCACCCTCATTCGGCGTTGTTTCAGGTAAGTCAATCAGAGTCCGGGCTGCTGGCAGCAGCTTCAATACAGTGCCCCATCTTGGTTTTAAATCTGGTACGGCCAAATACCAACAATATCAGATATCGGCGGAACTGGAATTCCCACCCCTATAATCCAGTGTATGCAGCCTGCAAAGTCTGACGATAATAGGGGTGGTAATTGGGCAGGGTGGCTGCTACTCCAAGTCTCTCAACCCCTGGGTCCGGGAAGTCTGCTCCTCAGCTGACTCCCCCTCTCTGTCACATTTTGCCTTCCAGTGACATGTTTTTGTCCCCCAAACTCATCCAACCTTGATCTGAACCGACCAAACTGTTTGGTTGTTTCAGAGTTCAGTATTGGGTTTGGTTCGGTCGGTTCGGGTTTGGGTTCGGGTTCAGGTTTGGGCGTCCAAACTGGCCGTGTTCAGACCAAACTCCAAACTTCCGAACCGCGTTCGCACATCCCTACTGGATATGTTTATATTCAGACCTCAGATCCTTTGCCAGTTGCATACACTGGATTATAGGGGTGGGAATTCCAGTTCTGCCGAGATCCGATATTGTTGGTATTTGGCCGTACCAGATTTAAAACCGAGATCCGATAATACAGGCTGTACCGGGTTTTTTTGTATTGGTCTCAGATCTCGCATTTTTTAAAAGGAATTTTTTGGCCTTGGGCAGTTGGGCACAGGTTTTTTGTTTGGCAGTTGAGTTGAGTCCCTCCCTGTGTAACTAACTGTTACATTTGGCACTTTTTTTTACTCTGCCTCCTTGGATTGGTTGCCTTTTTTGAATTCAAGGCATCCAATCCTGAAGATTCCCTAAGATTTTTAAAGGGGGTAGGGATGTGATTAGGGGGCTGACACTTGGCTGAGCTGGCCAATAGTAATGTAGATTTTTTTTCTCCTTCTGGGACCTTCTGGACTTTGGGCTTAGAAGCCATTTGTATAGCAGGTTTGGCATCTGGAAGGACTGCCACAGACTGCTCGAGGTGCGCGTTCGTGTGACTGTTGGTAATTTTGGTTAATGGTTTCCTTTCGGGTTTTCAGTTATTTTATTAGGGACCCCCTGGTGCCCCTTAGCAAGGGAAGGAATGTAATTGAATGGGGACCTAGTGTGATCCCGGTGTGTGTGTGTGTGTGCAGGCAATGAGAACCAGGCCATGTGGCCAGGCCATGTTGGAGCATGCAGGTGGAGGCTTTGAACTTGAAGCTCTGCCCAAGGGGGAGGGGGAAATGTGTCTTGCTCCTCCATAGTGGTGGGTTGGTTGTGTGCCATCTTATGTTTGAGGGTGGGGGTGCACATAGGCAGTGGTTTTGTCCTGGCCTGTTTCCTTTTTGGGGGATGTGATAAATGATGTATTTTTGTGTGTGGTTGGGGGTTGCCCCTAGGTGGTTGTTTTGGTGTAGACTTGGGGGGGAGTTGGTAATATTTTTTTGTTTGGTTCAGGGGGGTGTCCTTTGGGGGGGATGTGGTAAATGTATTTTTGTGTGTGGGTGGGGGTTGCCCCAAGGTTGTTGTTTTAATGTCTTGGTGTGGAATTTGGGTGGGGTTTTTTTGGCCTTTTGGTTTGGTTTTTTTTGGGGGGGTTCCTTTTCAGGGGATGTGGTAAATGTATATTTGTGGGTGGGTGGGGGGTTGCCCCAAGGTATTGTAGTTTTAATGTTTTGGTGTGGACTTTGGGTTTTGGTTTTTTTTGGTGGGGGTGCGATTTTATTTTTGTGGGGGGTGCCCTTGTGAAGCATTGCAGTCTTTGCATAAGCCAAGCCTAAGTTGCAATATTTGCAAGTTTATTGTGCTGCTGTGAGCTCTGTTTCCCTGCCTGTGTCATGAGGGAATGTTAGGCAATGTGTGTTGTGGAATTGGGGGTGCACTTTTGCAGCCTGTTGAACTCCATGCCAGTGTGTGTCCTGCAGCAGTGTGCGTGCAATGTGCTTACTGCTCGCTTTGGTGTCTTGCTGCCGGGGTCCTGTCCCGGTGGGGGTGGGGTGTCCCAAGGCTAGATGCTTGGGGAATTAATTGGGAGTGCCCTGAGTTGTTAAAATAAATTTTCTTTTCCAAACCCACGCCACTGTGTGTCCTGCAGCAGTGTGTGTGCAACGTGCGTGCTGCTCGCTTTGGTGTCTTGCTGCCGGGGTCCTGTCCCGGTGGGGGTGGGGTGTCCCAAGGCTAGATGCTTGGGGAATTAATTGGGGGTCACCTGAGAGTTTTGGCTGCCATGTGCCATGTCTTGTGGAGGTGCAGGTTTCCCGGGAGGTGCTTTCAGGTACTGCCTCCTTAGGTGCTTCTTGTTGGGTCATGCCCTGGTATGGGTGTCCCCCCCTCCAAGGCTAGATGGTGGTTGGGGGTGGGGTGCCATTGTCCCCGTAGGTCAGAACTGACCCGTTAACCTGTGGAACTCCATGCCACTCTGTGTCCTGGAGAAGTGTGTGTGCGACGTTCATGCTGCTTGCTTTGGTTGCTTGCTGCCGGGGTCCTGTCCTGGTGGGGGTCGAGTGCCCCAAGGCTAGATGCTTGGGGAATTAATTGGGGGTGGTCTGAGAGTTGTTAAAATAAATTTAATTTTATTTTCCAAACCCAAGCCACTGGAGTGCCTTTTGGTGATTGACCGTTGGCAACGTGTCGGACGTGACACCCGAGTTGCTGGCCACCGGGTAAGCAACACCCCTTCACCTACTCACACCACACCCTTCTCCATGCAGACCCACCCACAGCTCTAGCACCACACCCTTCGCCCCCACCCCCAGTACATAGTTGCCTCCCCCCAGTATCTAGTTGCCCCAGTAGCTAGTTACACCCACAGTAGCTGGTTGCCCACCACAGTAGCACTAGCTAGTCCCCCCAGTAGCTAGTTGCTTCCCCTCCACAGTTGTCAGTTGCCTCCACCCCCCAAGGTTGTTAGTTGCCCCCCCAAAGTTGTTAGCTGACTCCCCCCACAGTTGTTTGTTGACTCCCCCCACAGTAGCTAGTTGCCCCACACACACCACACACTTGCCTGTAGCTACCACACGCACACCCACATCAACACACCTCATCCTCTGTTGCCAGTGGTACACTCTTCTTTTTTTTTTGGCCAATATGAGTGGTCGAGGAATGACGAGACCTACCAAAAGTGGGAGTTCTGGAAGAGGCCAGCCTCTTCCTAGGCAGCCCACTCAGTCTGGCATGGAGACAACTGAGGTAGTGCCACCTGTGGCCACCACCTCCCGCACACCAGCTTCAAGCGCATCCAAGGTTACGGGATCTGGACATTTCTTGAAGGCTCCAAAAAGACTGGGATGGGAAGGGTGCTTCCTTCTCCCTGGCACTGCCTATCAGTGAGAAGGTGCCTTCTTCTTTATTTGCTAGTGCAGTGGTCCATCCGCCGGCTACCTCCACTGCTACTGCTGCTCCTAGTAGACAGCTCTCCTTTGTGCAGGCACTTTCCTTCATTCATATTCCTGCTTCATCACCCTCTCCCCTTTCTGACATGCATTCTAGTGTGCCCACTTCCCCACCATCTCCCCTTGCCAACACGCAGCCTAGTGTGCCATCTCAGGCCCCTCCCACCACACCCACACACTCTGCTGCACCAGCTACCACCAGCCCTCCCACAACTTTTATGACCTCTACCTTGGAGAGGTTGACCACCACTCATGCTGCTCCTGCCCTCCCAGGAACCAGTACGAAGAAGATCACATCCTGGGTGTGGTCTCATTTTGATATCTGGGCGGAAGATATCTCCAACGTAGTGTGCATGCACTGTAAGGCCAAGGTCAGTTGTGGTGGCACAGATCCCAACAGATATGGCACCATGGGAACATTCGTTATCCTATGGAGTGCCATTCCAAATGACAACGTGGGGAGGTTCCAGTTGCAGAGGGTGTGGATGAGAGTTCAGAGGCGGAGGAAACCTCTTGTACTCCCACTGCAACTTCTACCGCTGGCCTGTCTGGTGATGGTTCTACCCCCACCATCCAGCCCCCAAAGAGGAGGAGCGCTAGCCGCTCCACCCAGCCACCCCTTCACATTCCCGGCCCTTGTCACAGCCCACTATAACTGCACTATGGGAAAGAAAGATGCTGTTTTCATCTAGCCATCCTCGGGCTGCAGAAATCACCAAGGCAATTGGGGAAGTGATTGCCCTGGATGAGAGGCCGTTCAACCTGGTTGAGGGTGTCGGTTTCAAATGGCTGTTTCAGTTGCTGGAGCCCCATTACAGTGTCCCCTGCTGCAAAACCTTCTGCTCCAATGAGTGTATCGTTGGAGCGGGTATTTAGTGTGGCTGGAGACATCATCAGCCTACATCGTTTCAAGATGGACCCGAAGACTGTGGAACAGTTGGTCTTTCTCAAGACCAAACTTCCCCTTCTTGGGTTCATGGAGGGCAATACCCTTCACATGGGGCCTGATGATGTCTGATTGCCCAGCCCAGTGGATATCATCTCCTGCTAGCTTCACTCCCCTGCACCTCTGTACATCCTAAAAAGATTCAGGCAATTCCATCAGACTACAAATCAGTCAGTGGTGGCATAGATGAGCTTGCAGCAGCAGCAGCCTTTGATTTGCACTTAAACTGCAGTATGGCAGCATTCCCAGTCCGACCACACCACCAGGGAAAAGTAGTATAGAATTAGTACTACTTCCTTCCCATTCACATTTACAGATTAATGATATTTGTCTGCCACTTGGGTATCAGCTGGCCAGCCCCCCAAGTGGCAGATTGCATTTTTATTCCCTCCTTCAACCCCATTCCACTGGGTAGGGCAAGGAGGTAATTTTTAATTCAGAGCTCTTTTAGGAGCTGTTTCAGAGGCCCACTCGCGTTCCTCTGCTTGAACCCCATCATTTTCCTGTGGGGCGTGCAGCATGCAAAGTGTGTGCACGTGTGCGCGCACAGACACACACACACCCTCCTTCACCCTCTCACGCTCCTTCCAAGAGTGATGTAGAAACCCCTAGCCTCCCCTGATCCCCACTCTCATCCTCACACTCAGAGGCACCCTCCTTCACCCTCTCATGCTCCTCCAAGGAGGTTGTGGTGCTGTTGACCCCGAGCCTTCCCAGAACCCCCCCTCCTCCTCAAACTCATCCCCCCCTCCTTCACCCTCTTGCACTCCTCCAAGCAGGATGGGGTGGTGGTGAGTCAGTCACACTGAGACTCCCAATCCCTACCTTACTCCTCACACACCTAGCCCCCATCTGAAGAAACGTGGGTGGAGGTATGTGAGGAGTAAAGTGGGGATTGGGAGTCTCAGGGTGACTAACTCACCACCACCGCATCTTCCTTGGAGGATCACAAGAGGGTGAAGAAGGGGAACTCTGGGTATGAGGAGGAGGGTGGTGATCTGGGGAGGCTCAGGGTCAACACCACCACAGCCTCCTTGGAGGAACACAAGAGGGTGATGGAGAGTGCCCCTGAGTGTGAGGAGGAGAGTGGTAGAGGTTAGGGGTTTCCACCTCCAGACTCTTGGGAGGAGTGGAACACACTGGAGTGGAGCACCCCAGCAGGGTCCTTTCCACCCCATCAGCCCCCCATCCACACACTGGAGTGGAAAGTCACAGTCAGGCACTTTCCACCCCATCAGCCCCCATCCACACACTGAAGTGGAGCGCCCCAGCAGGGCACTTTCTACCCCATCAGCCCCCCATCCCATATATACTAGGGGTGGGACATGAGAGCAAATACCGGGTACCGGTTTTACCGGTTCCCGGATTTTAAAAAACCGGCTTCCCAGATTAATACCGGTTTACCGGTACCAGATCTTTTCCATTGATTTCAATGGGGAACTGTCCCCATTGAAATCAATGGGGAAAAAAAAAAAAAAAAACCCCTCCCCCCTCCCAGACTGTGCGGGTGGAAGCGGGACTCTGATTGACTTACCTGAAACAACATCGAGCGGGGGTGCTGGGAAGAGGGGGCGGAGCATCAAAACCTGCCAGAAGAAAAGGTTTTGGTCCGCTGGAGGTGCGAGCCACAGGTGCAAGCCTAAGGGTGAGAGTACAAGGTTTGCTACCCTTGGGAATCGCCCTTGGAGCCGCACGGAGCATAGGAGCCCCCTCCCCCTGTCATCTTCCCCCCTTTCACTTTTCATCTGTGGCAAGTTAGTGGTAGGGGTGCTGATTGCCTCTTTAAATGTTGCCCACAAAAAGATCTTGGGCTGAGGTGGCGTCAATGTCCCCTCTGGCACTAAAGTCCTCTAAGAAATGGAGAATTTATTATTTTCTAGTTCCCCCTCAGGCGCATTCCCAGGTAGCAGAGGAAATGTTACAGGGTCAGCTGTCTATGACCAACCAATATGCTCCCTTGGCAAACCTGCAAGAAAATAATTCTTCCCTAATTAGGTCAACAAACCAGGTGGTCGAATGGTGGGTGGTTAGCCCAGGATTCGACCTTTTTCAGTTTCCTATGTAGAGGAGTGAGGTGTCTCATGAAAACTCTCTAGTGGGATTTTTAACAGATCATGTTCAACTCACTATGCATACTGTTCATCATATGTATTTTCAGATAAATGTGCTTGATAGTAAAATTGATAAACTAGTCTCTTCTCAGGGAGTTGTTCAGGAGATTCCAGTGAAGATTGATGGGAAAGAGCAGTTAGATCTAGTGAAGGAAAATCCAGTAAATTTGCATAGGGAGGGCCATCGTGCTCCACAAGAGTCAACTAGTAGGTTGGTGGTTTAAAAAATTCAAGGGAAGGAAGTCGGGTGTCAGAAAGTAAGGGATACTTACAGTTTGTTACCTGGCATTGTGATATTTACAATCTTGCCTCTTCCATCTGGAAACCTGCCACTCTGGTGTACTCTGCTAGACGTGGAAGAGCATTTTAGAGCTCTTTTACATATCCCAGTAACAAGGAAAGACATCAGTGCATTCGACCACCTGTGTCACACAAAAGATCATTGGATGGTAAAGGTGTCCTTTAAATCCCAGGATTTGTGACTGATTTTTAACCATGAAGCTTTCCTGAATTCAAGGGTGGTGTTTATTGCAAAGGCTTATGATATAGATAAGGACCACTTTGTGGTCTATGACCATGTGGGTCATAATGACAAAACATCTAGTAAGAGGAAGGCCAGGCAGACTGTCATTACCCACCGATTAAAGGAAAGGATGTAGTGGCAGCTATATATTTATTTATTTATTTATTATAAATATTTATTAGCCACCCCCTCATGCCTACAGCATCTTGGGGTGGCTTACAGCACAAAACACAAAAATAAAATACCCTAAAAAATCCATTTAAAAATACATAACCCCATCAAATTTAAAATATCATAAAAATGTCTTAAAAATACCCCCGAACTACCCCACCCTCCCATCCTCCCCTCAAAAAGACTTGATGAACAGCAAGGTCTTACAGGCTCAACGAAATGCCAACAAACCTGGGGCCAGGCGGGCTTCCTCTGGGAGGGAGTTCCAAAGCCTTGCTGCCCAGTCACTGAGAATGCCCTCTCCATTGTGGCCCCCCGTTTTACACAGGGGACCTCCAGAAAGGTGCCCCTGGTGGACCGAAGGGATCGGTCTGAGGCATGGAGGGTGAAGCAGTCCCTGAAGTATGAGGAGCCCAGACCGTACAGGGTTTTATAGATCAACACTAACACCTTGAATCTGGCTTGGTACACTATAGGCAGCCAGTGCAGAGTATGGACCACATGTGCTATGTGCTCCCGCCGCCCCGTCCCTGTAAGGAGATGGGCTGCTGCATTCTCAACCAGCTGCAGCCTCCAAACCAGAAACAAGGGAAGTCCCACGTAAAGCATATTGCAGTAGTCTAGCCTCGAGTTGATAAAGGCATGAATAAGAGTGGCCAGGTCGGTCTCACAGATGTATGGGTGCAGCCTCCATACCAGATACAGCTGGTGGAAGGCAGCCTTAGTCACCATCTGCACCTGATGATACAGATGGAGACCTGCTGAGCTACTGGAGGACGGACCCACCCTACAAGGGGAGCTAGTACCTCCCTCGCCCTTCCCACCACCATCACCTCCATCTTATCAGGATTAAGCATCCGTCTGCTCTGCCACATCAAATCCACCACGGCCTCCAAACATTAGGAAAGTAATGAGAGAGAAGGACCTGGTTCAGTTGAAAACGAGAGATACAGCTGAGTATTATCAGCATATTGGTGACATCACACCCCAAATCCTCTCACATTCTCCCCCAGGGGCTGCATATACACATTAAATAATAGTTGAGACAAGATCAAGCACTAGCCCAATAAATCCTATAAATGCTAGTAGGCTTGACAATTTTATTGATCTATCTGAGGATCAGTTGATGGAAATTCAACTTCAGGAGGAGGCCAGGCATTCCATTAGTAAATTTACAGAGTAAAGGCATTTCAACCAGAGGGCATAAGGTGTGTTGTTGACTGAACAATCACAATTTGTAGAGAACATGGGAAAACTCTGTGACAAACTAGAATTAATACAAAAACTGAAGTCTCTCCCCTACAGTTGGAGGACTCAAGCAGACTGTGTTTGAAAGAAAACTGTTTTTTCCACTTCTACCCCATTAGGGATAATGCCTGGTCACAAGCATCTCCTACGTTCAGCCACCATTGAAATCACCAATCTATCGGTGGCAAGTCTTTTGAGTAGTGTACATGGGGTTGACCCTTTTCAATCTGGGTTCTGCCCCGGCTATGGCACCGAGACGGCGTTGATGGCCTTGGTGGACGACCTCCGCCAGGAGATGGATGCAGGATGTTCGACATTTCTCATCCTGCTAGATCTCTCGGCCACTTTTGACACCGTGGACCACGGGCTGCTGTTGAGATGGCTGCGTGACCTGGGGGGTCTGGACGGGACTGTTCTTGAATGGTTCCGTTCATTCCTCTCGGGGAGGAGCCAGCGGGTGGTGCTGGGGGAGGAAACATCGAGCCCCCGCGCCTTACCGTGTGGCGTTCCGCAGGGATCGATCTTGTCTCCATTATTATTTAACATCTATATGCAGCCCTTGGGGGAGGTCGTGAGAGGGTTCGGGGTGCGATGTCACCAGTATGCTGATGATACTCAGCTGTACCTCTCGTTTTCTACCGACCCAGACCCTGCTGTCTCGGTGCTATCCCAATGTTTGGAGGCCGTGGCGGATTGGATGCGGCGGAGCAGACTGAAGCTCAACCCAGATAAGACGGAGGTGATGGTGGTGGGGAGGGCGAAGGGGGTGGTGGCCCCCCTGATTGGGGGGGTTTGCCCCCCTGTAGCTCAGCAGGTCCGGAGTCTGGGGGTCATATTGGACGCAGACCTGCGGCTGGAGCGGCAGGTGGAGGCAGTCGCTAAGGCTGCCTTCCGCCAGCTTTATCTGGTACGTAGGCTGCGTCCGTATGTCTCTGGCCCGGACCTGGCCTCCCTCATCCATGCCTTCGTCACCTCGCGGCTCGACTACTGTAACGCGCTCTACGTGGGGCTTCCCTTGTTCTTGGCCCGGAGGCTGCAGCTGGTGCAGAATGCGGCGGCCCGTCTTCTTACGGGGACGGGTCGCCGGGAGCACATTACACCGGTGCTCCGAGCGCTGCACTGGCTGCCGATAGTGTGCCGGGCCAAGTTCAAGGTCCTAGTGATGATCTATAAAGCCCTATACGGCCTTGGCCCCTCTTACCTTAGGGACCGCCTCGCCCTTCGCGCCCCGGAACGGCTCCTGCGGTCTGCCGGGGGTGCCCTCCTGGAGGTCCCCCGTGTTAAGCGGGGGGCCACGATGGAGCGGGCATTCTCGGTGGTAGGGCCGCGGCTGTGGAACTCCCTTCCGGAGGAAGCTCGCCTGGCCCCAAGCCTTTTGACATTTCGGCGGAACTGTAAGACCTGGCTGTTTGCCCAGGCCTTTGGGAGGGAGGGAGGGGGAGGGTGATTTTAATCCCCTGCCCATTTATCTATTTATTACTGTTTCCTAACCCTGTTTTTTGATGTATTTTATATTTATATTTTAACTGTTTTAATTGTTTTTATTGTTGTTGTAAGCCGCCCCGAGCTGCATTGCAGGAGGGGGCGGGATATAAATCTGAAAAATAAATATAAAAAAATAAAAATTAATAAGTTAGAGTCACAATCTTCACAGGTTGGGACATTGACTGAAAGTAAGTTATCTGCTCTAAGTAGGGTGGAGAAGTTCTCGACTTCTTAAGGAGAAAAATAATGCCTTTTACGAGTCAACGCCTGGCAATAGTAAGTGGCAGGAGAGTTTAATTCAGCCAAATAAACGTGAGTCAATAATAAATTCACATCTACCCTTGCCATCTGAGGCATTGAAATTCTTAAGCTGCAATATTGCAGGATGGTGACATAGTATTAAGGAGCCAGATTTTTTACCATTTATTGGAGAGCAAAATATAATTCTTTTACAAGAGACTTGGATGTTGGAGTCCTTTACAATCCAAGGTTTTAGTTCATCATGTATAAATGCAGTGTCCTCAATTAGTTAGGGTAGACCAAGTGGGGATTTGGCCCTCCTTATTAATGACAGTAATGGTATTAAAATGTTTTTGGTTTCTTCTTTTTTCGCATTTTTTGTCATTTGGTATGTTATTTTATACCCAAATTTTGAATTGTTATTAATGATTGCTTATGTTCCACCAAATTCATCTCACTATTATGATGATGAAATCTGAAGAGTCACGAATGAAAATGTGCATGAGGCGACAGGGAAATACCCGACTGCTGCTATACTTTTAGGGGGCGATTTTAATACTAGGATGGGAAACCCAAGTGATATACAGAGTGTGGAATGCACAGGCCTCCTGTTGGTTCCTCCGCTAAATAACATCCGGATCTCTAGAGATGTGAACAGTTGTAGCAGAGCCCCTAGATTGCAAAAATGTATTGTAAAGTGGAACCTGACTATTTTAAATGGGGTTCTAGATGGTGATCATGAGGGAAACTTCCCCTACCATTCCCCATTGGGGTCTAGTGTATTAGACTATGGGTGTTTTCAGATGTTACAGGCGGCCGGTTCACCACAGTGGATTCCAGGTGGGTGTGAACAAAACAACCACCCCCAGGGCCAATAAAAGCCCCGAACAGACGTGACGGGACCCGGACCACGGCCGGGAATAGGGCTGCCAGATCACAGACCGGGGCAGCGCAACAGACATGACACCGATTCCCAGACATGGTCAAAACACCCAGAACCCATCGGGCAGGGGCGGGACACAGACATGGCCGCCTGAGGGCAAACAAAGCAAAAAGGCACAAAAGGGAAAGCCCACACAAGGGAAACGGGAAGGGAGGGGGGAGAGGGAGAAGAGTCACACAGGCACCACACACAGCAGGCACACAGACAGTGGAACACACAGCACGAGCACACGCCCAGGCACACGCACACACACACACACCCGCACACACAAGAGAAAGGAAGGGAAGGGTGGCACGGGTGACCGGACAACACAAAAGGCACAACAGGAGGAAGGGGGGAGGGAACAGGACAGGGAGGGGGGGAACCTGCAATGTGCTAGGCCAGGTGGAAACCCCTCCAGCAGAACTGTCCACATGGGCACCCCCACAGCAACACAGGCAGTCCCGGAACAGGGGGCCCCAGGAGCTCGGGTCCAAGGCACATCAGGGAGGGAGCAGCCAGCAGAGACGGACCCCCCT
>QEPC01001582.1:480346-498523 GCA_003113815.1 Sphenodon punctatus
TGTGTGTGTGTGTGCGTGTGCTGTGTGTGGCGCCTGTCAGCCTGTTCTCCCTCTTCCCCCCTCCCTTCCCGTTTCCCTTGTGTGGGCATTCCCTTGTGTGCCTTTTGGCTTCGTTTGCCCTCAGGCGGCCATGTCTGTGTCCCGCCCCTGCCCAGTGCCTTCTGGGAGTTTCGACCCCGGCGGGGGTTCGGCTGCATGTCTGTTGTGCTGCCCCGGTCCGCGATGGTTCGGCCCGGTTCCCGGCCGTCGTCCCGGTCCCGTCATGTCTGTTTGGGCCGTTTTTCCACCCCGGGGCGCGGTTGTGCTGTTCACCCCCCCTGGGGGTTCGCTGTGGTGAACCGCCCGCCAGTAACGTCTGAAATCACCCATAGAGGTAAGATGGCTTTATGTTGAGCCAGACACTGGCAACTATTGGGGTGGGGTGGAGGAGGGTGTTCTTAAAATCAGGTCTTTCAGATTATCACCCCCATTTCAGATTAAAACGTTAGCCACCCTTTTGTTCCCATAATTGAGAAAGGTATTTGTGCTACTTTCCAGAAGATCAGCTCATGTAAACTTCAGTCAGCTCTACTGCTGCCACCACCACCACACCTCACAGTTCCTTTGGCTCCATGTTTGTTTCAGAAGTTTCCAATTTAAAACAGGGTGCAGATGTACGAGATACCTACTATGCTTTGGGCAACCTTATCCCACTCTGGGCAGTCTTATCACAGGATGCAATACACTGTGTAGCTGGCAGTCTCCAGATGTTCCCTCACTGCGGGATGGGCAGCTGGCTGCTACGTACTGCATCCTCAGAAAAAGGCCAAGGATGCAACATGTAGAAGCCCTACCCAAAATGGGGCAAAGTTGTCCAAGGTGCAGCAGCTTGTCTGCCCACTTACAGACTGTCCTGACATGTTGTGAGGTCCATTGCAGAGCTTTGAGTGGAGGCTGCTTGCTTCAGTTCCTCACGACCACATCATGACTGGGGGCAGAATATTGGTTAGCCCAGGAAAGGGAAGTGGGGCAGGCCTGGGTGCCTGCTCTTGTGACCCAGCAGGGTAGGTCCGACAGCAGCCCGACTGATTTCCCTGTGAGTGTACTTGAGGGGGGAACATCTGCCCTGCTCTGGCCCTGCAATGTGGCAGCTGCACTTGCCCACCACGGGGCTGCATGGGGATCGGGCCCTCTGCAGATCATATGGCTTCGCCCTTAGGGTGCAGCCACATGAGACATTAACCTACTTTGGGAAGCATTATCCCAATTTGGATAATGTTAAGATGCGATGCAATTAATCATATGGCCAGTGGCTGCCAGATATTCACCTGGACAGGCAGCCAGGTGCAATGTGATGAACTCACTGTAAAAGTGTAGTAACATTGTCCAAAGTGGGACAACACTGCAGAAGTGAGATAATGGGCCACCTTTTGTGTGGTTGACCCCTGAAGCCCTGCCATGAGGCAGGGTCTGAGGATCAGACTGGAAGAGTGCGCTCTTCCTGCCTACCTACCAACGGAACAGGGGGAAGGAGCCCTGGAGGAGCATGCACACTTTTCCTGCCCACCTAACAGCTGATCAGGAGGGAGGAGAACCTCAGAAGAGTGGCTGGGCAGTGGTTCTCAAACAGTTAATGGCAGGGGACTGGATGCACAAAGCAGTTTTGGAGAGTACAATCTGGGAGGAGGATTAGCTGTCCTGGCTTGCCTGGAGAGGGATGTGTGGTCAGTTTACTAGGTGCTACTGTGGGTATCTGCCAAGTGTTTCTGGAAACTGCTGGTGGGGTATGCCCAGGCTGCACAACTGAGATTCCCCTGAGGAGACATGAGTAATCTCCCTGCATTTTCATACTGACTCAGGGGAAGGATGACCAGGTCAGTGGAGCAAAATGCCCACCTGCAGCCAGACTTTTCTTGTTGCTCCTCAGCCTTCCCTCTTTGTGTTAACAGAAACAGGAACTGGAGCTCCAGTGACACGCATGCGCCTCCCACCTTCCCAACAGTTGATAAGGGGAAGGGGGCTGGAGGAGCATGCTGCCATTGAAGCTCCCAGTTCCTCTCTCTGTGTAACACAAAGGATGAAGGCAGAAGAGCATCAAGAAAGGTCTGGCTGTGGGTGGGCATTTTGCTTCACTGACCGAGTGATTCTTCCCTAGGTCAGAAGAATTACCGGGTCAGAAGGCAGAACAAGCGGAAATGGGCTTAAAATGCAATAATGTGGATTTTGGTTTAAAAATAGGGGCAATTCTTAATTGTGAGAACTGTTGAGGAATGGAATAAGGTGCCCATGGAGGTTGTAGAATCTCCCTCCTTGGATGCTTTCAAAACACAGCTGAATGAGCATCTATCTGTGAAGCTCTAAGCCAACAATATATCCTGCTTTGGAGCAGGGAGTTGGATTAGATGACCCTTAAGTTCCCTTCCAGTTCTAAAATTACATGATAATATGAAAGTAATAGAACAACTGACCACTGTATGAAATTAACTGGCAGCAGATTAAAAACAAATAAATGGAAATACTTTTTTCTCTCATTGTACAATTAACCTGTGGGACACATAGGATGTTTTGAAAGTCAGTAGCATATCTCAGTACAAAAAATACTAAATAAATTCTTAGAATAATAATAAATGTACATTAGGCCACTTTTACACGGACTCCACCCACCCACGAACTCCCGGAAACACCCATCGGATGGGTGGGAAAGCGTCAGTGTAAATGTCCAAGGGTGGGTGGGAGCACGTGCACGACCCATCCACCGACACCCAACAACACCCACGGAGCAGCCAGGAGGGAGCCGGAGCCCTCTGTGGGTGGAGATGGCTGGAAATGGGTGTTCAACACCCGAATGTCTGTGTAAAAGCCAAAACACCCACACACAAATGGAATGGACCAGCGGAGACCCACTGCACCGGCGTCATGGGACACGCATGCACCACCACGCAGACACACCCACAGAATGGGGGGATGCCGGACATCCAGCCCAGAGCCCGTAAAGGAGGGAGGAACCATGGCACACATGCACAGGCTCCCATGATGGCGAACAGGAAGGCCGACGAGTAGACCAAGGGAGTCAACGCCGCCCCACGGGGGGAAGGGTCCGGGTGAGCACGGGGACCCTGGGGCACCCGGGGGGGTGAGAAGTCCTTGCAAGGCAGTGCAGGGGCGGACGCACCCCAGGCAGAAGGCAGAAGGGGGGGTACCGGGCAGCCGGCAGGGAGGCGCAGGGGGGAATGGGTGGGGAAACGCACCAGGAAGTAACACGGCACACATGTCCCGGCACAGGGCAGAGGGACCACACTTACGGACCCCCAAGAAGATGACCCCCAGCCAAGCACCTCCCAAGGGCACGGCCCAAGGAGCAGCAGCAAGAGTGAGGTGAGCACGAGGGAACCCACCCACCCCCAGGAGGGGAGGGCCGCGCCCCGGGTCCAACCACCGGGCCTGGGGACACAGGGCAGGGGGCAGCAGCATAACCCAGTCCCTTGTCCCCCACAGGACAACTCCCAGACAACGGAGCACCATACCACTGGGACGACAGCTGAGGAGGGCCTCCCAGACTTTCAGGTGATCAAAAGGGAACCCAAGGGGGGAGAGGAAGGGCAGGCCCCACGGCGGCCAGCATGAGCCGTAGTAACCCCTATCGCACTACCCCAAACAGGACATGACCACCACCATGGTGACCACATCCACAGGGCAGCCCCCATGCCACCGAGCTGGTTGTCCCCCCACACGTGGGTCCCAAAAGGGGGAGCCCTGGTCCAGAGATCGGGGACTTCATACAGGTGTGGGGGTCTGAAAGGGTTCAGCATGACCTGGTGTGCAGCTACAAGACCAGGCAGGTCTATGAAGTCATCGCCCAGGAGATGCAGTGGCAGGGATACAATAGGGATGTTTCCCAGTGCATGCAGCAGGCAAAGGACTTGAGGTCTGGATATACAAATATCAGGGACAACAATCTCAAGTCCGCCCGGGCCATGCACACAGCCGAGTTCCAGGAGGACCTGGACAAGTTCCTTTGCATGGACAGGGACATTGTGGCCTCCCGCACACATGGCTGCACCTTCACCAGGGGCAGGCGCAGAGCCACCACCCAACCCCCCCTGACAGACCCCACAGAGCAGGGGGGGAGGGTGCCTCTGGTAAGGCTGGCCACAGAGCAGGAGGGGACAGCCCCGTACCACAGGGGGAGGAGGTGCCCCAGGGATCCGAGCACCGGACCACCACACTCCGCGTGAGCCCACAAGACCCACAGGCTGACTGGCCACAGGGACAGGGGGCACGTGCAGAGCAAGCAGAGACCCGAGACAGCCCCCAGGAGGCAGAGGAACTGGATCTAGGTATTAGCGCCCCAGTGGTGCCGGAGGGATGGGCCCAGATATAGCTGCTGTGCCCGGGGCAGGGGGCTGACCAACACTAATGGTACCCTCTCCCATTGCAGCTCAAGGCAGCCTGGAGGTGCACGAGGTGGAGGTCATGGAGGAGGACAAGGGGGGCCAGGCAGCGCCCCACACCACAAGGTGGGCCACCCTCCACGGAAGGGCTTATGGGCCACAGAGGGCCCGGGTGCGGAGGGGGCCAGAGGATCAGGGGGTGGCCATCTGGGGGCGGGCAACTGCACTCAGCAGGGCTCAATGGGGGGGCAGGTGCAGAAGTCCATTGGACCAACAGTGGCCTGCACAGAACACAGGAAGGACACAGGCCCCACCTGCAGGGAGCTGTGCCCGGGGGCTGATCCTGCATGAGGGAAGGGCAGGGGATCCCAAGGGGGTGGGCCCATATTGTGCCTGCCCCACCAGGCACCCCTGGACATGTGGTAACGGGCAGTGGAGCACAGTGGTCGGGTGCACTAAAGTTCTGTCCAACCTCCCATTCACAGATCAGGCACCCGCACACGTGAAGGGAGCAGCTGCCGGCAGCGTGAAGTGGAACCGGGAGATGCGGGCCAGGAACCAGCGCTGGAGGGAGGACCTCGTCAGTGAGCTGCTGGCGGAATCGCAATGGTTAGTTGGGGTGCACTCCTGCAAGCTCTCACCAGGGAGCTCTTCAGAGGGAAGGTGTAAGGACTTGGCCTTGAACCCCCAGCCTCAGGGCTTGACTGGAGTGCTTTTTGCCTCCTGCGCCATTGGTGGGTTGCTTCAGGGAGCGGCTTCCTCCATTACCTTGTTATTCCCTCTCTTCCCTCCAGCTGTGTCCAGCTTGCACCTGGTGGAGGGCGTAGACCCACCTTCCACAGTCTGATTGGCCCTTTGTAGTGTTTAGGACTGCTGAGGGCTGTGGAAGGTGCAGAGTTCCTAGTCTTCCTTCTTTACCTTCAGCTCAGCCCACCTTCCTTACTGCACCATTCTCGCTGGTTTTCAGCTTGCACGTCTACTTATGTCTGTGGTTTATGTTGGTGACTCTGTGTGTTGTCTCCCTGCTGTGCTCTGAGTGAGTGAAATCCTTACCCCTTCCTTTATATTGATATTTGTCCCTCGTGTATTCCTTCTGTGTTGGGGCCTTACTTGCCCAGCTTCCCTACCCCTCTGTCTGCACGGGGGTGCATTGTTTGCCTCTTACTCACACCTTGTCCTGTTAATATGTTGGTTTGTTCCCCTCATGCCCTCATCCCTTCACTGTGTGTCTTAATCCCAGTTTGGCTGCCCTCCTGTTAGCAGGAGAAGCCCACTGCTGTGGTCGCTCTGTTCCTTCCTCTGAAATTTTGCTACCCTTTCCCCGTGTGGCCCAGGCTCTAAAGGGCCTTATCTTTGCATCCCCTGTGACACGTTCTCCTCCCCTCTGGCCTCTGTGCCCCTAATCCCCTGTTGCTTCTCAGCTCCCTGCCTCAGGTTCCCCTGTTGCTTCCCAGCTCCCTGCCTTTGGCTCCTCAATCCTGGCCTTTGGCACTCCGTTCCCTACTTCAGGCTCCCTGCTCCCTGTTTTTGGTTTCCTGCTCCTTGCTTTTGACCCCTTGTCCCCTTCCTCAGGTTCCCCTACCCCTTGCACCTGGCTCCCCTCTCCCTGCCTTGGGCTCCCCAATCCCAGCGCTTGGCTCTCCATTGCCTCGCCCCTGGCTCCCCCACCTCTGGCTCCCTGTTGTCTCGCCTCTGGCTCCCCGTTGCCTTGCCTTTGGCTCCTCTACTCCTGGTTCCCAGTTTCCCTCTACCCAATTTCCTGTCCCTCAACCTCGATGATGAACCGTATGCTTTCTTAGACCAGCTTGCCTGGTTTCTATGCTGAGCACCTTGTCTCCTTGGTATTGGAGAGCGACTGAGAGGTTTCCTTGTTACTCCTTGTGCCTCCTTCCCCTTTCTCCCTGCCTACTTAACTCCTCCCCCCCTTCCTCAAGCTCCAGCTGCCGGAGCCCTCCCTTCCCCTCCTCCCACTCCTAGGTTTCAGTCATTGGAGCGTGACAGTAAGCTCCGCCCACACACCACACCCCCTATCCTTGCCACCGCTTGGTGGACTGGGTGTTGATTTCCCACGTCATGATGCCAGCCACCCCCACTAGTGATCTTCCATGGAAGACCTCAGTCAATCAAGAGCCCTCTGTGTGGGTATGTCCTGATTTCCACGGGATAAATGCTGTCCTGGAGGGAGAACCTGTGGAAATGGAACTCATGTCTGCCATGTGGGCAAACTATGTGTAGGTGCATGATTTTTTGGCCCAGGCAGCCATCAAACCAACCAAGCCCTTGGTCGAGGAATCAACCCCAGTACCCCAGTCCATGAGCTACCCCTGCTTAGCCACCACTACCCAGCATGAAACCAACATTGGGGGTAAACTCCTTGGGGCCCCTCTCTACCGCGACGATTGCCCCCAAAACAGTGACTCCTGTGATGAGTGCAACCGTGGAGCCTGCCCAGTCACCTAGACCAGGTACACTGCAACATGGTACTTTGCCCACCGGATCGGCAATCCTTTTGGCAGGGTGGCTAGCATCCCAGGGCTACCCAGCCTCTACACCGATGTTTGAGACAGTGCATGTTCTAGTTTATCACCCTAGAACCCAGGTTCCAGTAGTGGCCGATTGTGGTTTATGGTCTGCCCAGAAAAGGACTTCAGGCTGCAGGTTAGACACGCGGTCCCTGGAACTGAACACGCCTTCTATACCAGGTAGGGACACATTGCCACTGCCCGGGAAAATTTGACCCTTAAGACCCATGTGTGTGCTCCGGCCAGGTGCCCACGATACCCACGTGGATGTCCCTGCCTCGCCTTCCCCAGAATGTGACATTGCAGGGCCAGAGAACAAACCTACGAGGCCATCACGATTGGGCATCTTATCAGCATCGGCACTGCAGTCACCTACAGAAACAAGCTCCATTTCAGTGGGAGTGCTCAGCGGTCCCTCGCTAAAGCCCTCTCCACTAGAACAGGTGGGTGGTGGGGAAGACGCTCCCGCTACCGACCGCCCTGTCATGCTATTGGTACCCCACCCACCACCCCTTCTGGGACAGACTGTACCCCTGGATACGGGGTGTACCAGTGTTTCCATCCCAGCCTCAACCTTGCCAGATGGGTTACCCAGGGATGTTGAGGAAACCCCGAGGTCCAGAATAATCACTAAGAACCCCCCCGGGTTGACTTCTCTATCCCTGTTAGTCCAGGCCCATTCTAGCAAGACTACCTTGTTATCTAGGAGGCATTCTGCACATGACACCAACCCGACCATGTCACCTCCACTTGGACGTGCTGCTATGGAAGAACTACTTCCTCCCACTGATTCTGCTGCAATATCCATCAAGAAGCTGCCGAGTCGCATGAAAAGGAGTGCTATCCATTATGGACAACTGCCATCAGCTCCTCCCTTCCCTGCTACAAGGATTGTTGGGACTTTTACCTGGGCATGCTCCCACAGTTGTCCCCCATCTTGTAAACCATCTGAGCCATTGACTCCTCCCTCCTCACCGGTGATGAAGCCTAAATTGTAGTCTTCCAGGGTCTGAGATGCCTCTAGCACAGATGGTTCCATGCCAGGGGACCCGTTACCAGTTCGAGACCTCCATCGACACCAAGTTAGAACCCCGGATTTCAGGGATCACCAACATGGATTTCATGCCCCCCCTGGGCCCCGCACCCTGGGTGCCCCCCTTAGGACTCCTCAGTCATTATTGGGGCCTTCCCCACTGGCTCGGCCTATAGCAGCACTTCCCCCTCAGACCAACTGGCCAGTTAGGCCACTACCCCACATCCACCTATGGGGTATGCTGGCAAATGCCATGAGGTCCTGCTTTTCACCATGTTGCTACTCTTTTGGCTGTATACCCCCCTATGGCCTTACCTAGGACCCTGGCTTCCTTCCTCCCTGCTTGGTTCTGGGCCCTTTCCCTTTTGCTTCCCCCTTGTTCCATCTCCTGGGTCACCTATTTATACCTGAAGAGGCGTCAAAGGTAGCCCAAGCCCCCTATGGCTACATGGGTCCCATGTCCTCCTCCTGGGGGTCTCCCTTCTCTTCCTCCATAGAGGTTTCCCGGTATGGGGGTTTGGAGGGGGGGTACTGTCAGAGCTGGACCTTGAAACCCCAGCTTCAGGGCTTGACTGGGGCGCTTGTTGCCTCCTGCGCCATTGGTGGGTTGCTGCAGGCAGCAGCTTCCTCCATTAATTGTTATTCCCTCTCTTCCCTCTAGCTATGTCCTGCTCACACCTGGTGGAGGGCGTGGACCCACCTGCCACAGCCTGATTGGCCCTTTGTAGTATCTAGGACTGCTGAGGGCTGTGTCAGGTGTGGACTGTGGAGCTCCTAGTCTTCCTTCTTTGGGTGATTTCAGACATTACGCAGTCTCGATTCACCATAGTGGATTCCCGGCAGGGGTGAACAGATTAACCAACCCCCGTGGTCAAGGAAAGCCCAAAACAGACATGATGGGATGCGGACCAAGGCAGGAAATTGGACCACCAGACCATGGCCCCGGCCAGCGCAATAGACATTACACTGATCCCAGGCCAGGCTGTGGTCAAAGCACCCAGAAGGCACCAGGGTGGCTCGGCCCGGCTGCTGTCATGTGCCCTTTAAATCTCCCTCCCCGGTCTGTGTTGTTGCTGGTTGCCTGGCAGCGATGCTGCATGCTTTGTCCCTGTCTGGGAATCATTGTCTTTGGTTCTGGCCGGTGGTTTCCGTTCAAACATTTTTTTTATTTGTTTCCCGTTGGAAATCTCTTTGAACATGCTTTCGGAGATGGTCCGGGCCGGAGCTCCAGAAGCGTGGTTGATTTTGGTCCCATGTGGGTATTGACTGCAGTGAACATATGGTGGCTGCCGAACAGACATGCAGGCTGCTTTGGCCCCACTGCGGAATTGACCTTGGTTCACTGTGGTTGAGCGTGATCTCGTAATGTCTGAAATCACCGTTTGACTTCAGCTCAGCCCACCTTCCTTACTACACCCTTCTTACTGGTTTTCAGCTTGCACGTCTACTTACATCTGTGGTTTATGTTGGTGACTCTGGGTGTTTTCAGACATGATGGGGTGGCTTCACCCCGTCACGGAAACAACCCTGATATTCCCCGCCGGGATCACTCCGGCACAGCCAACAGACGTGCTGGGGGATCCTGGCGGGGAATCGGGGAGGGGGCGGGGCCGTACGGTGCAATTTGCGGTCGCACAGCCCCGCCCCCTCCACACTCCCACGCCGTTCACCTTCTGGGGAGACGGGCGGGTGCCACGGCCAATGCAGCTGCAGTGCATGCCCGAAATGACCACGGGTTGAAATCCCAGCAGGGATTCAGGGCCGTGATCCCCGTCCAGACGTGACGGGCCACTTCATCCCCACCAGGAATCACCTTCACCACGTGATCGGCGCCGACCCCACGAATTCAGCCAATCGCATGGTGAATGTGATTCCTTGGGGGGACTGAGTGTGGTAAACATCTGGGGGGGAACTTCCGGTACCCCAACAGATGTTACGGGACCATTCCCCACCACGGAGAATTGACTGTGGTTGAGCATGATCATGTAATGTCTGAAAATACCTTCTGTGTGTTGTCTCCCTGCTGTGTTCTGAGTGAGTGAAACCCTTCCCCCCTTCCTTTGTGTTGATATTTGTCCCTGGTGTATTCCTTCTGTGTTGGGGTCTTACTTACCCAGCTTCCCTACCCCTCTGTCTGTATGCATAGGGGTGCGTTGTTTGTGTCTTACTCACACCTTGTCCTGTTTATATGTTGGTTTGTTCCCTTCATGCCCTCATCCCTTCACTGTGTGTCTTAATCCCAGTTTGGCTGCCCTCCTGTTAGCAGGAGAAGCCCACTGCTGTGGTTGCTCTGTTCCTCCCTCTGAAATCTTGCTACCCTTTCCTCCTGTGACCCAGTCTCTAAAGGGCCTTATCTTTGCATCCCCTGTGTCACGTTTTCCTCCCCATTGGCCTCTGTGCCCCTAATTCCCTGTTGCTTCTCAGCTCCCTGCCTCAGGTTCCCCTGCTGCTTTCAAGCTCCCTGCCTTTGGCTCCTCAATCCTGGCCTTTGGCGCTCGGTTCCCTGCTTCAGGCTCCCTGCTCCCTGTTTTTGGCTTCCTGCTCCTTGCTTTTCCCCCTTGTCCCCTTCCTCAGGTTTCCCTACCTCTTGTGCCTGGCTCCCCCTTCCCTGTCTTGGACTCCCCGATCCCGGCCCTTGGCTCCCCGTTGCCTTGCTTCTGGCTCCCCCGCCTCTGGCTCCCTGTTGCCTCACCTCTGGCTCCCCTTCTCTTGGTTCCCAGTTTTCCTTCCCCCAATTCCCTGTCCCTTGACCTCGATGATGAACCATATGCTTTCTTAGACCAGCTTGCCTGGTTTCTATGCTGAGCACCTCATCTCCTTGGTATTGGACAGCGGCTGAGAGGTTTTCTTGTTACTCCTTGTGCCTCCTTCCCCTTTCTCCCTGCCTACCTACCTCCTCCTCCCTTTCCTCAAGCTCCAAATGCCAGAGCCCTCCCTTCCCCTCCTCCCACTCCTAGGCTTTGGCCATCAGAGTGTCACAGGAGGGGGTCAGGGACTGGGAGATCCTGGGTGCCATGATGGCCTGGTGCCGCACCGAGCACTTCTGAGACAGGCTCCAGACTGCCGACCTCCAATGCAAGGAGCGGCACGCCTGTGACAGGCTGGAGGGTCAGTCCTCATGGCTCATGGACCTCATGGAGGCCCTGCGGTGTGACGCCCAGCATGATAGACCATGCCATGCTATGGAAGGAGGGCTGACATCCGACCAACACCATGGTGGCTTCCCACTGGTGCCGGTGGCCCCCCCACACCTTGGCCAACTGTGGTTCCCCCAGCAGCAACCCTATCCTGGTCTGGTCCACGGGGTCCCCCTCCCCCACATGGGCCGGCCGGATACACTTGCAGGGCGGCCTGTCCAGCCTGCACCCCCCCATGGTTCTGCCCCTGCCGCCACCCTGAACCTTCCACTGGAGGCAATGTCCCCACCCCAAGACCATGAACCCCATGTTGAGCAACCACCCATGGAGGCCGTTCCACCCCCATAGGTAAGGCCTAAGCAACCCAGGCCACCAGGGGTTTTGGGGTGCAACACATGGTGGGCGATGGGAAACCAGGGACCTGCATGAGGTGGGACCCTGGTAAAGAACACATTGTGGAACCCATGCTGTGCACACTCCGTACATGGGATGGGGAGCCGCAGCCACTGACAGGGTCATGTGAACCTGCACAGTGCCTCTGTAAGTGTTGGAGTAGGTGCCATTATACCATGGGCGTCCCGTCCTGGGGGGGCACTTTCCAGGAGTGCCCCATGCCACATGCCTTGCTCATGTGGGGCGGAGGGGGCTTCCCAGACCCCTATGGGGCACCCAAGCACCAGTACACTGACAAGGGACATCAGTGAGTGCACACGGTGATACCTTAAACCATTCATGTTTCCCCTAGCAGGGAACAACAATGGAGGCTGGTTTGGAGTCACCAGTGGATGACAGGGAGGCTGGACCATCAGTGCGGAGAGCCCTGTGGTCAGCTGCGGCCAGGGCACACCATTCAGTGAGCCCTGGTGTTGCGGCCCAGAGGGGGAGAGGCTGCCGGAGATGTTGAGCCCTGCCCCCTCCATTGTACATGTCCCCCCAATAAAGGTGTTGTACCTATACCTTTCTGTTGCTTCCTCTGTCCGGGGACATGTGGCCGGAGGGTAGGGGTGTGTGGCTTTCCGGGGGGCACCGGCGGGGTGGGGGCCCTGTACAGTGCCAGCTGTGGGTAACAGGTAGGGCACTGAAGTGTGGCAGGGGGTCCTCGGCCTACAGACATGGGTATGGTTCTGGTGCTGGGCAGCGGTCGTCTGCCCGTGCAGCAATGGGATGTCAGATGCTGTGCCAGTTCCCCTCAGAGCTGCGCAGGGCTGCCCCTCCCTGGGCANCAGCACAACCCAAGGCCGACAACAATGGTAAGGGCACTCACCACCGGACAACCCACAGGCACCATTCACAGGATGCAGTATGGCACACATGGAATGGAGGGCCAGCTGTGGGTAACAGGTAGGGCACTGAAGTGTGGCAGGGGGTCCTCGGCCTACAGACATGGGTATGGTTCTGGTGCTGGGCAGCGGTCGTCTGCCCGTGCAGCAATGGGATGTCAGATGCTGTGCCAGTTCCCCTCAGAGCTGCGCAGGGCTGCCCCTCCCTGGGCATGTCGGTATGGGGGCACTGGCCCGGCCCAGAGCACCGGTGGTGAACGCGCAGTGCAGAGCCCAGCAGGGCTCAGTGTCGGATGGCTGCCCACCTCACCCATCGCAGGAGCATTGCCTTCCTGAGGTTTTCTGCCCTCCATCGCCTTGCCCCCAGGGGGGCGGGCTGCTGGTTATGCAGGCAGAGTAGGGTAATCCGCCAGAGAAGCATGCCCAGCAGCAGGAGGTCCATGCCCAGGAGGTGCAGCAGCATGACCATGGGCCGTGGGTCCCTGTCCCCTTGCACCATGGTACCGCTGCTTCCTGCTCCCTGCCAAACTCTGCAGGCACGCACCGTGAGCGCGGTGCACTCCGCTGTCCGACCTGTGCCCATGGCCCACTCTCCCCTTGTGTCGCAGGAGCTCCTCTATGAGCACCCAGTCCAGGATCACTGTTCTCTGTGTGCTGCATGGTCCCATGCTGTTTCCCCTTCACTCCATGGCCGACCATCTGCAGCATGTCCCTTAAGTACTGTGTAGACCAGTGGGGGCCGGGCACCGGTTGGTGATGCACTGGGGTTGTGCCAGGGCAGCAAGTGGGTGCCAGGACCATCTGAGCATCCCCGCAAGCGGGCCAGTCATTTGCCCTTCAGGGGGGATGGGACCACGTGCACCCCTGGGTACCCCTGCAACCACAATGGCATCCCCCCAGCCTGGGTCCACCTTTGCAAGCTGCAGCAGTGCCCACTGTGGATGCAATGCCTGGCTCGGCTCCGAGCCCTGGTGCATTGCCTGGCTGTGCCCCCCTTTCTTATATCAGCAGCTGTGCAGCATCCCTGCTGCCTTGTGTGTAGGTTGCGGTGCCCTGTCCACAGCGGGACTGTGTATCTCTGGTATGCAAGGCCATCTGTGGGTGAGGTGATCTGCTCGGTGTTTGCTTGTCCCATTTGTGGTATCCCTCTGTCTCCTGCCTGTTGCTTCCCCAGAGCGAACCCCACTGCTGCCATGGCCGGCCCTTCTATGGGTCCCTCAGTCAGGGATGTCAGGGAGGGGTGGTCTCCCTGATCAGACATGCTGTTGGGGGTCCTCTGGCTGAGATCCAAGGTGCAGCTGTTGGTGGGTGACCCCCAGTCAGTGGGGGATGGCTTCTGCCTCCTGTCATGGTACATGTGGACGATGGGTCACTGAGTCAGGGCCCCAGCGTGCCGGGCCCGTTCCCTCAAGCTAGCCTTCACCCCCCTGTGCCTGCCTCCTTGGGGGCACCCACCTGCCATTGTGGTGGTGTGGCCTTCTGCAGAGCTCGCGGAAGCTAGCCTGCTGACAGAGCTACCTGGGTATGGCCTCGCCTTGCTGTCTGGGGACCCCCCTGTAGCTACCCGGTACATCGGAAGTCTCCTGCATGTGCACGGCATCCTGCATGCACCTTCGGACGTAGGGGCCCTACTGTGGGACCTGGGATTGCTGTCCCCCGAGGTTGGAGGCCTGCTCCGGACCGGGGACCCCACCGCAGCAGAGCTCGCCAACCTTCGATCAGTGAGGGACCTTCCAGCTGCAAGGGCTGTGGCCGCAGGTGCAGATCCGCTCCTTCTGCGCTACCTGGTGGATGCTCACATGTGCACCCATGGCTTCCCGAGGGGCCTGTTTTCCTGGGAGGGTCTAGCCTGGGAGCGCTCACCAAACCATCCCTGAGCAGCCCCTCATCGCCACCCACTCGCTGCCACCCTGGTGCCCAGGATGGTGCATAGATACACACACCCCGGGCCTCTGAGTGGGCTGTGTGCTGCCCTCTGCTTAGCTGCTGGCTGCCACTTGGAGACCCTGAAACTCATTTCCCCCTCTGTGCGACTGCTGCCCCTACCCGCTGGGGCTGCCCAAGTACCCTCCCCTGCCCTGTGCAGGTTCTCCTGTGCCCTCCTGTTGTGCCTCTCGTGCCCGGACATATTTTTCCCCCTGCTCTGCCTCTCTCTGCTTGGGGGCCTGCTTTCCCTGGAACCAATAAAGGAATGCTGTACTATGATGTCCTGTCCTGTCTTGATTCTGTTGCTGCTGTGGCGTCTGGGTGCCCCTTCCCCTGTGGTGGCCCTGCTTCCCCCATCTGCATGGTTGTGTGCAGGGGGAGTGCTTGGTGTATACCGGGGGACTCCAGGTCTGTGGGGTGGGCACCGGATGTGCGGTGTGTCTTCCCCTGGCTTCCTCCCTGATCGGTGCTGGTGCCTGGGGTTGCTCTTGGGGTGGTATAAGGGGTGGTCGGTCATCCAGGCACCCCCTGGCCTCGCCTGTGCATTGGTGTGGTCATGCCCCTCCCCTCCACTCCCCTCTGCTGTTGCCCCCTTTTGGTGCTGTCCATCATTGGTGGTGGCGATGGATGGGCGGTGGCACCATGGGCGCTGGGCGGCTGAGCGTGAGTTGGGGTTTTGTTGTCCCTAGTGTCGAGGAATAATTTATACTTACAAACTGCTGTTGGTAAAATCTGTCAGAGATGCCTTTATTGATCTCAAAGCGCTGAGAGAGAGAGCAGACCTGAAACCATGCAAGGTTCTAAACCGGTCTGCCCGATTGCAGATTACATAGGTATTTTATAGATCACAGTTCAAGCAACAAACTACAGAAATGTCAATCAAAATAACGTCATACAAAGTAAAAGGTTACAGCAATTATTTACATAGTCAGCAAGAAGATTCTCAAGACAATATCGCTAGACTTGTTTATACAGTAAGGTGCCCAAACGAGCCAATTACTCTCAAACAGCTGCAAGGACATTTCCTCCTATCTTCTGTAGGGAGGAACGGATCGGCCTTTCTCTGTTCAGGGTGAAACTGCTTCCCAGACCTTAATATGTAAAATAAAAACAAACTTGTCTAATGCTAACATTTATCTAGCAAGCTAAGCTCACTTCAGCAAAGGATGATTTGCTGCGGTCTGCCGGAGGTGCCTTCCTGGAGGTCGCCCGTGTTAAGCGGGGGGCCACGATGGAGAGGGCATTCTCGGTAGTGGGACCGCGGCTGTGGAACTCCCTTCCGGAGGAAGCTCGCCTGGTGGGGCTGTGTGGAGTCAGCTCCTTTGTAGCATCTATCATCACATCCCCTGTTCCTCTCACCCCACCCGTGTGGCTCCTGGCGGCTGGGGGGTAGGGGTCACGTTGCACGGCTTTGTTTGCCCTCAGTCGGCCATGTTGTGCCATCATGTTGCTGTGCTGGGTGGGGCTTCCCCGCCGTTCCCAGTCCCAGCCGTCCATGTACATGCACGGGTGTTTGCTGGGTGTTTGCTGGGATGGGTGTTTGAGCGCTGGGTATTTGTGGGCCCCTCCCCTTTCCTTCCCACAACCCCTTGCGGCGCTGTCCGTGTAAATGTTTTCTTGCTCGGTGCCACCGGTTGTTCGCTGGGTGTGCTCACCCACCCATCCACACCCATCTCCACACATCTCAACCCATTGGTGCTTCTGCACTGTCCATGTAAAAATGGCCTTAGTCGTGTTGGTTGGGGACCAGGAGTGAATAACAGGAAATGGCGCACTCCATTATGTTCTGTTGCATACTTCTCTGAAGCAAGTGAAGTTGGCCACTATCAGAGACGGGATGATGGGCAAAATGGACTATTTTCAGTGCATCCCAGAATTACACAAGGACAAGACATGTGGGTTTTATGGCTGCACTCTTTATTCCAGTTCCATTGAGCTAGGTGGGGTAATTACCAAAGGCAATTTGGGTCCAGTACAACAATCATGGACATGATTAACTTGATCAGGGAACTGACCTTGGTGTTCCCTTAGTACCAGGCTCCAATTTCTTTGGGAAATGTGCCATCCCTTCCAGCCCATGCTGCATGACATGGGCGAGAATGAATGATATTGTCCTACAGTGACTGGAGTAAGCAGTCAAGTGCCTGAAAGTGCGGAGATGTTCCTGTCCCTTGCAGCCCTCACATTTTACCACTCCCAGGGATGCAACTACAGTGCTCAACGCACGCTGCTTCTTCACCAGGTATTGTTTCACCATCTGTTAAGGTGATGACTCCCAATTTCTTACATAAATCTAAAAACTAAAAACTTCATAACAGTACTGGACCCCTGCCACGAAGGAGACACCGACAGTACTTGGTCAGTTCTGTCCCCACCCCACCCTAGTTAAATACCTAGCAGATCAACTAGTTTGGTCTTTAGGGCTGTGAGGTAAAAGGCAACCCCTTCTGGGGACAAGTGCACCCATCTGCACAATATTACTTGGCTTGGTGTGCAAGATTTCAAAATGCTTAATATGAATACACCCCTGCTCTCTAATTCACTTGCCCACCTCCCTGTTCACATCTTCCCAGGATATAATGCATTCTTCCAAACTAAACAATTGACTTGATCAGTTCACACAAACAAGGCAGAAGGAAAACGTTTCCTTGCTTCAAACAAATCATGCTTCACCCATAGAAATCAACTAGATTCCTTTTAAATGCAACAAATCATTCTCTCCCAGGTATGCTACCACTATCTCCAGATAGGGCCCCTTCGTGGCTGCCCTAACAGCTGGCAGTAACTGATGCCACTGCACCCTTTTCACAGAATCTCTGCTCTTGCAGACAGGCCCAGCTGAGTTCCCCACTGGGTCTTCCCAGCTGTCTTGCCCACCCAATGCATGAAACTGTGACTGGTGATCCAGACTAGCCTTCTATGGGGTCCTGTTTCAGTACATAGAAGTGAATATACAATAATTAAATTTACTGAGGTAGACTATGGACGTATATGCTGAGATTGCCAATACCCTAGACTCCTAATTTGTTGCTCTGGCAGGCCCACTGCTTTTGCAAAACTGGCTGTGCCTATCCTAAAGGAATGTGATCTGAAATCCCAGGAGGGTTAATTGAAGTGGCATAAAGCATCCTTGAGTACTGTTGTGAACTGCCACCTGGTAAGGAGGCACCATCTGTGTGCCTGAGCAGCACACCTGAGTGAGTCATGTGAACCCTCAAGTACACTTTTGTAGCCTGAACAGGGCACACAATGGGGTCCCCTTTTCTAGAAAGAGTAACCATCTGGATACTGCCATGCTGTTTGGTATTAGAACAATGTAAATAGAGGCACAGCATTTGACTGTCCCAAGCAATATCTTTGATGGCCCAAGCCCTATCTGAATCATCTCTGGCTGACTCAGCTACTATCTCACTGATCCAGAATTCCCCAAAGAATGCCAACTTGAATGCAACATAAAATCATTTAACCTCATAACTATTAAAGAGAGGTGGGGTGATTCGCACCCGGCTATCTCTTACCCCTCCTTGTTCTCTGACCCAAATCTCAAACATCCTTCTAGCAAAAAAACATTGTTGGGAGATGACTAGCCTGTCAGACCAGTCATGAAACCTGGCAAAGACACTTTGTTTGCAATGGTGTCACGTTTTGCGTTTTTTCTCATAAATTACAAAGGGAAAGTGAGCTATGTAGCTTAGCTGAACTAGTCAAACTAAATTGGGCTGCACTTTTTCCCTGTTACCTTCAGTTTTGACCTATGTGAGATACGTTTAACAGATTGACTATAGTCTGAACATATTGGCTTTAGTTTGGACATAAAGGCCTGGACATATTTGGTCTTCCGATAACTTTTCCTCTGCTTAACTTTTAACCTTGTTAGTTAATGCTTAGGAAAATATGAGTAAGCTCATA
>QEPC01001582.1:499588-526793 GCA_003113815.1 Sphenodon punctatus
GTTGAATGAGAAAGAAACCCAATAATATTTAGGATTTCAGTCTGAAAATCATCTCTTTGTGTCTTTCCTTTTAAAGGATTGCTTACTAGGGGAGTTTCTATCCTTAGGTTGTCATAAATGACATCAGATACACGTCAGTCACTAAGGAGATACACTGGATTCTAATTGGCTCTTGTATAGAGACCAATAAAAGTTTTGACTGTCCTCAAGCTCTGAAATGAAGAGAGGCTTTGTATTTTTTATCAGAGATAATTGTCAGATAAAGAGAGAAAATCCAGACCTTTCAATATTTATCTCAACCATAAATTTAATAAATATGTTGACTGGAAAGCACTAACAAATCCTCCTTCTTAGTCTGGAAATTTTTCTGAATAGTGCTATCTGTCATGTAGACACTTAAAGATAACACTCCAGACTCCTAGGCTGGCTTGGTCAGAGAGGGTCAGCTAGAGATTTAGCTAAGGGACCTGTTTATTACTTTAGCTTAGACCAGAGGGAAAGTTTCAGAGAGCCTGTTTTATGGCTCATCCATTTGGTGGTTTCCCTAGTAACAACCAAATGTCATTTGGGAAGTTTAGAAAAAACACAAAGGAATGTGCTTGGAAGGGGCCCTATTTGATCTAGCTAGTCACAGAAGCTGATTTTAGAATTCTATTATGTAAGTCACAATTAGCTTACATTAAAACAGAAAGTTAACATATAAAGGCTCTAAGTTAATACAGTTAAACACAGATAGCCAAAATATCTTAGGTTTATAATTGAAAATACATGACAATGGTGCCTGCAGATGCTACTCCACACATAAGAGTGAGCGTGAACTAGAGCATATGTTCCTCAGGGATGGGAAAATCAGTTCCCAGCTCTGTTCAACTGGAACTGATGGAATTCTCTGAATGCCCTCTTGTAAGCTGCCCTGGTCCTTTCTTCCAGGATCCGTGGAAGATCCGAAAAAATTCTAGGATCCAAGGTTCCACAATACCAGCAGTAGTGGCTCCAGGATTTTCCTGACTACGAGCATGGGTGCCTGGCGAGTGAACGTGGATGTGCCTGAGGTGTGTGCGACCTTTCCTTTTGGTGTTGTTTATGTTCCACTGTGTAAGTGTGCCACGAATTGTCTTAGTCCCTTGCTCCGCTTCACTGCCCCTCCGTGCCTCTTCCCTTCCCCCTCCCCCCTTTGCACCGACCCCCTACTTGAGTGAAAGACCTATCCACCCTTGGTTCCTCAACCACCTTGTGCCCCCGGCCCCCCTCCCACACCCCTGGGTTTGCCGCCCTTCCTGTACCCCCTGCCGCATCCGCCTCACGATTCCCCTTGTCCCTTGGACCCCGCATTGAGTGTGTGTGTACACCTATTGAACTCCCTGCCCCCTCCCTTTGGGCTATTGGTGCCTCTCTCTCCCTGTGATGACTCGGACTGCCTCCCCTCAGGGAAGGAATGCCCACACGAGATCCTGTGGGAATTACCTTACATCAACAAACCGTGTGGAGAGACACCAGCCCTTGTTCCTGGTACCCCTCTATATCCTCTTCTCCTGTCCCCCTTCCCCCTGTCCCATGACAGAATTGCCGGTCTTTCTTTCCCTCCCTCACCCTTCCCATGTTCATTCAGTCATGGATAACCAGTCAGAAATACAGGACCTGATCAGGGCAGTCCAGTCCCTCTCTTTAGAGGTACAGGATCTGATGGAGGAAAACCAGGAGTTAAGGCGGCGTAACAAGGCCCTCCAGGATTCCCTTGCAGGCGTCCCCATGGAGGGGCGTGGGTGGGATGCTGGCCATGCCTCCCCCCCTCCCCTGGCTCCCATGGTACCCACACTTCCCCCTCCACAGGGCCCACAACCCAGAGAACCCAAGGCCCCCATTCCTGATAAGTTTTATGGGGACCGACGGGCCTGTCAAGGCTTCCTGGCCCTTTGCAAATTCACCTTTCAAACCCAACCCCAGACCTATGAGACTGACCAAGCAAAGGTATGATTCATAGTGGGGTTATTGGGTGGGGTGGCTTTGAATTGGGCCACCCCATTATTAGTGGCCCAGGATCCCGTACTGCGGAACTATCAAGAGTTCCTCACGCAGTTCCGTTTTCTTTTTGTCTACCCCCACCGGGTGAGGGATGCAGAACAGGCAATTCTGCACCTCCGGCAGGGGAAGTCTCCCCTGCTGGATTATATCACCCACTTCCACAGACTGGCTTTTGATTTAGGGTGGGGGGATGCTATGTTACGAACACTATTTCACCAGGGCCTGAACGACAACATAAAAGATTTAGTCGCCGGGGCTGCCGTGACCCCCACTACCTTGCAAGAAATGGTAACCTTAGCTCTTCATATTGATGAGCGACTAATGGAGCATAGAAGGGACAGGAAAAAAGACCTTGGAAAAGGATATAGTGGTGGAGTTCTCTGGTCCTCAGGGGCAACCCCTAGCCCCTCAGGGGCGGGGACCGTGGGTCCAGAGCCCATGCAGATAGTACACATTTGCGATCCACTTTGTGCTGCCGAGAGGGAGCGCAGGTGCCAGCTGCACCTGTGTTTCTATTGTGGGTCAGGCTCTCATTTTCCCCAGGAATGCCCGTCGAAACGCGGGGGGCCCCAGGGGCTGGGAAATTCCAGGGGTCGAGAGGAGTTGGGGGCCTCTTGGGCAGCCACCTTTTCCCCAAGCCCCAAAGAGACTCAGGCCTTACCTAGGGAACCAACTTTGGGTTCTCGTGACCCTCCAAACTTCTGCCTCCTCCTCCCTTGTGGCCCCAGCCCTGGTGGATTTGGGAGCCACGGCAATTTATATTGATGACAGTTTTTCTCAGCACCATGCCCTCCCCTTACAGTGCAGGGGGTAAGTAGAAATGGTTCAAACAATTGATGGGTCCCCCCTGTCATCAGGCCCAATCCAGGAGTGTACTTGCCCTATCCAATGTACCATAGGGTCGCATATGGAAACCCTAAGATTTGATGTCATTTCTTCCCCCTTGGTCCCCCTTATACGAGGATTCCCCTGGCTACAGAAACACAACCCCTCTACTGACTGGACTATGTGCCAGGTTCGTTTCCCCACCGAACCATGCAAACCTCATTGCCTCCGTCATAGTCCAGGTATCTCCCTACCCCTGGCGTTAACCCCTTCTATCCCAGAACTAAATATTCCCTGGCTCTACTGGGACCTCGCTGAAGTGTTCAGTAAACAAGAGGTGGGGGAACTCCCACCCCATCATCCCTACGACTGCCCCATAGTCTTAGTACCCAGAACAGTACCCCCCTATGGCCGCATTTACAACCTGTGCTCTGGGGAGACCAAGGTCTTAAGGGATTATATAGCGGATAACTTACAATGGGGTTTCATTTGCCATTCAACCTCCCCCGCGGGGGCCCCATTGTTCTTTGTGCTCAAGAATGAAGGGGACTTGAGACCTTGTATAGACTACCGAGGGCTAAACAAGATTACTATAAAGAACAGGTATCCCCTCCCACTCATCCCTGAGTTATTGGGGAAGCTCCAGGGGGCCCGGGTATTCACGAAGCTGGATTTAAGGTGGGCCTACAACCTTGTACGTATAAGACATGGAGACGAATGGAAAACCGCTTTCTGAACTTGCTTTGGACATTTCGAATATCGGGTCATGCCCTATGATCTAGTAAATGCTTCGGCCACATTTCAGCATTTTATGAATGATATTCTACAAGATATGTTGGACCTTTTTGTAGTCGTGTACCTCGATGATATTTTAATTTTTTCCAATTCGTTACCTGACCATGTGCAACACGTGCGTCAAGTATTACAAAGATTGTTACAACATAAGCTCTACTGTAAAAGAGAAAAATGTGATTTTCATATAACTTCTGTTCCCTTTTTAGGGTTTATTATCTCCCCAACAGGGATACAAATGGATCCAAGCAAGGTGGACGCTATTAGTCTCTGGCCGCCCCCCCCCCCCGTAAAAGCCCTACAACATTTCTTAGGCAGTACGAACTATTATCATCAATATATTCCAGACTATGCGGATCGAACCATACCACTGACTATCCCATTAAAGAAGCGGGCTCTGTTTCAATGGGGGGAGGTGCAAGAACGCGTCTTCACGCAACTCAAGAAGGCCTTCATGTCAGCCCCCTTGCTTCAACACCCAGATGTGGAACAACCTTTTATTGTGGAGGCCGACGCGTCCAACACTGCCATAGGGACCGTCTTGACCCAGTTACAAGGGAAGGACGGGTTATGACTACCTTGTGCCTTTTATACCAGGCAATTAACAGCAGCCGAACGTAATTATATGATTCTAGATAAGGAACTTCTAGCAATTAAGGCAGCATTTGAAACATGGAGACACTTTTTGGAAGGGGATCCCCACCCGGTATAAGTTCTCACCGATCATAAAAATCTCACTTTTCTACAGACCGCTCGAATTAACAGTGCCCGACATGCATGGTGGTCTTTATTCTTCTCCCGTTTTCATTTCTCCATTCAGTATCACCCAGGTTCCCAGAACACACTAGCAGACGCTCTCTCTCGCTGTCTCAACACCGAGGATTTAGCACCAGAGGTAGCCGGTCCTGTTCTCCACCCCAAAGTATTCGCCGCCACCTTCCCAACCTTATGAAAACTCCAAGAGGTAAGCAAGCAACAGCCAAGATGTCCCGACTACCAACCACGGGGGGGTCTTTATTACTACAAGGAGAAAATAGTCATTCCCTCCAAATATCAGCCTCACGTCCTCTGGGCTCACCACGATTCCCCTTTAGTGGGCCACTTTGGACAACAGCGCACCCTGTCGCTCATCTGTTGAGCCTTTTGGTGGCCCGGACTCCGATGGGACGTAGAACGATACGTCCAAGGGTGTTCCACCTGTGCCCGAACCAAGACCCCCCACCAAGCCCGTGCAGGACTAATACAAATAATGAAGAACCCCCAAGGCCCATGGCAGAGGATTGCCATGGATTTCATAGTAAGCCTTCCCCCCTCTGTGTGGAAGGACACCATCCTGGTTGTTGTGGACTACTTCACAAAGCTGGCACATTTCATCCCTTACAAAGGACTACCCACAGCACGAAAGACCGCCGGGATGATCCTCCAAGACATCATCCGCCTCCATGGGCTACGCCAGACGATCGTATCAGATAGAGGACCTCAGTTCATTTCCCGCTTCTGGTGCACCTTCTTTCTCTTATTAGGGGTTAACCTGCAGCCTACCATGGCATACCATCCCCAAGCCAATGGCCAAGTGGAGCGGATTGACCAGCACATCAAACAGTATCTACATTGTTTTTGTACATATTTGCAAGATGACTGGACCAAACACTTATCGATGGCCGAGTTCACGTACAATAACGGACCAAATGCCTCCATAGGAAATTCTCCCCTTTTTATAACCCTCCTTTATGCTTTCCCAAGGTATCCGCAGCGACAGTCCCCACGGCCAGAGCACTAGTGACCTAAATCAAGATGGCCCAAAGACTAGCTCAATGCTGTCTTCGAGAGGCTTGCCTTCATTATAAAGCTGCCGCGGACAAACGACGATGACCAGGACCCCTGCTACAGGTAGGGGATCTTGCTTGGGTCTGAAAAAAGAATTACCCCTCCTTACGCCCCTCAGCAAAGTTAGATGATACCTATATGGGCCCCTTCCCAATCAAATGTAAACTGAATGACATTACCTATGTGGTGTCCCGCCCAGCTCACCTTAAGATACATCCCTCTTTCCATGTTTCCCTCCTCAAGAAGGCACATCCTCCCCTATATTCCACCCCGACATCCCCCCTCCACCCCTTCTCCTTCCTGGGGGCCCTGAGTACTCCATCCATGCCATTATGGACTCTCGCATTCTTGGCTCTTGCTTATACTATTTAGTTGACTGTACACACTATGAGCCAGCCGAACGCTCCTAGGAGCTGGCTGTGAATGTTCAAGCCCCTCGTCTCGTCCTTGCCTTCCACCCCCACCATCCTTCCAAGCCCAGCCTCCCTGCCCATTTCGGGGGTGGGTGGGGCCTTGGATGGGGGGGTCATGTCACGCCGCGCCTGCAGGCACCAGCGCAGCATGACGGGTTGTGCGGCGGTGCTCCCATCGGGGTTGGGTGGGGGAAGGGGTCCGCCCAGCCGTCAGGATCTGGGAGGAGGGATTGGACACAACAGGGGCAGGCCCCGCCCCCCGGGTCTCCAAAGGGTCCCGCCTTGGTGCAGCTCATGCCTAGCAGAAGCTGCACAGAGCAGGGGGGCGGGCTCATGTAGCACAGCTGCAGGGCAGGATTACGGACAGATAAAGGCAGTCGGTGGGGCGCAGGTTCCCCGCTGGTAATCTTTGAGAGAAACTGGCCCCTGGACTTTCTCACCTTGTTGATAAACTTGTTCTTGTTCTGGTTCTTGTTATTTTGTACCTCGACCGGTTCCCCCTCCCTGACCCTTCCTTTATTCCTGGAATGCAAGCGTGGGTGCCTGGCGAATGAACGTGGATGTGCCTGAGGTGAGTACGACCTTTCCTTTCGGTGTTGTTTATGTTCCACTGTGTAAGTGTGTCTTGAGTTGCCTTAGTCCCTTGCTCCGCTTCACTGCCCCTCCATGCCTCTTCCCTTCCCCCTTTGCACCGACCCCCTACTTGAGTGAAAGACGTATCCACCCTTGGTTCTTCAACCACCTTGCGCCCCCCACCCCCCTCGCACACCCCTGGGTTTGCCACCCTTCCTGTACCCCCTCACGCATCCGCCTCATGATTCCCCTTGTCCCTTGGACCCTGCATTGATTGTGTGTGTACACATTTTGAACCCCCACCCCCTCCCTTTGGGCTATTGGTGCCTCTCTCTCCCTGTGATGACTCGGGCTGCCTCCCCTCGGGGAAGGAATGCCCACACGAGATCCTGAGGGAAGTACCTTACCTCGATAAACCATGTGGAGAGACACCAGCCCTCGTTCCTTGTACCCCTCTATACCCTCTTCTCTGGACCCCCTTCCCCCCCATGACAACAATATTCTGTTTTCCACTAAGCATGTAGCAGGCATTAATAATGGAGCAGCCAATGCCCTCTCGTGCTTCCAGATGAAGCATTTCCACTTTACAGGACCAATCGGTAGTGGTTTCGAGGCAGGCATAGGGGGTGGCCCTGCATCGAAGGGACACATTACTTGGACTTTTGGGATAGCATCCCAGCAATCAGGATATACGGTTTACACATCCAGGCTGGCCAATTATCATCACAATCACATCCTGCAGCACTGTGACAGGGGACATAAGAGAATCTCTATTGGCTCTTTCCTATACAGATGCTTCCAACTTCCCAGTAACAAGTGGGGGAGAAACATTGGGATGGTCATAGAACAGAATGAGGATATTTGGTTGACCTTTCTTCTGGCCAATTGGCATCACAAACCGATCTTATACCAAAGTGACTGTGAAGTTTTTGCAGGATTCTCTGTTGGCAAGTCCCTGGAACAGGAAGGTTAATAATAAGATCTCCAACCAATGGTATAGCTCTGAGTGAAGAAGTGCTAAAAAGCAGTTGATATATCTTAAGAGAAAGTGGGTGCACAATCCTTCGATTAAAGCTAAAGAGGAACTTTTATCAATGAGGACTCAGTATTCCGGACTGCTTAAATCTACAAGGTTGACTTATTTCCATCTCCAATGGGCCAGGATGGCTGTGGATCTTTCAATTGTCAATACGGGGAGGTTCTGGTCCTCCTTAAACAAAAGGAGGTTCTGGTCCTCCTTAAAGCCACGGATGGGACAGAGGGCTCAAACCCCCACGAATTCTGAGTGGGTGTCCTTTTTTGGGGACCTTTACTCAGAACATGAGCTAGGAGTGGAGGACCTTGCAGCAGGGGTAGAGGTAGCATCCCCCCACGAATGGGACATTGAGGATTTTGCGGAGACCAAAATTAAGGAGCTTATTATGAAATTAAAACCTAACAAGACTCTGGGCCCTGATCTTCTATCAGCAGGGATCCTTCAGGCAGCCCCAGGTTGGTGGGCTTGTGTTTTATCTAAACTGTTTCTAATGGTGGCTGAGGTGGGTGGTCCCCCTCAAGCTTGGATGCAAAGCATCATTGTCCCAATCTTTAAAAAAGGGAGGTTCCAGGACCCTGCCTGCTATAGGTCAATTATTTTAATATCAAATGTGGGCAAACTATATGCCCGGCTGCTTTTAGTGCAGCTGGAGAGATGGGTCAAGGAGGCATCAATTATTCCTGATGAGCAGTATGGATTCCGGACTGGGCGTGCCACCCTGGATTGTTGTTTTATTCTGAATCATATTATTCATAAGATCTGTAAGATTAGGAAAGGCAAATTATATATGGCCTCTGCTGACCTATCGAAGGTCTTTGACTCTGTGCCCAGGACCCGCTTGTGGGTGAAATTGAGGGTCCTGGGCATTGAGCCAAAATTACTCTCAGCAATAATTAATCTGTGTTCCAACAACGAGGCAAGAGTGAACGCAGGCAGGGTGCATGGATTGAGTGAGCTAATACCTATTTAAATAGGGGGGTGACAGGGGGCGTTATTGCACCCCTGCTCCTTAATTTGTACCTCTCTGACCTTCCCAGTGCTATCCAATCTGAGGCAATCCATGCCCCTAGAGTCGGAGAAGTTCAGTTGGGGTTTTTACAATTTGGGGATGATGTTGTGTTCCTTTCCCAAACTAAAATTGGTATCAAAAGAGCTTTAGAGAAATTTCACGAATACTGTATCATGAATGGTCTTGCTTTGAACACCACTATCATGGTGTTCAGTAGAAGGAAATTACCAGAGTGTTGGGAACTGGGTGCAGGTAAAGTCTCCCTAGTATACTCGTTTAATTATTTTGGGGTAACCTTCAATACTGTAGGAACCCGGAATCTCCATGTCTGTAATAAGGCAAATGTAGCTATGTGAATGATGCGTGCTCTGATGAAAGTTACCAAGATAACTGAGGGACTTCATGTCTCTGCATTGTTGAGGGTATATGCCACTAAGATCCCACCGACTCTCCTGTTTGGAATGGAGCTTACACCGTATACTGACTTCTCAGCATTAGAGAAGGTTCAAAATCTGTTCCTCAGGTGTCTCCTCAATGTGGCCCCTACTGTTCCCGGGGCCATATTGAGGGCAGAAACAGGCATTCCGTCAATTTTGTCCCTGGTAAAAAAAGGCCCTTGTGAGGTATTAGCTGAAGCTGGTTGCTCAGCAGGATACAGCCCTGCCCCACCAATGTTTGAGAGAAGAGTTGAAGGCCTACAGACTTATTCATGGATTGTATACCTGGGGCATCTGATTAGTGAGCTTGGGTTTTCCTTTCAGTATTTCAGTGGTAGATCATTTACAGCCATCCAGTGAGAGGTTCTGACTAGGATCCAGGATATCGTGAATCAGGATGATATTGCAGCATTAAATGTGTGGAAGGTTGCACCCATGCTCGGGACATTCAAAACCAATTCTGGTCTTGAACCATACTTGGATTTGATTGGGAATCCTAAACTTCGGAAAGCATATATGATATTAAGGTTCCAGCTTCTTTTGACGGCGGTTGTAGAGGGATGGCATAAAGGCACCCCTTATCCGCTTAGACTATGTTCTTGTTATATGGGCAAGGTGGAATCTTCTGACCATTTTCTTCTGAGGTGCCCTTATTATGATACCTTAAAGGCAGTAAGGGTATTTTCAGATGTTATGAGATCACAGTCAACCACAGTGAAACACGGTCAATCCCATGGCGGGGCCAAGCACCCTGAACGTCTGTTCAGTAGACACCAGATGTTCACCACAGTCAATATCCACCAGGGGTCAAAATCAACCACGCTTCCGGAGCTCCAGCCCGGACCATCGCCAAAAGCATAGTCAAAGCAATTCCCACTGGGAAACAATAAAAGTAACATCTGAACGGCAACCACCGGCTGGAATCAAACAAAAGGATTCCCAGCCAGGGACAATTCATTCAACGTCACTGCCAGGCAACCAGCAACAACACAGGCTGCAGAGGGAGACTTAAAGGGCACACAGCATCAGGGGGATGTGGCAGGATGGAGAGAGGTGGAAGGGAGAGGAGAGTGGCGGGCGAGAGAGTGAGGGAGGAGGAGGAGTAGGAGGCGGTGGAGGCGCAGGCAGAGGAGTAGGTGGTTGTGCTGCACATGGAGGAGGTGGAGAGACAGCATCAGCAGCAGCAGCTGGGACAGGCCGCCAGGGGACAACAACCGGGCCGGGGGAGGAGGTACCCTGGAAACATGTAAGCACCAAGTGGGCCGGGTGGCTGGCTGGTCGGCAGGAGGGGAGGAAGGGGGCAGGCCATGGAACAGGGGCAGAAAGGCAACCAACCAACCCCCCCAAGTCCCCCAGACACAGAAAAGGGGCCGGGAGACCGAGCCCCCGGAGGTGATGGGTGCACCCCCAGCAGAGTAGGAGAAGGAGCAGGAGGACCCAGAGGGACCATGGGGGAGACTGCCCTACCACAGAGGGGGGAAATGGGGGCACCGGGAGACCCAGGATTTTATCCAAATCTGGGGGACCCTGGAGCATCAACTGGATCTCGCGCTCAGTCAGCACAATGAGCAATGTTCCAGGAGATAGTGCTGGACATGGAGTCAGCGGGGCATCACAGGACCATGGTACACTGCCGCTCAAAGGCCAAGGAGCTAAAGAGGGGGTACAAGGTCATCTGGGACAACAACCAGCAGTCCGGACACGGAGCCCAGACTGCCCCCTACTATGAGGCCCTGGACCGCATCCTCCATATGAAGGGATCGATAGTAGCCCCGTGCCTCATGGGGAGCACCGTGATCCAGGGCAGGGAACAGGCCGAGGTACCCCCTCCCCTTGCCACCTCACAAGAAGACACCAGTTCCAGGGCCCCCGAACCCCTGGAGGAGCATCCAGGGACCTGCCGGACCAGGAGCCCCCCCAACACCAGCCTGGAGAGCCCCCCCGGTCGGACAGGCTGACTCCAAGGCTGGCACACTGATCACCCTCAGCCAGTGCTACATGGAGGGGCCTGCCTCAGAGGGATTGGAGACCAACATCGAGGGTAAGCAGGCAGATGGGAGGGGAGATGGTCTGGGGGAGGGGGGAGAAGGGAGCCCCAGGCAGGGTGGTGGCCCCATCCACCCCCAGTACTCTAGCCCATGGCATGGGGACACGGGGGCATGGGGGGGCACCCGGACATACCTACAGCCCTCCTCCTACCACCCCCATATCCCCACAGGGCATGGCACACCCCAGAACCTGAATCAGGTGGGCAAGGAGGCCGTCAGGGAGAAGCCCCTGCAGCAGCCAGAGGCCCTAGGTGAGGCACACCAGCAATGAGGAGGTCCCCCGATGAGGCCAGGAAGGGGACCTGAGTCACATGGGGTGGGGTGGGTGGGGCCTGGGCAATGAGGAAGGGGGGGCACTGGCTGCCTAAAGACGGGGGGCCTCACTACCCCCCAAGCCATGCCCCCGCCTAGGTTGCGGTCAGCCAGGGCAGCCACCCCATAACTGCTGTGCACTCTACAGGCCAGCCTGAGGGGCCCCAGCAACCCATAAACCCAGCACAATGGATAAAGGAGCACCGGGAATGGGTATGGCACCAGAGGGAGGACCAGGTGGAGGACATCGTTCACACCACCACGGAACAGAAGGAGTGGATAATAGCAGCCGTGGATCACATGGAGGCGGCCACAGAGCGATCCCTGCAACAGGCGGAGGCAAGGGACCGGAGGCTCCAGGCGGAGGTGCGCCTGGAACGGAGACGGGAGCACTTGGACCACAGCAGGCTGGTAGAGGTGTTTGGGCGGCTGGAACAGGTCATCGAGGGGATGGTGTAGGAGCATTCCACTAAAATGGATAGGTCCCACAACATCGGGACCTCCCTGCTCCTGCACGCTGGCACCATGAGTGCCTGTGTGATGGCAGCCGCCCCACCGGGCACCCTGCATACCCAGGCTCCCATGCCAGGCCCCCCAGCACCCCCACCACCTCCCCAACAGCCCCAGCTGCTAGCCCACCAGTTGAGGCTGTGCATCCTCCTCCCAATTCATGTAGGCCTCCAGAGGGAGCAGCCACCCAGGGGGGACCCTCAGGTCCCAGGCCCTCCCTCCCACCACCGCCTGCCCCGCCAGACACCAAGACCTCCCAGGACACCGTTGGGGACACGGACAGCAGGGGGGAGGGAATCTCCCAGAGCTCTGAAGTACCCACAGGCTGGGGGAGGGGGAGGCCCTGGAGACGCGGGGGATGGGGGAAAGGGGGAGGGCAGTCTGAAGGGGACATGGAACCTGCAAGGTGAGGGTGGTGTGGTGTATGGGGCACATGTACTTGGGTGAGGGAATAAATTCCAGGGCACCACTACCTCCTCCTTCAGTCTGTTCATGGGCCCGGGGGTGGGGGTGGACCAATGGCCGTAGAGGGGCTCACCCAGGGAGCTGATGGGGGCCCTAGGGAGGTGGGGTCAGGGTTGAGTGCCCTCACACCTCGGCCTCATGACTGATATGCCTGGCCAGGGCAGCATGGATTTGCTTGGTGTATCGGTACTCCCCTGGGTTCTCGGCATTCACATACAGGGGCACAGGGCCGGGAAGGTGCCAGGGCACAGGGTATTCAAGGGCAGCCCCATCGGTCTCTCACACATTGTGCAGCACACAGAAGGCACCTATCACCAGGGCCGAGGTGTTCACCGTGTGGTCCAGCCATCCAGCGAGGCTCCTCCAGCGCTGCTTGAGGGCCCCAAAGGCCCACTAGACCACGGTACGGCTTGCACACAGGTGGGAATTGTACAGCACTGCCTCTGGGGTCTGGGTGACCAGGTACACCTTCATCAGCCACCAGGTGAGGGGATAAGCTGGGTCCCCCAGGATACAGGGGGGCATTAGCACCCCCTCGATCCGTGTCATCCCCATGTCCGCAAAATCCCCACAGTACATCCGGGCATAGAAGGGGGAGATGGTCATGATCCGGACATCATAGCTACACCCAGAGTTGCCCGTGAAGATGTTTATGAACCACCCCCGGTGGTCCATGACAGCCTGCAGCTGCAGGGAGTGGTAACCGTGCCTGTTGACATACTTCACGGCCTCCCCAGTNTTTCATATAACTTCTGTTCCCTTTTTAGGGTTTATTATCTCCCCAACAGGGATACAAATGGATCCAAGCAAGGTGGACGCTATTAGTCTCTGGCCCCCCCGCACATCAGTAAAAGCCCTACAACATTTCTTAGGCAGTACGAACTATTATCATCAATATATTCCAGACTATGCGGATCGAACCATACCACTGACTATCCCATTAAAGAAGCGGGCTCTGTTTCAATGGGGGGAGGTGCAAGAACGCGTCTTCACGCAACTCAAGAAGGCCTTCATGTCAGCCCCCTTGCTTCAACACCCAGATGTGGAACAACCTTTTATTGTGGAGGCCGACGCGTCCAACACTGCCATAGGGACCGTCTTGACCCAGTTACAAGGGAAGGACGGGTTATGACTACCTTGTGCCTTTTATACCAGGCAATTAACAGCAGCCGAACGTAATTATATGATTCTAGATAAGGAACTTCTAGCAATTAAGGCAGCATTTGAAACATGGAGACACTTTTTGGAAGGGGATCCCCACCCGGTATAAGTTCTCACCGATCATAAAAATCTCACTTTTCTACAGACCGCTCGAATTAACAGTGCCCGACATGCATGGTGGTCTTTATTCTTCTCCCGTTTTCATTTCTCCATTCAGTATCACCCAGGTTCCCAGAACACACTAGCAGACGCTCTCTCTCGCTGTCTCAACACCGAGGATTTAGCACCAGAGGTAGCCGGTCCTGTTCTCCACCCCAAAGTATTCGCCGCCACCTTCCCAACCTTATGAAAACTCCAAGAGGTAAGCAAGCAACAGCCAAGATGTCCCGACTACCAACCACGGGGGGGTCTTTATTACTACAAGGAGAAAATAGTCATTCCCTCCAAATATCAGCCTCACGTCCTCTGGGCTCACCACGATTCCCCTTTAGTGGGCCACTTTGGACAACAGCGCACCCTGTCGCTCATCTGTTGAGCCTTTTGGTGGCCCGGACTCCGATGGGACGTAGAACGATACGTCCAAGGGTGTTCCACCTGTGCCCGAACCAAGACCCCCCACCAAGCCCATGCAGGACTAATACAAATAATGAAGAACCCCCAAGGCCCATGGCAGAGGATTGCCATGGATTTCATAGTAAGCCTTCCCCCCTCTGTGTGGAAGGACACCATCCTGGTTGTTGTGGACTACTTCACAAAGCTGGCACATTTCATCCCTTACAAAGGACTACCCACAGCACGAAAGACCGCCGGGATGATCCTCCAAGACATCATCCGCCTCCATGGGCTACGCCAGACGATCGTATCAGATAGAGGACCTCAGTTCATTTCCCGCTTCTGGTGCACCTTCTTTCTCTTATTAGGGGTTAACCTGCAGCCTACCATGGCATACCATCCCCAAGCCAATGGCCAAGTGGAGCGGATTGACCAGCACATCAAACAGTATCTACATTGTTTTTGTACATATTTGCAAGATGACTGGACCAAACACTTATCGATGGCCGAGTTCACGTACAATAACGGACCAAATGCCTCCATAGGAAATTCTCCCCTTTTTATAACCCTCCTTTATGCTTTCCCAAGGTATCCGCAGCGACAGTCCCCACGGCCAGAGCACTAGTGACCTAAATCAAGATGGCCCAAAGACTAGCTCAATGCTGTCTTCGAGAGGCTTGCCTTCATTATAAAGCTGCCGCGGACAAACGACGATGACCAGGACCCCTGCTACAGGTAGGGGATCTTGCTTGGGTCTGAAAAAAGAATTACCCCTCCTTACGCCCCTCAGCAAAGTTAGATGATACCTATATGGGCCCCTTCCCAATCAAATGTAAACTGAATGACATTACCTATGTGGTGTCCCGCCCAGCTCACCTTAAGATACATCCCTCTTTCCATGTTTCCCTCCTCAAGAAGGCACATCCTCCCCTATATTCCACCCCGACATCCCCCCTCCACCCCTTCTCCTTCCTGGGGGCCCTGAGTACTCCATCCATGCCATTATGGACTCTCGCATTCTTGGCTCTTGCTTATACTATTTAGTTGACTGTACACACTATGAGCCAGCCGAACGCTCCTAGGAGCTGGCTGTGAATGTTCAAGCCCCTCGTCTCGTCCTTGCCTTCCACCCCCACCATCCTTCCAAGCCCAGCCTCCCTGCCCATTTCGGGGGTGGGTGGGGCCTTGGATGGGGGGGTCATGTCACGCCGCGCCTGCAGGCACCAGCGCAGCATGACAGGTCGCACAGCAGTGCTCCCTTGTGGGTCGGGCAAGGGAAGGGGGTCCCCCAAGCCATCAAGATCTGGGAGGAGGGATCGAACACAATGGGGGAAGGCCCCACCCCCCACCCCAGATTTCCAAAGGGTCCTGCCTCAGCACAGCTCACACCTAGTCGAAGCTGCATAGCGTGGGGGGGGTGGGGCTCATGTAGCACAGCTGCAGGGCAGGATTACGGACAGATAAAGGCAGTCGGTGGGGCGCAGGTTCCCCGCTGGTAATCTTTGAGAGAAACTGGCCCCTGGACTTTCTCACCTTGTTGATAAACTTGTTCTTGTTCTGGTTCTTGTTATTTTGTACCTCGACCGGTTCCCCCTCCCTGACCCTTCCTTTATTCCTGGAATGCAAGCGTGGGTGCCTGGCGAATGAACGTGGATGTGCCTGAGGTGAGTACGACCTTTCCTTTCGGTGTTGTTTATGTTCCACTGTGTAAGTGTGTCTTGAGTTGCCTTAGTCCCTTGCTCCGCTTCACTGCCCCTCCATGCCTCTTCCCTTCCCCCTTTGCACCGACCCCCTACTTGAGTGAAAGACGTATCCACCCTTGGTTCTTCAACCACCTTGCGCCCCCCACCCCCCTCGCACACCCCTGGGTTTGCCACCCTTCCTGTACCCCCTCACGCATCCGCCTCATGATTCCCCTTGTCCCTTGGACCCTGCATTGATTGTGTGTGTACACATTTTGAACCCCCACCCCCTCCCTTTGGGCTATTGGTGCCTCTCTCTCCCTGTGATGACTCGGGCTGCCTCCCCTCGGGGAAGGAATGCCCACACGAGATCCTGAGGGAAGTACCTTACCTCGATAAACCATGTGGAGAGACACCAGCCCTCGTTCCTTGTACCCCTCTATACCCTCTTCTCTGGACCCCCTTCCCCCCCATGACAACAATATTCTGTTTTCCACTAAGCATGTAGCAGGCATTAATAATGGAGCAGCCAATGCCCTCTCGTGCTTCCAGATGAAGCATTTCCACTTTACAGGACCAATCGGTAGTGGTTTCGAGGCAGGCATAGGGGGTGGCCCTGCATCGAAGGGACACATTACTTGGACTTTTGGGATAGCATCCCAGCAATCAGGATATACGGTTTACACATCCAGGCTGGCCAATTATCATCACAATCACATCCTGCAGCACTGTGACAGGGGACATAAGAGAATCTCTATTGGCTCTTTCCTATACAGATGCTTCCAACTTCCCAGTAACAAGTGGGGGAGAAACATTGGGATGGTCATAGAACAGAATGAGGATATTTGGTTGACATTTCTTCTGGCCAATTGGCATCACAAACCGATCTTATACCAAAGTGACTGTGAAGTTTTTGCAGGATTCTCTGTTGGCAAGTCCCTGGAACAGGAAGGTTAATAATAAGATCTCCAACCAATGGTATAGCTCTGAGTGAAGAAGTGCTAAAAAGCAGTTGATATATCTTAAGAGAAAGTGGGTGCACAATCCTTCGATTAAAGCTAAAGAGGAACTTTTATCAATGAGGACTCAGTATTCCGGACTGCTTAAATCTACAAGGTTGACTTATTTCCATCTCCAATGGGCCAGGATGGCTGTGGATCTTTCAATTGTCAATACGGGGAGGTTCTGGTCCTCCTTAAACAAAAGGAGGTTCTGGTCCTCCTTAAAGCCACGGATGGGACAGAGGGCTCAAACCCCCACGAATTCTGAGTGGGTGTCCTTTTTTGGGGACCTTTACTCAGAACATGAGCTAGGAGTGGAGGACCTTGCAGCAGGGGTAGAGGTAGCATCCCCCCACGAATGGGACATTGAGGATTTTGCGGAGACCAAAATTAAGGAGCTTATTATGAAATTAAAACCTAACAAGACTCTGGGCCCTGATCTTCTATCAGCAGGGATCCTTCAGGCAGCCCCAGGTTGGTGGGCTTGTGTTTTATCTAAACTGTTTCTAATGGTGGCTGAGGTGGGTGGTCCCCCTCAAGCTTGGATGCAAAGCATCATTGTCCCAATCTTTAAAAAAGGGAGGTTCCAGGACCCTGCCTGCTATAGGTCAATTATTTTAATATCAAATGTGGGCAAACTATATGCCCGGCTGCTTTTAGTGCAGCTGGAGAGATGGGTCAAGGAGGCATCAATTATTCCTGATGAGCAGTATGGATTCCGGACTGGGCGTGCCACCCTGGATTGTTGTTTTATTCTGAATCATATTATTCATAAGATCTGTAAGATTAGGAAAGGCAAATTATATATGGCCTCTGCTGACCTATCGAAGGTCTTTGACTCTGTGCCCAGGACCCGCTTGTGGGTGAAATTGAGGGTCCTGGGCATTGAGCCAAAATTACTCTCAGCAATAATTAATCTGTGTTCCAACAACGAGGCAAGAGTGAACGCAGGCAGGGTGCATGGATTGAGTGAGCTAATACCTATTTAAATAGGGGGGTGACAGGGGGCGTTATTGCACCCCTGCTCCTTAATTTGTACCTCTCTGACCTTCCCAGTGCTATCCAATCTGAGGCAATCCATGCCCCTAGAGTCGGAGAAGTTCAGTTGGGGTTTTTACAATTTGGGGATGATGTTGTGTTCCTTTCCCAAACTAAAATTGGTATCAAAAGAGCTTTAGAGAAATTTCACGAATACTGTATCATGAATGGTCTTGCTTTGAACACCACTAAGACCAAGATCATGGTGTTCAGTAGAAGGAAATTACCAGAGTGTTGGGAACTGGGTGCAGGTAAAGTCTCCCTAGTATACTCGTTTAATTATTTTGGGGTAACCTTCAATACTGTAGGAACCCGGAATCTCCATGTCTGTAATAAGGCAAATGTAGCTATGTGAATGATGCGTGCTCTGATGAAAGTTACCAAGATAACTGAGGGACTTCATGTCTCTGCATTGTTGAGGGTATATGCCACTAAGATCCCACCGACTCTCCTGTTTGGAATGGAGCTTACACCGTATACTGACTTCTCAGCATTAGAGAAGGTTCAAAATCTGTTCCTCAGGTGTCTCCTCAATGTGGCCCCTACTGTTCCCGGGGCCATATTGAGGGCAGAAACAGGCATTCCGTCAATTTTGTCCCTGGTAAAAAAAGGCCCTTGTGAGGTATTAGCTGAAGCTGGTTGCTCAGCAGGATACAGCCCTGCCCCACCAATGTTTGAGAGAAGAGTTGAAGGCCTACAGACTTATTCATGGATTGTATACCTGGGGCATCTGATTAGTGAGCTTGGGTTTTCCTTTCAGTATTTCAGTGGTAGATCATTTACAGCCATCCAGTGAGAGGTTCTGACTAGGATCCAGGATATCGTGAATCAGGATGATATTGCAGCATTAAATGTGTGGAAGGTTGCACCCATGCTCGGGACATTCAAAACCAATTCTGGTCTTGAACCATACTTGGATTTGATTGGGAATCCTAAACTTCGGAAAGCATATATGATATTAAGGTTCCAGCTTCTTTTGACGGCGGTTGTAGAGGGATGGCATAAAGGCACCCCTTATCCGCTTAGACTATGTTCTTGTTATATGGGCAAGGTGGAATCTTCTGACCATTTTCTTCTGAGGTGCCCTTATTATGATACCTTAAAGGCAGTAAGGGTATTTTCAGATGTTATGAGATCACAGTCAACCACAGTGAAACACGGTCAATCCCATGGCGGGGCCAAGCACCCTGAACGTCTGTTCAGTAGACACCAGATGTTCACCACAGTCAATATCCACCAGGGGTCAAAATCAACCACGCTTCCGGAGCTCCAGCCCGGACCATCGCCAAAAGCATAGTCAAAGCAATTCCCACTGGGAAACAATAAAAGTAACATCTGAACGGCAACCACCGGCTGGAATCAAACAAAAGGATTCCCAGCCAGGGACAATTCATTCAACGTCACTGCCAGGCAACCAGCAACAACACAGGCTGCAGAGGGAGACTTAAAGGGCACACAGCATCAGGGGGATGTGGCAGGATGGAGAGAGGTGGAAGGGAGAGGAGAGTGGCGGGCGAGAGAGTGAGGGAGGAGGAGGAGTAGGAGGCGGTGGAGGCGCAGGCAGAGGAGTAGGTGGTTGTGCTGCACATGGAGGAGGTGGAGAGACAGCATCAGCAGCAGCAGCTGGGACAGGCCGCCAGGGGACAACAACCGGGCCGGGGGAGGAGGTACCCTGGAAACATGTAAGCACCAAGTGGGCCGGGTGGCTGGCTGGTCGGCAGGAGGGGAGGAAGGGGGCAGGCCATGGAACAGGGGCAGAAAGGCAACCAACCAACCCCCCCAAGTCCCCCAGACACAGAAAAGGGGCCGGGAGACCGAGCCCCCGGAGGTGATGGGTGCACCCCCAGCAGAGTAGGAGAAGGAGCAGGAGGACCCAGAGGGACCATGGGGGAGACTGCCCTACCACAGAGGGGGGAAATGGGGGCACCGGGAGACCCAGGATTTTATCCAAATCTGGGGGACCCTGGAGCATCAACTGGATCTCGCGCTCAGTCAGCACAATGAGCAATGTTCCAGGAGATAGTGCTGGACATGGAGTCAGCGGGGCATCACAGGACCATGGTACACTGCCGCTCAAAGGCCAAGGAGCTAAAGAGGGGGTACAAGGTCATCTGGGACAACAACCAGCAGTCCGGACACGGAGCCCAGACTGCCCCCTACTATGAGGCCCTGGACCGCATCCTCCATATGAAGGGATCGATAGTAGCCCCGTGCCTCATGGGGAGCACCGTGATCCAGGGCAGGGAACAGGCCGAGGTACCCCCTCCCCTTGCCACCTCACAAGAAGACACCAGTTCCAGGGCCCCCGAACCCCTGGAGGAGCATCCAGGGACCTGCCGGACCAGGAGCCCCCCCAACACCAGCCTGGAGAGCCCCCCCGGTCGGACAGGCTGACTCCAAGGCTGGCACACTGATCACCCTCAGCCAGTGCTACATGGAGGGGCCTGCCTCAGAGGGATTGGAGACCGACATCGAGGGTAAGCAGGCAGATGGGAGGGGAGATGGTCTGGGGGAGGGGGGAGAAGGGAGCCCCAGGCAGGGTGGTGGCCCCATCCACCCCCAGTACTCTAGCCCATGGCATGGGGACACGGGGGCATGGGGGGGCACCCGGACATACCTACAGCCCTCCTCCTACCACCCCCATATCCCCACAGGGCATGGCACACCCCAGAACCTGAATCAGGTGGGCAAGGAGGCCGTCAGGGAGAAGCCCCTGCAGCAGCCAGAGGCCCTAGGTGAGGCACACCAGCAATGAGGAGGTCCCCCGATGAGGCCAGGAAGGGGACCTGAGTCACATGGGGTGGGGTGGGTGGGGCCTGGGCAATGAGGAAGGGGGGGCACTGGCTGCCTAAAGACGGGGGGCCTCACTACCCCCCAAGCCATGCCCCCGCCTAGGTTGCGGTCAGCCAGGGCAGCCACCCCATAACTGCTGTGCACTCTACAGGCCAGCCTGAGGGGCCCCAGCAACCCATAAACCCAGCACAATGGATAAAGGAGCACCGGGAATGGGTATGGCACCAGAGGGAGGACCAGGTGGAGGACATCGTTCACACCACCACGGAACAGAAGGAGTGGATAATAGCAGCCGTGGATCACATGGAGGCGGCCACAGAGCGATCCCTGCAACAGGCGGAGGCAAGGGACCGGAGGCTCCAGGCGGAGGTGCGCCTGGAACGGAGACGGGAGCACTTGGACCACAGCAGGCTGGTAGAGGTGTTTGGGCGGCTGGAACAGGTCATCGAGGGGATGGTGTAGGAGCATTCCACTAAAATGGATAGGTCCCACAACATCGGGACCTCCCTGCTCCTGCACGCTGGCACCATGAGTGCCTGTGTGATGGCAGCCGCCCCACCGGGCACCCTGCATACCCAGGCTCCCATGCCAGGCCCCCCAGCACCCCCACCACCTCCCCAACAGCCCCAGCTGCTAGCCCACCAGTTGAGGCTGTGCATCCTCCTCCCAATTCATGTAGGCCTCCAGAGGGAGCAGCCACCCAGGGGGGACCCTCAGGTCCCAGGCCCTCCCTCCCACCACCGCCTGCCCCGCCAGACACCAAGACCTCCCAGGACACCGTTGGGGACACGGACAGCAGGGGGGAGGGAATCTCCCAGAGCTCTGAAGTACCCACAGGCTGGGGGAGGGGGAGGCCCTGGAGACGCGGGGGATGGGGGAAAGGGGGAGGGCAGTCTGAAGGGGACATGGAACCTGCAAGGTGAGGGTGGTGTGGTGTATGGGGCACATGTACTTGGGTGAGGGAATAAATTCCAGGGCACCACTACCTCCTCCTTCAGTCTGTTCATGGGCCCGGGGGTGGGGGTGGACCAATGGCCGTAGAGGGGCTCACCCAGGGAGCTGATGGGGGCCCTAGGGAGGTGGGGTCAGGGTTGAGTGCCCTCACACCTCGGCCTCATGACTGATATGCCTGGCCAGGGCAGCATGGATTTGCTTGGTGTATCGGTACTCCCCTGGGTTCTCGGCATTCACATACAGGGGCACAGGGCCGGGAAGGTGCCAGGGCACAGGGTATTCAAGGGCAGCCCCATCGGTCTCTCACACATTGTGCAGCACACAGAAGGCACCTATCACCAGGGCCGAGGTGTTCACCGTGTGGTCCAGCCATCCAGCGAGGCTCCTCCAGCGCTGCTTGAGGGCCCCAAAGGCCCACTAGACCACGGTACGGCTTGCACACAGGTGGGAATTGTACAGCACTGCCTCTGGGGTCTGGGTGACCAGGTACACCTTCATCAGCCACCAGGTGAGGGGATAAGCTGGGTCCCCCAGGATACAGGGGGGCATTAGCACCCCCTCGATCCGTGTCATCCCCATGTCCGCAAAATCCCCACAGTACATCCGGGCATAGAAGGGGGAGATGGTCATGATCCGGACATCATAGCTACACCCAGAGTTGCCCGTGAAGATGTTTATGAACCACCCCCGGTGGTCCATGACAGCCTGCAGCTGCAGGGAGTGGTAACCGTGCCTGTTGACATACTTCACGGCCTCCCCAGTGGAGGGGCGCAGGATCTCTATGTGGGTTCCGTCCACAGTGCCCATGCAGTTGGGGAACCCTCCAGCCACAAAGCTGGCCATCCCGGCTGCCTGGTAGGGCTGATGCGGCAGCAGCTTTTACCGCGCCGCAATTCCGTTCCGCTATTTCGGAATTGCCCGCGCCACACCGCGACAATTCTGCGGATATTTTGCTAATTCCGCCGGAATTCTGCAAATCGTGGAATTGCGGAAAAATCGCGGAAATTGCGGAAAACCGCTATTCCGCGATTTTTTGGCGCTGGCGGAATTGCGGAAATAGCGAAAATGTCATATTTCCACGATTCCACTAAGTTGCGGAATTAAATAAGCGGAACCGCGGAACCACGGAATGAAACCGCGGAATGAAAGCCTCTGCCATGCCATTCCACTAATTGCGGAAACACTGTTTCCGCCAGAAATAGCTACCGCTGCGATATTCCGCTACAGCCCTACTCACTGGTCCACCAGCTGGATTGCTCGATCCAGGACCACGCCCTCCACAGCCTCACATACATCCTGGAGATTCCAGGCAATGGTGCTCACCCAGACTCCGAAGTGCTGGTAGACTGACCGGCAGGAGTTGGGCGTTGAGAGGGCCCAGACCCCGATGGCCATCCACTGGACCATGGGGATGGAATTCCTCAGTGTGCTGCCACTCCAGCCAGGGTGTCAGCAGCTCTGCAAGGCACAGTAGGGTGAGCTTGTCTATCCAAAAGTGCACCCTCCAGGCAGCCTCGTCCCACTGAGGCAGAGCCCGGGACCCCCCCCCCCTTTGGCTGCTCTGTGACCCATACCCACTGGGCAATGGGCATAGTGAGCAAGGTGGTGTGCCGCATGGACTCCCTCCGCCATTAGAGGAGCCCGGCCACCTCTCAGAGCACTGCAGCCATGTTCCAGCCATGGATCAGAGCCTGCCAGTCCTCCCCGGACACCCAATGACCCCTGAGCTGGGCCAGGGAGCACCTGCAGCCTTGGTGGGCTCCCCGGGCCCTTGTAGTGCACCAGGCCAAGCTAACCTGCAGGTGGGTGCCCAGGTGCAACTCTGCGGTCAGGATGCACAGCTTATTGGTGTGCGACCGGTACCACTCGGCACAGAGCGCTAGGTGCATCCCACAGGTGCCCAACCTGTCTCTCTGCATGGTGCCTTCTGCCCCGGGTGGGGTGCAGTCAGCCCTGTTATAGCCTGGGACATGTGGTGCCCTTCCCCAGGTCATGACCCGGCAGCAGGGTGAGGACACCTGTGTAGCCCCAGGGTGGCCACCTCCTGGCTCACCTGGCCACCTCCAGCAGGGCAGGCGGGCCAGAGCACCGGGGGCACATAATTTGGTGCACCTACTATCCTTGCATGGGGCCTTGCCCATCGCCCAGTGTTCGCCCAGGTGTGCTGGCAGCAGCTGCACTCCTGTCATCACCTCCCACCCCTCTGTGCTGGCAACATTGTGTCCTTGCTGGTCTGATTAGTGTGTCAGCTGTCCCTGTCTCTTATACACATCTTACCCAAGAGGGAGGACATACTCCGAGGCCTCCCCATCCGATGGGCGGAGGATCTCAATGTGGGTGCCATCCATGGTGCCCATGCAGTTGGGGAACCCTCCAGCCGTGAAGCCGGCCATCATGGCCTCCTGGTCCACCAGCTGGATTGCTCGATCCAGGACCACGCCCTCCACAGCCTCACATACATCCTGGAGATTCCAGGCAATGGTGCTCACCCAGACTCCGAAGTGCTGGTAGACTGACCGGCAGGAGTTGGGCGTTGAGAGGGCCCAGACCCCGATGGCCATCCACTGGACCATGGGGATGGAATTCCTCAGTGTGCTGCCACTCCAGCCAGGGTGTCAGCAGCTCTGCAAGGCACAGTAGGGTGAGCTTGTCTATCCAAAAGTGCACCCTCCAGGCAGCCTCGTCCCACTGAGGCAGAGCCCGGGACCCCCCCCCCCTTTGGCTGCTCTGTGACCCATACCCACTGGGCAATGGGCATAGTGAGCAAGGTGGTGTGCCGCATGGACTCCCTCCGCCATTAGAGGAGCCCGGCCACCTCTCAGAGCACTGCAGCCATGTTCCAGCCATGGATCAGAGCCTGCCAGTCCTCCCCGGACACCCAATGACCCCTGAGCTGGGCCAGGGAGCACCTGCAGCCTTGGTGGGCTCCCCGGGCCCTTGTAGTGCACCAGGCCAAGCTAACCTGCAGGTGGGTGCCCAGGTGCAACTCTGCGGTCAGGATGCACAGCTTATTGGTGTGCGACCGGTACCACTCGGCACAGAGCGCTAGGTGCATCCCACAGGTGCCCAACCTGTCTCTCTGCATGGTGCCTTCTGCCCCGGGTGGGGTGCAGTCAGCCCTGTTATAGCCTGGGACATGTGGTGCCCTTCCCCAGGTCATGACCCGGCAGCAGGGTGAGGACACCTGTGTAGCCCCAGGGTGGCCACCTCCTGGCTCACCTGGCCACCTCCAGCAGGGCAGGCGGGCCAGAGCACCGGGGGCACATAATTTGGTGCACCTACTATCCTTGCATGGGGCCTTGCCCATCGCCCAGTGTTCGCCCAGGTGTGCTGGCAGCAGCTGCACTCCTGTCATCACCTCCCACCCCTCTGTGCTGGCAACATTGTGTCCTTGCTGGTCTGATTAGTGTGTCAGCAGTCCTGTCTGTGTGCTCAGTTCCTGCAGCTGTGCAGGGTCCGCAGCCCACGTCTCGCTCTGTTGATATGTCTTGTTGTGGCCCGTGGCCTTATCGCTTGGCCTTGGGGCTCCCCCATGTCCCCTCCCACCCCTCTGGGGAATGTGGGCCCCCTGTCCATGGTGTCAGTGTTCCTGGCTTGCTGGACCATGGCTGTCTGTGCTTGCACCGGGTTCCCGGCTCCCAGCCCCCATGGGGCCCCCCATAAGTGGACCTTCCGCAAGACCATGGCCCTGTGTGACTTGTGGCATACCCCGGCTGTGCAATTGCTCCTGAGCTGCCTGGACAGCCTCACAGATGCCTATGTGAGCCTGAGCTCTGGCCTTCATTACTTTGGCTATGAGGTGAGTGCCCATGACTTCCGGCTGCATGCTGAGATGCTGGGGCTGCTTCCCTTTCCTGATGGGTGCATTCCAGAGATGAGGTGCTCACATGTGGGGTGGTCTGTGGCAGAGATTGTGTCTGCCCTCTCTGTGTGCAGCCTGGTTGCCTACACGGTCTGCCTGGCAGAGGGGGGCTCTGTTGGAGCTGGGTCACCTCCTGTGGCCCCCTGCTGCTGACTCCTGCTTGTCGGAGCCCACCGTGGCAGAGCTGGTGGCACTGTCAGGTGTGTGGTCCCATTCTGATGTGAAGTTGGGGCTCTCCATGCAGGATCTGTTCGAGGCATACTACTTGGTCGCCCACCACATGTCCGTGCTGGGGTACAGCCATGGCAATCTCCATTGGCCGCACTTTGTTCACCTGGCAGGCCACCCGGCCCCTGGTCCCTTAGTGGCCCCCAGCCGCTGGCTGTGAGATCCCCTGTGCCTTCCAGGCCCCAGTTTTTGGCCCCGCTGTGAGCTCCCACCTCCACCCGGCTGCCGTGGTCCGTTTCCTGCTACCTCCTTGATGTCCCAGCCGTGCTGCTGTGCTGCCAGCTTCCCGGGGTACCACTGCCCCTGCCTGTGGCTCTGGTCCCCCTCCGCCCCCCCCTTTTTGCCTCTGCAATTGGTGTTCCCCTCCGTGGCTGCCGTCTCCACTTGCAGCAACAGCTGCTAACGCACCACGATTCCATTCTGCCATTTCGGAATTGCCCGCACCACACCGCGGCTTTTTTGCTGACATTCCGCTAATTCTGCTGACATTCTGCAAATTCGGAAACTATCAGAAAAATAGTGGAATTGTCAGAAACTGTCAGAAAACCACTGTTCCGCTATTTCGTGGCGCTGGCGGAATGGCGGAGGTAGAGAAAATGGCATGTTTCTGCTATTTGTGAAGCTTGTGGAAGTAGCGGAATGAAATTAGTGGAACTGCGGAAGTAGCAGCATGAAACTAGTGGAATGAAAGCCTCTGCCATGCCGTACCACTAATTTCGGAAACGCTGTTTCCGACGGAATTAGCTACCACTGCAACTTTCCGCTACAGCCCTAGTGTCCAGTGCCTGTGTCCAGCTCTCCGAAGCGCCCCCGGCTCCCTTGGGTGCTGCTGACCTTCCCCGTTTGCCTGCACTCCCTTGTGCACCCCAGACCCCCCCTTGGGTGCCTGTGTGGCCTCAGAGTTCAGGGGCCCCCGGACTGCACCTCCCCACTACCTCCCGGGGGTATGTGTGTGTTTTTACCTTTGGACCGGCTGCACGGCTCTGGTTCTCCTGCCTCCCCTCCATGGCACCCTCACCAGCACTTGGGGTCCGTGTGTGCCTCCTGGACCATGCCCCGGCCACTGCCTGTTTCATGTGGCCTCCCCCTGTGCCTGTACCGCGACCTTTCAGGTTTCCCCCCATTCTGGGACTGACTGTGTAGCTGTGGGGGTGCCCGTGTGGACTGCGCTGTGTTTGGGGGGTCTGACTTCCATTCCCTGTGCCCAGTCCTGCCCCTAGCTGTTAGGGAGGACAGGGGATGGAGGGAAAGGATCCACGGATACCTCCAAGCGTCACTCACCACACTCTGACACTCTCGCCAGCCGTTGAACTCCACTCGAGTAGCCTGGGAAAAACAACCCCTCAGGATATTGGGTGGCCTGTAATACTTTGCTAGAAGCAGGGCCCTTTCATCATTGGGGCGGAGGAACGCAACCTCGAGTGGAGCCCCTTCTCTCAGGCTCCCTTGTACACACCAATCACCCTGCTTGCACAGTGCTGTAGTCAGGGTAGGGGTTTGAGGGATTGTGGTTTGTAGTGGGGGAAGGCAGGGGAAGTAGAACCAGGAAATAAGGGTAGGAAGGAACCTTCACACACTACACAGGGAGGATGGGACCCAGACCGAGGTTTAGGCAGGGAAGTGCACCCACACGCCCGCTCCCACCAACCACCCAACACCACGCTC
>QEPC01001582.1:527044-563906 GCA_003113815.1 Sphenodon punctatus
GCAGCTGTGCAGGGTCCGCAGCCCACGTCTCGCTCTGTTGATATGTCTTGTTGTGGCCCGTGGCCTTATCGCTTGGCCTTGGGGCTCCCCCATGTCCCCTCCCACCCCTCTGGGGAATGTGGGCCCCCTGTCCATGGTGTCAGTGTTCCTGGCTTGCTGGACCATGGCTGTCTGTGCTTGCACCGGGTTCCTGGCTCCCAGCCCCCATGGGGCCCCCCATAAGTGGACCTTCCGCAAGACCATGGCCCTGTGTGACTTGTGGCATACCCCGGCTGTGCAATTGCTCCTGAGCTGCCTGGACAGCCTCACAGATGCCTATGTGAGCCTGAGCTCTGGCCTTCATTACTTTGGCTATGAGGTGAGTGCCCATGACTTCCGGCTGCATGCTGAGATGCTGGGGCTGCTTCCCTTTCCTGATGGGTGCATTCCAGAGATGAGGTGCTCACATGTGGGGTGGTCTGTGGCAGAGATTGTGTCTGCCCTCTCTGTGTGCAGCCTGGTTGCCTACACGGTCTGCCTGGCAGAGGGGGGCTCTGGCCTGGCCGTGTCCTACTTTGGCTGCATTCATGGGGCCCATGGGTACCAGAACTCTCATGGGGTGGTGTATCACCAGCTGTTGGAGCTGGGTCACCTCCTGTGGCCCCCTGCTGCTGACTCCTGCTTGTCGGAGCCCACCGTGGCAGAGCTGGTGGCACTGTCAGGTGTGTGGTCCCATTCTGATGTGAAGTTGGGGCTCTCCATGCAGGATCTGTTCGAGGCATACTACTTGGTCGCCCACCACATGTCCGTGCTGGGGTACAGCCATGGCAATCTCCATTGGCCGCACTTTGTTCACCTGGCAGGCCACCCGGTCCCTGGTCCCTTAGTGGCCCCCAGCCGCTGGCTGTGAGATCCCCTGTGCCTTCCAGGCCCCAGTTTTTGGCCCCGCTGTGAGCTCCCACCTCCACCCGGCTGCCGTGGTCCGTTTCCTGCTACCTCCTTGATGTCCCAGCCGTGCTGCTGTGCTGCCAGCTTCCCGGGGTACCACTGCCCCTGCCTGTGGCTCTGGTCCCCCTCCGCCCCCCCCTTTTTGCCTCTGCAATTGGTGTTCCCCTCCGTGGCTGCCGTCTCCACTTGCAGCAACAGCTGCTAACGCACCACGATTCCATTCTGCCATTTCGGAATTGCCCGCACCACACCGCGGCTTTTTTGCTGACATTCCGCTAATTCTGCTGACATTCTGCAAATTCGGAAACTATCAGAAAAATAGTGGAATTGTCAGAAACTGTCAGAAAACCACTGTTCCGCTATTTCGTGGCGCTGGCGGAATGGCGGAGGTAGAGAAAATGGCATGTTTCTGCTATTTGTGAAGCTTGTGGAAGTAGCGGAATGAAATTAGTGGAACTGCGGAAGTAGCAGCATGAAACTAGTGGAATGAAAGCCTCTGCCATGCCGTACCACTAATTTCGGAAACGCTGTTTCCGACGGAATTAGCTACCACTGCAACTTTCCGCTACAGCCCTAGTGTCCAGTGCCTGTGTCCAGCTCTCCGAAGCGCCCCCGGCTCCCTTGGGTGCTGCTGACCTTCCCCGTTTGCCTGCACTCCCTTGTGCACCCCAGACCCCCCCTTGGGTGCCTGTGTGGCCTCAGAGTTCAGGGGCCCCCGGACTGCACCTCCCCACTACCTCCCGGGGGTATGTGTGTGTTTTTACCTTTGGACCGGCTGCACGGCTCTGGTTCTCCTGCCTCCCCTCCATGGCACCCTCACCAGCACTTGGGGTCCGTGTGTGCCTCCTGGACCATGCCCCGGCCACTGCCTGTTTCATGTGGCCTCCCCCTGTGCCTGTACCGCGACCTTTCAGGTTTCCCCCCATTCTGGGACTGACTGTGTAGCTGTGGGGGTGCCCGTGTGGACTGCGCTGTGTTTGGGGGGTCTGACTTCCATTCCCTGTGCCCAGTCCTGCCCCTAGCTGTTAGGGAGGACAGGGGATGGAGGGAAAGGATCCACGGATACCTCCAAGCGTCACTCACCACACTCTGACACTCTCGCCAGCCGTTGAACTCCACTCGAGTAGCCTGGGAAAAACAACCCCTCAGGATATTGGGTGGCCTGTAATACTTTGCTAGAAGCAGGGCCCTTTCATCATTGGGGAGGAGGAACGCAACCTCGAGTGGAGCCCCTTCTCTCAGGCTCCCTTGTACACACCAATCACCCTGCTTGCACAGTGCTGTAGTCAGGGTAGGGGTTTGAGGGATTGTGGTTTGTAGTGGGGGAAGGCAGGGGAAGTAGAACCAGGAAATAAGGGTAGGAAGGAACCTTCACACACTACACAGGGAGGATGGGACCCAGACCGAGGTTTAGGCAGGGAAGTGCACCCACACGCCCGCTCCCACCAACCACCCAACACCACGCTCCCACTCACCTTGCTCCCTCACTTTCGCCTCGGCCACACACACTCACTCAGTCACACTCCTTTCGCTCTTCGTCACTCTTCGCTCTATCTCCTTTGAATCGCTCGGGGCCAGTCTCACAGCGCTGCTGTTCTCCGGCAGCGCTGTGTTCTCTCTGGCTTCCTTATGTAGGGCGGGCCCCACCCCCATGCTCCCGGAGCCGCGCTGAGCATCGCGGTGCTAAAGCCACACCCCCTAGGTCAGCTGGCGGCGTGGCTGTCAGCTCACTCTGCTTCCTTTTCTCCCGCGAGGCCTCCCTGTTCATAGGTTCTGTGCCTCGCCCCTGTGTTGGGGCCCCCGGTGGTATGTTATCTTGCCCCCCCGAGGGGGCTTGCCCTAACCGCTGTGGGCCTCTTTGCTTCCGGCCCTTTCCTTGTCGTGCCCCGTCCCTGCCCCCCGGTCCCCATCGCCTTACACTAGCCCATACCCCATCCCTGTCCAGCTGCCCCCCTTCCCCCCTGTGCCCTATTGTGCCATGTGTGTTGTCTGTCCCGCTGTGTGCCCCCTTCCCTTCCTTTTCTGTGCGGGTGTGTTTGCCCGGGCCTGTGTTTGTGCTCTGTGTTCCACAGTGCCCTCGTTGTCTCTGTGCCTGTTGTGTGTGGTACCTCAGCGGCTCTTCTCCCTCTTCCCCTTCCCTTCCCATTTCCTTGTGTGGGTGTTCCCCTTTGGCGTTTTTGACTTATTTTGCCCTCAGCTGACCATGTCTGTGTGCCGCCCTTCCCCGGTGCCTTGTGGGTGTTTTGACCATGGCCAGGAATCGGCATCATGTCTGTTGCATTGCTCCGGGCCGTGATATGGTGGCCCGATTCCCTGATGTGGTCCCAATCCCGTCACATCTGTTCGGGGCTCTCCTTGACCATGGGGGATGGTTGTTCGGTTCACCACCGCTGAGGATCCACTGTCGTGAATCCAGACTGCATAATGTCTGAAAACACCCTATGGTTAGCCCCTCTGTTGTTAGAAGGATTGACATTCATCTCAAGTGATTGTTATGGTTTTCTGCTTTCATTGTCTCAGAAGGATGCCATTGTAGCAATAGCCTCCTTCACTTATCTGACATCTAAGAAACATTCCCAAATCCAAACAAAGAGGACCCAGGTGGCCAGACATGATCTGGATGCTTGTGTTATAGCCTTCCAGGTTTAGAGGCCTGCTGTGTCTGAGTATATGACTATTTGTTTAGCAAGAAGGTAATATTAAGGGATTCTGGAATTCTGATTATTACATCTATTTACGTATATTTGGGGGTTATTTTATTTTGCATTTTAGATTATTAATAACTGTGGTTATTTTATGGTTTTAATTAATTATTACTGGAATTTACCTATTTGAAACTTATTTTACTTTCTGATTACCTCTATTTTTGTATTTTTGAGGTTTTTGTTTGCTTATGGCCATGGCGGAAGCTTGTGCCTAATAAAGTTGATTGATTGATTGACCACAGTGACATGTAAAAGAATCCCTGGCATAGGCTAATTCTCTGCATATGCTATGCAGGCTTATAAAATTGGAACCCTCTATGACAGCTTTCTGATATTTGGAAGAGATGATCCTGAAAGTGTGAGATACATTTCTGCCAAATTTCATGTACACTGGTTTGAGTACAAAAATGTTACAGTCAGACATACATTTAAAAGTTAATTGCTCATACCACCAGGACCCTTTATTCAATCCTTATGAAAGTTATTATAGATAGTAAATATTGGAAGGGATGTAAATGTGCCAAGTTTCATCTACATTAAATATGAGGCAAAGAAATTACAGCTGTGAATGTATATGAAGATTTTTGCAAATTAATATAATCCAACTGCTTATAAAATTGTATTCCTTTATCCAATATTTTTTGAATTTAGTACGCTTAATGCCTTCTATTGTAGGTACAATCACTCCCTGTGTCAGACAAATATAATTAAAAACAAAAAAGGTACAGCCAAAAAAGTGTTTTCCATTGAAATCAATGGAAAATGAAAACTAAAGCAAAAACAAAAAGGAACATTTGATATTTATGAAAACAAAAACTACATATTTAAATAATGAAAGCAAAAAATGAAAACAACATGGGCCTCTGGTACACACCTTTACTGTCCAGGACCATTAACCAAGTGTTTCCCTAGCATCCGATCCCAGTGCTTTGGCACCACAGGTCTCTGTGTTTCACAGCTGCCTTGGGGCAGCTGAAGCACAAAGGGATATGGTTAGAGTTATGGTGGTGCCGGAATCATGATGAAGATGACTGATTGTAGCATTGAGCATTTTAAAAAACTTATGCTGTGGCTGTGCGGTTAGCATGTTCATTACTGGCATTATAGAATCTGTGAAATCATGTCCAGCAGAGCTTTTCTGGGTCATGAGGGGCTTGGTAAGTCCAACCTGTCTCCATCTGGACCTGGAGCCTTCCAGGACTCACTGTGACATTTTTATGGTGTACTTTGCAAATAAAATTGCTCGCATTCAACATGACTTCGACTCTATCTTTTCGGATTCAGTGGCAGAGCCAGAAGTTAGGAATGCCCTGTATGGTCAATGCTTATGGGATCAATTTCAATTGGTGATGCCTGCTGATGTGGGGGATGTACTAGGATCTTTCAGGGCCATGACTTGTGAACTGGATCCATGCCTGTCCTGACTGGTGAAAGCCAGCAGAGAGATGGTGGGGCCGCTTCTGGGAGGAGAAGCCAAAAGCAGCCTCTCCCTTGGGGTGGGTGGGTGTAGACTACTGGACTCACTTAAGGAGGCGGTGGTTCGACATCTACTCAAGAAACCATCTTTGGACACTGATTCCCCAGCGAGCTATCGACCTGTCTCTAATCTTCTCTTTTTAGGGAAGATTATTGAGTGGGTGATGGCCCATCAGTTGCAGGCGCATCTTGACTGCATCAGTTTCCTGGACTACTCTCAGTCAGGCTTCCATCCAGGCTATGGCACTGAGAAATTGTGGCCTTGGTTGACAATTTTCAGGTGGAGCTGGAGAAGGGTCATTCAATACAGGTCTGTCAGCAGCTCTTGATACAGCGGACCATGAGGTGTTGGTGACACACTGGTGGGACCTTGTTGGGGTGGACAGGACAGTATTGCAATGGTTCCGTTCCTTCCTAGTGAACAGAACTCAGTGTGTTGTCCTGGGGGATTATTCATATTTCCCCAGGGGCCTCCAGCTTGGGGTCCCACAGGATTCTATTCTGTCCCCCATCTTGTTCAATGTGTATATGCAGCCATTGAGGGAGGTTGTGTGCAGATAGGGGGAGGGTACATTGTCATTAGTATGCGGGTGACACTCAATTGTACCTCATTTTCACCTGACCCAGGCCCTGCAGTCTCAGTGCTCTCCTGGTGTCTGACTGAAGTTGGGGACTGGATGAGGACCAGTCAATTGAAGCTGAATCCCATTAATACAGAGATTGTGCTCATTGGCAGGGTCAGTGATCTGGGTGAGGGTGGGTCTCTCATCATTGACAGTGTCCGCCCTGCATTGACATCTCAGGTTCTGAGTGTCTTACATCAATTGCATCTGGTGAGACAGCTCCGTCCATATGTCTTGGATTCTGACCTCACCACCATCATCCATGCATTCATCACCTTGATGCTGGACTACTGTAATGCACTCTACATGGGGCTACCCATGGTGACAGTCCGGAAGCTGCAGCCGAAAGCTGAATGCGATGGCCCATCTGCTCACTGAGATGGATAACCAGGAGCACATTATAGCAGTGCTCAAATCTCTTCACTGGCTGCTTATAGTCTTCCGGGTCCAATTTAAGGTGTTGGTTTTGACCTATAAAGCCCTAAATGTCCTGGGCCCTGGTTACCTGAAGGACCACCTCACTTCCTGGGCTCCTGGGCAGCTCTTGTGGTCATCGGGGGATGCCCTTCTGAAGGTATCATGCTACTCTTAAAACTGGCAGTGATAGCATCACCACCATTTTGTTAAGGGCAGTGGATTTTACATGTGCAAAAATGACTTCTGCCCTTAACCAAATTGTCGGTGGCCATTTTGTGTATGCACAGTAATTCCCATGCCCACCCCGAAAATAACTTGGTGAATATATCCAGATGCTCAGTTTGCCCCGGGCTGAACTGTGCACTGGGATTTCAATGAGATGTTGAGTAATCTCAATATGTTGTGTCAGAGCCCCACTATAAATGTGAATACAAATACAGATACAATTACAAATACCTGACACCATGTACATCCCTAGTGGACACCCTTTCAAGAACTGGATGACACTTGAGATTTCTTGTACTTTGGGTCATAGTCTTAAAGGTTGTGAAAACAGTGCATCTATCAGCACATCAGCACTCTCTGATACTCTGAAGGTAGATAGGAATTATTTCACATTAGCAACCCTGGTGCAGTCCTGCTCATGTGGACACATTCTAAAATAGGTTGAGTTGGAGGAGCAGCTAATTGCTCAGTTCACTTCCTACTATAGTAGTTCTTTATGTCCAGTCTACCTTCAGCTTTTGTACAGCTTTATTGGAAGGGAAGTATATATAAAGAGAGCAGAGGAGTGTGGCTATTTTTACATGGATGGAGGGGGATGGGTGTTTAGCTGGATGTTTACATGGACACACAACCAGCTCCACCCACCTCCAGTCATTAAGCCTCCTCCTGTTTTCCCCACTCTAGAAAAAAATGATTGTAATAGTTAACAGACTCAAAAGTATTGATCAAAGTTTCCTATATTATGGCCAAATATGGTGTCATTAAAGAGACAATGCACCTTGGCTCTCACAAGCTGCCCTTAACTTCCTCTGCCCAGCTGGCTATATGGCTACCTCTTGTTAAGCAATATCCTCTTCTCTTCTCTTTTCATACAGGCTGAAAGCTTTCCATCAGTTACCCAGCACAAAACTGGGGAGGCAAATAATCTATATGTACAGTAAATTGACTTTCGTTTTTGTCTTGAGCAGGTCAAAAATGAAACATAAGAAGAAAGAGATAGGGTGATTGCTGATTGAAAACAAGTTATCACCTCGGCCACAAAAAGGGACATCCTATCATCCGAACATCCTCTCTCGCTCTTTGCTTCTCTGCTGTACCGCATAAACAATTTGGTCTCCACTTTTGAATCCAACAAACTGAACTCTGCAGACCTGGCTATGACAAAATTGCAGGCTTGTTCTGGAAAGAGTATGTAATTTTCCTCCAAGAGAAAATTGTTACATGTCAGTCACCCTTTGCACAAAGTCTTCAGAAGTGACAAACTTGCTGAAGGTCTTGGGAATACATCTCGGCTGGGTAATGGACTGTGATCTTTGTGGTTACTTCATCAAAGGTAGTGTTAACCTGCAATAAAAGGAGCGTGCAGTGATGTGAAGCCAGATGAGCAATGGAGAATTCAAAATGAGCATCACTTTTCAGACTAGTGAGTATGCTAGTTTGCTAGCCAAGTCCAAGAGTGGACGGAGTACCTTGCAGGATGTTGGGCATTGTTTGGTCACTCCCTGCAGCACTCCATCTGAGGAGAGCTGAAGGAATTTGGTTGCTGTTAGGGATGTGCAAACAGAATGTGGTTTGGATGTTCAGACGTTCGGTCGTTCAGTTCAAAACCCGAGTTCGGGTTTGGTTGTTCGGTTCGGTGGAGTTCAGTTCAGCCGAACTTGGCCGAACATTCAAAAATAGCGCTATCGAAACCGATACCGAATTTGAAGATTTTTTTTTTGTATCGGTATCATTTGGTCCTGAAACAACCCCCAGTCTCCACCCCTGGTGCCAGGAAGTCTGCTCCTCATCTGCCTCCCCCTTCCAGTCACGTTTTTCCCACCTGAAGTCACGTTTCCCCCCCCCAACTCATCTGAACTCACCTGAACATGACCAAACTGTTCGGCCGTTTTCAAGTTCGGTTCGGATGTTCGGTTCAGACCTTCCGAACAGACAGAGTTCGGTCCGAACTCTGAACATCCGAACTGCATTCGCACATCCCTAGTTACTGTTTGGAATACTGCTACTTGCTGTCTGTATCTGTCCTACTGCTATCATTTTCATATCTGCTCTTTGACTGCTCAATAGAAAAGCCAATATTTAAAGAGAACCAATCACAGGCAGCTTTTAAAACTTGCCACTTATATAATCGTGACATCAGGTCCTCAGTTGATGTAGATCTGCATAGCAACCTTAACCTCAGTTTACACTGACTGAAAATCTAGTCCATGGATGTGATGGATGTTAGAGGGGGAGAGCACTTTTTATTTTTTAAAAATGTATATTTTATTGATTTTTAAAAAAATATATAGCAACAATACAAACATATCAAAGAAGGAACAATTTCAAGGCAAGCAATTATGAAACAGATTGACTAGGGTACATTACTAGAAGAAACAGGTATATTTATATGTGTTTTATATGTTTTGTAAGTCACTTTGAGCCTCTTAAGGGAAGGGCAGGATAAAAATCCAAATTAAAAAAATGAAATAAAATAAAATTTATCCCACATAATGCAACTGCAGGCAACAATTGTGAGGGAGTGTTGAAAATCGTGGTTGGATTAAGGCTTAGTTATAATCGTCCCATTCTTAAGGCACCAATTTATGGGGTTATTCAATATGCGTAATCTATTGAAACCTGTGTGGCCCAATGGGTGCTGAACTTGGAGCTCCTGTGTTTCTCTCTTGGCCTTGTCATTGAAACCAAGTTCCATTCTCCAAGTCTACCCAATTATGATCAGTGAAATTATGTCAGTATTTCAGCTTTCATTTAAACTAGAATTATGCTTCTAGCCTTCATGGTTGAGAATACAACCCAAGTGTTGCTGGTGCTGTGAGATCTGTCTGAGTCTACAGGGAACTGTGATAAATTTCAGAGAAGTATGAGATGCCCCATTTTTTTCCTTCTAAGACTTACTTCTTGGAGGGACCTAACTGACACCAAGTTCATAGGAGTGAGATGAAATATTAAGCTGTGATGCTCTTCTTTGGTCCCATTGAACATTATACAGTTGCTAAGACAAACACTTTTATTTCTCTAAACGAACCAATGGGGATGACAGAAATTAGCTGCAATGTGAATAGGACCCAGTGCCACCTGACTACACAGGCAACCAGCTTTGTATAAGAGATCCATGGGAATTGGGAAAGTTATTAAACATAGTCTGTTAAGACACTAAAAAATATACCAGTGAAATCTACCTGCCTCCTAATAGCTCAGATAGGGAATAGTCCCGAGAATTAGTGAGGTGTGAAAGGCTCATGTTTCCTCTCGTTTCATTTCTCTATAAAATATGAAATGAATAATGCACTCTCCAAAGGTTGAAAAAAAATAAAGAAATCACAAGAATCTCTCATTTTGTGTCTCATTTCCTCCCAAATGACAAAATGGAGCTATTAAAGCAAAGCATCCCACTCTCCTTTTCATGATGGAGGATGTGGAGGAAGAGGAGAAATTGCTGTTTTCCATCTCTGCATACTCAGCTTGTCTGACTGATTTATCTCAGCCAGAGCTCTAGGTGTGACCCAAAGGAAGGCTTCTGAGCCACATAAAGGGCCTGTCTCGGCAACGGTGAGTGATGAGCATCAACTGAAACAATTTGCCATGCAACAAGGAATGAAGCTGAAAATTATTATGAAATATGCTATTTATTTTGGCATTGGACAGATATAGAGAGACAATCTGAGAGTGATTGACTCTCAGAACTTTTTCTTCTACAAACTACAGCATTTCTGCAATATATATTCAGAGAAGGAGGAAGGTAGTGTTGAAATTTAGGCAGCGATCCTCACTCTTAGGACTTCTGCTGATAACCTAAGGGTTCTGGAAGGAAAGGGTTCAAGGTTGTGCTGTTGGAAATAATCATTCAAAAAGGCAGATAGGCTACCTTCCAGCCCCAGCACCACTTGCATTCCAAAGTTTCAGGCTCATTGTGGTGCCCCTTGCTTTCATTGATGAAGGTTGTTTACATCAGAAGGAAGGAATAAAGGAACTGTGGCTACTGATGGAGTTTTTTAGGAGATCCCATCATCCCTTTTAACCTGGTAGACTATGAGAAAGTCCAAGGGTATGTAGGGACAAGCAGTTTTATAACTAGTGTAGTCAATCTCTTTTGTAGTAAAACAAAAAAAAATCCACTGTCTTACAAAGAACATTGCTCTCCCATTTCCAAAAACTTGGGATCCCACAGATTGATTTCACCTTCATTTGGCAGATGGGCAGAGAGTCCAAAGATACGTAGAACTTAAAATTTGTATAACAATATGTGCACCCAGAGGAGAGAGATTTGTCCTTTTTAGCTAAAAAATCTCAAAGACTGAGCATTTCCCAAGCCCCTTTAGGATGTGTGGATTCATTAGTTCAGGCATGGGCATCAAGACGGAAGGGCCAAGGGCTTGTGATTGCATCCCCAAGACACGTACACTTTCAAAGACCTTTGGTCAGGGTATGTGGCTATATGAGTAAGGGGCAGGTGCAAAATGGCTCTCCCACCCCATTCTGAGGTGACCACACCCCCTTTCCAAGCCCCATACTCAGAAAGGGATGCCATGCCCCTTTTCAAGTGCAACATTATGATGCTTGGAAAGAGGCATGATCATGAATGAACTGACTGTCCTGCTCTTGCCCTGCTCACCAATATAAAGTCTGCTAGCTCCCCTGAACTCATGGTCTTGCTACATGGAACTCCAGCAGCAATCCTTAGCCATTAAAGTCAGTGGGAAATGGATCATTGTTTACTATGAGGACAGGAATGCATCCAACTTGTTTATTTTTTCCACATAGAGCTGAAATGGGTACCTGATTTGGTACCTGTGGGTAGTATCCACATTTTCAGGTACTGTTTCAGGTACATGAATCATTACCCAAATGCCATTTGATTATTACTAGGGGTGGGAATTTCGGTTCCCCCGGTATCTGAAACTGCCAGTATTTTGCTGTACCAGCAGTTTCGGATTAACCTGGTAATCTGCGGTACCGGAACTGGTTCCCCGTGACGGATTTTTTTACATTGCGGCCATTGAAATGAATGGCCACAACATTTAAAAAAACAAAAAAACACACCACTCACTTTCCCTCCCCCATCCAGGCTGAAGGGGTGGAAGGGGGGGCACCCCTCACCCACCCTGCCCAGCCTGGATTTTTAAAAAATTTTAACCTGAAGTCTGGCTGTTAGTGCAGGCTCCGGGCCGGCAGCAGTGACCTGGAGCCTGCACCACCACCAGCCAGGGTGATCCCTGGGGTGGGAGGTGGTTTACCCCCCCCACCCCACCCCAGCGATCGCCCTACCCCCCACCCAGATCAACTTACTTGTCCTCTGGGTTGCGACGGCGGCGGCAGCAGCACGGCATGTTCGGGTGGCTTCAGCGCTAGTGGCAGCTGGCTTCCCTTCAGCGCTTCACTAGGTCTTCCAGGGAACTTCCGGGTTTCCCCGGAAGGCCTAGTGAAGTGCTGAAGGGTGGCCAGCCATCACTAGCGCTGAAGCCGCCTGGACCCACGCCGTGCAGCTGCCGCCGCCACCTGGAGAACAAGTAAGGTGATCTGGGTGGGGGGGGTAGGGTGATCCCCAGGGTGGGGGTGTTAAACCACCCCCCACCCCAGGGATTGCCTAGTACCTGCTTGTACAGGCTCCGGGTTGCCGCCGCCCGGAACCCACACTAGCAGCCAGACTTCTGGATAAAATAAAAATAAAAAAATCCAGGCTGGGCAGGGTGGGTGGAGGTATCCCCCCTTCCACCCGTGCAGCCTGGGAGGGGGAGGGGGGAGGTATGGTTGTTTTTTTCATTGATTTCAATGGGGACAGTTCCCCATTGAAATCAATTTTAAAAACCGGTACCGGTATACAAGTTTTAATCCAGTAAACTGTTTTTTTGTAAACTGGTAACTGGTAAAACCGGTAACCCTTTTTTTGCCCCAAGTCCCACCCCTAATTATTACCCCAAATACCAAGATACTGACAAGTGGTTATTGAAATACCAACTTACCAAAAACAAGCAATATACTGAAGCACTAAAATATCCACAAAAGTCTCAGACCAATTTTGTCACAGAATTTTAAGGATTTGCGAATTCTTTTTCAGTTTTCGGTACACCAGTTGTGGGTATGTTGATATTTCGGTAATTGATTGTTGGTATTTCAATATTTCGGGTACCTGATCGAAAACTAGTTCAAGTACTCAAAAATACCTGAAATATTTGTTTTAAGTCAGGTACTAGAAATTTGATGGATATGAAGAGGTGCCCCACAAGACTAAGTACCCACTGTGCTCCCACTGCCCCATATTCTGAGCAGCAATGGCACCATGAATGCACCAAATCACTCACCTGACTGCTATGACACTGCCACCATTGCTATATGCTTGGAGCTCCTCTTGCACATGAGCACTGGATGCTGCTGAAGCAAGGATGCCTTCATGCATGCACACAGTGTTCACTGTTTCCTCAGTTTGCACATGTGCAAAAGCTTCCCTGACCTCAGCAGCAGAGCGCATGTCCTTCAGCAGAACAGGGTGAGTGTGAGTGCCGTGGGGACTGTGCTGTGTGGGGAGGGGGACTGAGGAGTGAGTGTGAGGGATGGATGTGCGAGAGGAAGGGTGAGGGAAAATTTGCCCATGTTTTATCCCTCTTGCGCATGTGTTCTTCTGTTTAGGGCAGGGATTGGGGAGTTATTGGAAAGCTGGTCCATAGATTCCTATGGAATTCATGGGCAAATCAAAACTTTATCAGTTGTATTATTTTGTTACCAACACAAAGAAAACTGCAATTCAGCCTTTGATTATAAATTGCTGTATCTCAGCCATTTCCCAACAGATTTAGCTGAAAATCACACAAATACAACATCTCTCCCTAATGACCTGCTACAACAAAATTCAAAATGGTATCATAACCCACTGCTATTTTAAAGGGAATAGAATGTTTATGCATTATAATGAACCGTGCGCTGCACCTTAATATACAGGTACTACTGTGCTTGTATAATACTTTATCTTATTTGTTTTAATTCTGCTACCAGTTAATTTCATGCAGTGTTCCCTTGTTCTTGTACTGTTAGAGAGTCTAAATAACCACTCCGTATTTATGTGTTCCACACCACTTGTGATTTTATAAACTTCTAGTATATAACCTCACAGCTATCTCTTCTACAACCTGAAGATCCCCAACCTATCAAGCCTCTCCTCATACAAAGCAGTTCCATACCCTTGATCTTTTTTTTTGTTGCCCTTTTCTGTACCTTTTCTACTTTTACTATGTCTTTTTTGAGATGGGGTGACCAGAAGTCAACACAATACTCCAGGTGCGGTTGTACAGATCTATACAGAGACATTCTGATATTTACAGTTTTCTTTTCTATCCCTTTCCAAATGATACCTAACAATCTTTATGCTTTTTTGACCACCACTGCACAATGAGATGAAGATTTCAATCTATTGTCGACACTAAATTTCATCTATCATTTGGATGCCCAGTCACGCAGGGTAATTTCAGATGTTACACGCTCCTGGGTCACCACAGTGGACTCCCAACTGTGTTGAGCTGACAAACACCCTCCCATGGTCCAGAAAATCCCCGAACAGACGTGACAGTAGCGGGACCACGAGAAGGAAACGGATAGCCGAACCATGACCCAGGGCATCACAATAGATGTTACACCAATTTTGGACCATGGTCAGAACTCCCAGAAGCCACCGGGGCAGGGTGGGAGACAGACATGGCTGACCGAGGGCAAACAAAGCCAAAAGTGCCAAAAGGCAATGCCCACAAAAGGGAAATGGGAAGGGAGGTGGGGGAGGGAGAAGAGCTGCAGAGCCGGCACAGATGACAGGGACTAGGAAGCCACGGACACAGCAGAACACAAACCACACACACATGCCTGGGCACAAACACACCCGAACAGAAAAGGAAGGAAAGGGGGGAGCACACCGGGGCACACGGGAAACAAACAAACATGACAGGGAATGGAAAGACACCCAGGAAGGGACACGCACACTGGGCACCACACAGTAGCATCACTGAGAGGGGGGAAGGGGGACATCCCCCCAGGAAGTCCAACACACACAGCTCCATGGACATGGGGGGGGGGAGCCCTGGGCAAATGAAGCGGAGGGGAATGGGCCAGGAACAGGCCAGGACACCGTGAAAGGCACCCAGAACCCCACTGACAGCACAGGCAGCATGGGACACCCAAAAGCAACACAGGCAGCCAAAGTCACAGGGGTCCCCATGGGGATGGAGCAGGGTCACAGGGGGAGGGCAACCAAGCCGGGGAAGGCACCAGAGCAGTCCAAGGCAAGTCCATATGGCAGGGATCCCCCGTGCGGATGCAAAGGCATGGCCGGGGATGGAGGCGAGCTTGAACTGGCATGCAGCACATGAAGCCCACCCACCCACCCCTTGGAGGTAGCCCCAGACCCACACAGTCACAGAGGCACACAGGAGCTGGAGGGGGGGGAGGTTACAGACACAGGAAAGGGAGCGGCCATGGAATGGATGACAACACCATGGGGAGAGTCGATAGTGGTGTCAGGCAGCAGGAACCAGCCAAAGGTGCAGCCAGGCATGGAGAGGAACACGACAGGCAGTGAATGTCAGGGAGTGGATGTGGAAGTGGCACAGCAACACAGACAAGCAGCACGGGGGCAAGTGACCCAGTCATAACAGCATCGAGGACAGAACAGCAAGGAGCAGGCAGCCAGTGCCCTGAGCTGGCAGGGTGGTGCAGGGAGCACACGGTGGGGCTGACAGCCATAGCACCGAAGACACAGGGGGCCTCACAGCCAGCTGCATGGGGTCACGAAGGGGTCCGAGAAGTTGGACCACCAGATGCACGTAGTGGGGCTATTGAAGCATGCCGCACCAGTAGCCCACCCACCCATGTGGTGGGCAATGAGGTAGTAGGCCTCAAACAGGTCCGGGCCGGTGATCCCAACCTGAACATGAGCATGGGACCACAAAGCAGCCAGTGCTGCCAGCTCTGGTCTGGTGGACTGCAACAATGTGTAGTCAGCATCAGGGTGCCCCAGCTCCAACATGTGGTAATATGCTGCCCCACATGACCGCTGGCAGCCACGGACCCCATAGATGCAGCTGATGAAGGAAACAGCCAGGGCAGGGACCCCCTCTATTAGGGTTAGGGAGGGGTTAGAGGAGTAAAGATCACTCATGCTCCAAGCACAAGGGCAACACCCGTTGGTAAAAATGTCCGTTAGGGTCTTATAGTGGCGTTGGGAATAAGCTGCAAGAGCTGTCCCTAGCCGAAGCTCATCACAGGGACTGACGAATAGAGCGATGCCCACTCCATAGATCTTATGCACCCATGTGTACAGGGACCAAGGACGGGGGTGCAGGTTCAGTGCTGGTTCAGAGGGGGAACGGGGCCCTAAGGATCCAGGGAACACAGTACAAGGAGGTATAGGGCACTCACACCAGGACCAATGGGGAACTGTGAGAAAGATAACGGCTGACTCACCCACATGTCACACACAAATCGTAAAGCAGTCACCCACACACTCACCTTTCACTCTGCACACTCTTGCACTGTCACCCATGTTATCCGTCTCACTCTCCGCTACAACTCTACACAAATGCTCGAGGCCAGTCTCACCGCACAAGTCCGATCACCAGCAATGAACTACAGCCCCTGTGAGGTTTAAATTGGTTTTGGCTCTGTTTGTGCTCGCAAGCGAGCTGAGCTTTGGGGCTCTGCTTCCGGGTTAGGGCTGCGCATGCGCAAGGGGTCCCGGGTTGTTGGGATACCTGGGGACGCTGCATCGCTCCGTCTCCGCCCTCCTGCAATCAGTACAGGCGGGGAGGTGGCGCGTCATGCTTGTACCATGCCCAGCCAGAGCCTGCAAGCCCCGAAGCAGTGGAGCAGGCGTAGCCCCATCCTTCCACCCTCCCAGGACCTGACAGTACCCCCCCTTCTAGGGCAGCGACCACGTGGTCAGACCGGCTGAGGTTTAGTGGGGAAGCGGGCATGGAAGGCGCGCGTTAAGTGCAGTGCTGAGACCGTAGTAGCAGGTTCCCATGATTGGTCGTCAGGGCCATAGTCCTTCCAGTCTACAAGGTAATAGAGAGATCCTCATCGCCAATGAGAATCAAGAATAGCATTAACCTCAAAGTCAGAGGAACCAGCAATCGAAGGATCCACGGGTGACCCGGGAACCTGTTGGACAAATAATGGGGGGATATGCAGTCTTCAGGAGGGAAACATGGAAAGAGGGATGTATATGTAATGACGGGGGTAGTTACACCTGAAAGCTAACTTCATTAATTCTCTTGGTAATGGGGAACGGTCCTATGAATCGTACATCAAGTTTAGCAGAGGGGCAAGTCGTAGGATAGTGTCTACGATCAACCCAAACAAGGTCTCCTACCTTATAGTCTGGAGCTGGTCGACGATGGCGATCAACCTGTTGGTTGTATTGCTGGCGGGCTCGGTTTAAAGAGTATTGTGCTTGTCGGTGGGCTTGGTGGATTCTCTGCGTGAGTGCCCCTACTGCTGGGACATCCACATCCGTGAGTTCTGGGAAACAGATGTGAGGGTGATAGCCAAAGGTAACATAAAATTGTGAAGTCCCCAGTGACACGTTGGGAGCGTTATTATCGGCAATGGGGAGGAACTGGGGCCAATCAACTTGGAGATAATCACAATAGCAGCGAAGATACTCTTCTAAAGTTTGGTTGACACTCTCGACCTGGTCATTCCCCTGTGGGTGATATGTGGTTGTTGGGCTTAACCGGACCTGCAAAAGAGAGAACAGTTTCTTCCAAAAACATGACATGAATTGCACCCCTCGGTCTGTTATTATTTCTCTGGGGAGTCCATGCAATTTTACAATATTTTGGAGAACGAGCTGTGCGGTCTGGACTGCGGTGGGCAATCCTGGGTGAGGAATAAAATGCCCTAACTTGCTAAAATGGTCTATAACGACTAAAATGGTTGTAAAGGAACGAGAGGGGGGCAATTCAACAATAAAATCCATCCCGATGCACTTCCAGGGCCCCTGAGGGGCTTCGACCACTTGTAATAGGCCCTGGGGTAGCTGGCCTGGAACTTTCAATGTCAAAGTCAAAGTCAACATTTTTATTGTTTAGCCTTAGGCTTTAACAAAATTGACAGAAGCAATTAATGAAACATAATAATAATGGACAATGGCAAAACTGTACAAATATTAGTTTAAAATTTAAGTGAGTCCACCAGGGACTGCCATCAAGGACTTCCTAATCCTCCCTCTTCCCCACCCCTCCCCGGCTGGTAAAAATGTTACCACAGCTCTCAGTAAAGCATGAAGAGAGATATGACGTCTGCATTTCCATATGTCAGATATAAATACAAATAATTAAAAATAATTAACAATACATATGAGAATTAAATATAATCTCTTAGAACACTCCATAAATGCAAAAAATGACAATGACCTTGCCCTGTGGAACTTTAGTTCGGGCGCACACAGCGCACCCCTCGACATACCTGTAAACATCTGTTCAAAGCATCGGCCACCAGTAATGTCTTTGGATTAAACAGAAGGTATTGCATTGGCCCAGGTGGCCTGCCAGGGGAGCGTTGTAATGGGCCCACAATACTCCTCGGCGTTCCTTCTCAGGGACCGCTATCCTATTTTGAAAATATAACAGATTTTGGTGTACTCGCAGTCAGGGGTCCCTCTGCATCTCGGTATCTTTACTAGATTGAGTACACAGATGTTTTAATGAGGGTTTCCAGGTTCCCGCAAAGACTCGGGATGGTAGCAACAAGGATCCACGACCGGCAGGTTGTTATTCCGTGTTTTGACAACAAGATAGAGTGTCCGCTAACACGTTTTGATGTCCTAGCCTATATTGAATACAAAAGTTGAATCGTGCAAAAAACAATGCCCAACATGCATGCCAGGCATTGGTGATATGAGCCGTTTGGAGAAAGGTTAATTTTTTATGATCCATAATTACTATAACTGGGTATTGCGCCCCCTCCAGATGATGACGCCAAGCCTCAAATTCTGCCTTTATTGCTAATAATTCTCTATCAAGAAAAGTATAGTTTTGCTCAGCACTAGTAAGTTGTTGTGAATAAAACTCACAGGGAAGAAGGGGGCTGCCAGCAGATCCAGGTTGGAGAAGTACGACACCAATGGCCGTACTAGAAGCATCTGACTCTATAGTGTATGGACAGGATGCATCAGGATGTTGTAGGATCGGGGCTTTTGTGAAGGCCTTCATCAAGGTCTCAAAGGTTTTCTGTTGTTCTAACCCCCATGCAAACGGGGCCCCCTTTTTTAATAATCGTGTGAGGGGGGCAGTCAGATAGGCATAGTCAGGGATGTACTGGAAATAGTAATTAGTGCTACCAAGAAACCTTTGCAAGGCTTTTACGTTCCCTGGTGGGGCCCATACCTCAATAGCTTGGACCTTCTGCTGTTCCATTTCGATCCCTTATGGGGTAATTACAAACCTCAAGAAGGCAACCGATGAAGCATGAAAGGTACATTTGTCCAATTTACAATGTAAATTATTTTGTCAAAGACGTTGTAGAAAGATCCGTACATGCTGAACATGTTCCTGATTCGTTGCTGAAAAAATTAAGAAGTCATCAAGATAAATGATTACAAAAATATCGAGAATGTCCCGAAACAAATCGTTCATCAGATGTTGAAAGGTGGCAAGGGGCATTGGCCAAGCCAAACGGCATCACCAAATACTCAAAGCACCCGTAACGGGTTCGAAAGGCCATCTTCCATTCATCCCCAACCCGAATTCACACTAAATTGTATGCTCCGTGCAAATCTAACTTGGTAGAGATTTGCGCCCCTTGTAGTCTATTCAATAATTCAGGGATGAGCAGCAAGGGGTATCAATTTTTGATGGTGATGAGACTGAGTCCCCGATAGTCCACACACGGGCAGAGGCCCCCATCCTTCTTGGACACAAAGAAGATGGGGACCCCGGCAGGGGACACTGAATGTTGAATAAATCCCCGACATAATTGCTCCTCAATATACTCCTTGAGTACCTTAAGTTCTGGTTCGGCAAGAGCATAGATCCGCCCATACGGGGGTTTGGTACTGGGGAGGAGATCTATGGGAGAATTGTATGGGTGGTGAGGAGGAATGGATGCTGCCTCCTGTTCACAGAAGACATCAAAAAATCTGAGTAAGCTGCAGGGAGTGTTCCAGGTGCTGAAATGGTAGCCAGGGTTCCCTCCTGTGTGGGCAAGGGTCTAGGGGGCGTCCGGAGGCAGTGCATGGTACAATAAGGGGACTGAAATTCCACTATGCTCGTAGCCCAATTAATCTGGGGGTTAGGTCTCCGAAGCCAGGAGAGCCCTAATACTATGGGAAACAGGGGAGTTTGTACCACATCAAATTGGAGCTCTTCCTGGTGTCCACCGGTTTGTCCTACTAGCTGCTGGATGCAATACTTTATGGGCCCTGATGCTAAGGGGGACCCATCAAAAGAATAAACTACCTCGGCATAGGCATGCGGTTGGATCGGAAGGCCCCACCTCCGCACCAGTTCCTGGTCAATAAAGTTACCAGAGGCTCCGGAGTCTACTAAGGCATGCCTTATCAAGGAGTGAGTGTTGTTCCAGGTGAGAGTTAGGATCACCTGGAGGAGTCCTGGTTGGGGAATCATGACAACTGGTTTCAGGGGAGAAAAGAATGCACTTAGCGAGCTGCCCTTTAGTCGTCTCGGCTCCAGTAGTTTCCCGATTCTCGTCGGAATGGACGTAACTGGGGGCAGTTCTGGGCGAAATGTGAGGCTCCTCCACAATAGAAACAAAGACGACCTTGGCGGCGACGTTCCTTCTCCTCCGGGGGAAGGGGTACTCGTGACGCCCCCAGCTGCATTGGTTCTCCCTCATCGGACCTAGGTGGATTAGGGCAAACCGGAGGCAGAACATAGCTTAGTGGGGGCACCCCTCAGTTTCCTTGATGCTCTTGTCATCGCTCAGCCAATCTTTTGTCAATCTGCATGGCAAGGGTCACCAACTCGGCCCATTTTGCCTGAATGGGTACATAAGATAACTGGTCTTTAATTTCATCACTCAACCCTTTTCTAAACATTACTTTTAGAACATTGTCAGGCCAAGCAAGTTCAACTGCTTTGTTGGAGGTGGGTCACATAGTCCAGTAAAGACCCCCGCCCCTACCTTAGCTCTAAGATTGCGGTTTCCACATCCCTAACTCGGTGAGGGTAATAGAACAAAAAGTTGAATTCCCTCTTGAAGGTGGCATAATCCCAGATCAGGGGGTCTTGGCTTATTAGCAAGGGCGTAGTCCATGACAAAGCCAGGCCCTCTAAGTGCCCAATGATAAAAGAGACCTTTGTTTGGTCAGCAATATAGGTCTGGGGTTGTACAGAGAAATCTAACTCACACAGGGCTAGGAAACCCCGAAACATCTTTCGATCTCCATTGAACTTAGGAATCTTAGGGCCTTTGGGTTCTCAAGGGGTAAGGCATGTTGGACGCTCCTGTAAATCCCGGATGTCCATTGCTAGTGATTGTATAGCACGGGCCAAGTCAGCCCCCTCTGTTCCTGTGGGGTTAGTATCCAAAGGTGGGGCAGCTGTGGACAGGGGCCTCAATCCCACGTCCCCGGAAGGGGGGGGGCAGCAGATGGGATCTTTCTTCTTGCCCCAGGAGACATGGCCCCCACCCCACCTACAGATCCGGGCTCCATGCTTCCTTAACCTTAAAAGGTCTGGGGGTGCTGGTGATACGATTAGGGTTAGGGAGGGGTTAGAGGGGTAAAGATCACTCATGCTCCAAGCACTAGGGCAACACCCGTTGGTAAAAAGGTCCATCAGGGTCTTATAGTAGCGTTGGGAATAAGCTGCAAGAGCTGTCCCTAGCCGAAGCTCATCACAGGGCCTGGCGAACAGAGCGATGCCCACTCTATAGATCTTATGCACCCACTTGTACAGGGACCAAGGATGGGGGTGCAGGTTCAGTGCTGGTTCAGAGGGGGAACGGGGCCCTAAGGATCAAGGGAACACAGTACAAGGAGGTATAGGGCACTCACACCAGGACCAACGGGGAACTGGGAGAAAGGTAAAGGCTGACTCACCCACACGTCACACACAAATTCTAAGACTAAAGCAGTCACCCACGCACTCACCTTTCACTCTGCACACTCTTGCACTGTCACCCACGTTATCTGTCTCACTCTCTGCTACAATTCTACACAAATGCTCGGGGCCAGTCTCACAGCACAAGTCCAATCACCAGCAATGAACTACTTGCCCTGTGGGGTTTAAATAGGTTTCGGCTCTGTTTGTGCTCGCAAGCGCACTGAGCGTCGGGGCTCTGCTTCCGGGTTAGGGTTGCGCATGCGAAAGGGGTCCCGGCTTGCCGGGATACCTGGGGATGCCGCATCACTCCGTCACCACCCTCCCACCATCAGTACTGGCGGGGAGGTGGTGTGCCACTCTCGTACCATGTCCCGCCGGAGCCTGAAAGCCCCGAAGCAGCGGAGCAGGCGCAACCCCATCCTTCCACCCTGACAGGACCTGACACCTTCCTCCAGACAGGTGATGAACCCAGACAGGCTTCACACCAAGAGGGTTGACACAGACTCCCCAGTGGGCCACGCCACATGCGAGCACCTCATCTCTGGAACACTCCCATCAGGAAAGGGACAGAGGACCAGTGCCACCGCATGGAGCCGGCATTAGTGAGCGCTGGTCTCATAGCCAAAGTAGCGAAGGGCAGAGCTCAGACTCGCATAGGCACCGGAAAGGGTATCCAGGCAGCTCAGGAGCAACTGTGTGGCCAGGGAATGCCAGAGGTCAGCTAGGGCCATGGTCTCCCAGTAGGTCCAGCTAGGGGGGGGAGTCAGCTGGTCCGGAGTGTGGGTCTAGTAGCCAGAGGGTCTGACCAGCAAGGGAAAAGGGGCCCCATATTCCCATGTGGGCTGGGGAGGGAAGCAGGGGAGCTCCAACAGCACACAATAAGGCCACAGGCCACAACACAAGATGGCTAGTGAGCAATGCATGGGGAGCGGACCCAGTACAGCTGCAGGAAAAGAACACAGAGACTGTCCAGCAAGACTGTCCACAAGCCCGTGACGGGAGCGCAGGTGCACTGGGGTGTGTGTGTGTGCCCCAGCAGGCATACACCAGCTGGTAGGCAAGCACAACAGGCACAAGGAGGCCTTGGAAGGCCCCACTGGCACAGGTGTGTAGCCTCCGGCCAGCTGGCGGTGGAGTGGGCGGCTGAGGACGGCCAATACAGATGTGCCGGGGCCTGCCCTACATGTGCATGAGCAGGACACGAAGCAGGGGCAGTCCCGGGACATGGACAGGAGAGCCGTGTGCCTGACCGCACCACAGGAATGAACCACTATGGATGCAGGCCAGAGGGACACAAGGCAGATGCTCTTGGGACTATGTACGGAGTTGTACTGGGAGCAACCTCCAGTGGCTCTTCATGGACCTACTCCACCTGACAGCCCTCATCTGGGGGTGGCTAGCCAGGAGCGCTGTGGCTACCTGGCATGTCCACAATGGGTACCAGCGCTCCCAGGCCAGGCTCAGGGCTCTGCGGGCATCCAGGGTGTGCCAACGGGCCCTGTGCCTTGCCTGAGGGTGCACTGTTGCACTTCGGGAGGCTGGCAGCTGACACAACTGGTGCTGGGAGGCCATGGGAAGCGTTCTCATGCTCTCCATGCCCACACAAAGGTGACTCTGGGTCATGGACCGGGCACAGAAATGGTGGGCTGGGGCCTTGGCATGGTGGGATGATGCTGTGTGGAGGGCACACTTCCGCATGTACAGACGGTGCCTCCTGCACCTCGCTGAGCAGTTGGCGACCTGGCTGGAGCTGCTGCGCACCCCCATGCACACTCCCATACCCGTGGTCCATCTCAGTCTGGGCACTGCAACACCCAATNGGCAGTCCCGGGACATGGACAGGAGAGCCGTGTGCCTGACCGCACCACAGGAATGAACCACTATGGATGCAGGCCAGAGGGACACAAGGCAGATGGCCTTGGCATGGTGGGATGATGCTGTGTGGAGGGCACACTTCCGCATGTACAGACGGTGCCTCCTGCACCTTGCTGAGCAGTTGGCGACCTGGCTGGAGCTGCTGCGCACCCCCATGCACACTCCCATACCCGTGGTCCATCTCAGTCTGGGCACTGCAACACCCAATTCCTGCCAGTCCATGTGCAGCACTTTGGTGTGGGACTGAGCACCGTCACGGGTATCCTCTGTGACTTCTGTGAGGTCATAGTGGCCGTGTTCCTGGACTGCACGATCCAGTTTGTGGACCAGGAGGCCGTGCTGGCTGGCTTCGAGGCTGGCAGCTTCCCCAACTGTCTGGGCGCTGTGGATGGCACCCACATCAAGATCCTCTCGGGCCCCCCAAGCTCTCATTACCAATTTCTGGGGTGCCTCCGTCCTCAGGCCGGTTGTCCCCTCTGGGGTGGTCTGCCCTGGCTGCTGCTGCTGCTGCTCCTCCTGCTGCTCCTCCTCCCTTCCTCACTCACCCTCCGCTCTCCTCACCCTTCCACCGTGCTCCATCCCACCATGATCTCCTGCTCCTGTGTGCCCTTTAAATCTCCCTCCCCAGGCCATTTGTGCCTTGTTGCCTGGCAGCAACACTGCATGCTTTTGCCATGTCTGGGGATCATTTTGTTTGATCCCGCCTGGTGGTTGCCATTCAGTCATTAGGTTTGGCAGTTTCCCGGTGGGAATCTCTTTGACCAAGATTCCGGGGATGGTCCCATCCGGGGATGGTCCGGGGATGGTTGACTTTGGCCCCTATGAGTATGTGCCCATACCAAAGGGTTTTAATTTTTCCTCTTTTTCCATATGCACTGTGTTATTTCCCTGTTTAAAAAGTGGACCTCAAATCTCTCGTTCATTCTATGAGAGAACAAAACTGAAAGCACAAACTGAATCCAAAGTGAGGGTGAATCCCAATCTATTTGAAAGTAAATCTGTTAATTCTCCTGCGAGGATCAGATTAGGCAGTACTGGCTTTAGGAATTGTGGGGCCAAGGGTGGGAGAGAAATGTGGGGCCCCTTCTTGCTGCTGGCAGGCCTACAGGTGCTCCCCAACTCAGGAGGTGCTCCCCGGCTCAGTCTGGGGGCACTACCCAGGCCTGGGCTCAAGGGCAGATGGAGGGGGTACTTCACTCTGCCTATCCCAAAGTCCAGCCATTTTTCAGGGTACTTACCTCATCTACCGCCACCACCATGCTGACTACAACCTTGCCACTGCTGGTCTGGGCCCCGCGCTGGGTTGTGCTGGGTGCTGCAGCAGCGTATTGAATTTGCCACCATGCACGCCCCCACCAGAAGTTACTACAGGCCAGGGAGTGAGGGAGAGGTTGGGCCTCTGCCTCTGCCTCTCCCTCTCTTCCTGGCTGAGACAGACAGTGGAGGTTGCCAGGGAGTGAAGGAGAGTTGGGGCCTCTGCCTCTCCCTCACTCTCTGGCTGAGACAGACAGTGGAGGGGGCCAAGGAGTGAGGGAATGCTCACTTGGAGGGTTCCATAAATTAACTCCTGAATTCAGAGGTCCTGTGGGAACTTAAAGAGACTATCTCCATAGCAGATTCAGATGCCACAGTAGAGGCCTTTGGTTCTCTTTTACATCTATTGCATCCATATCTAGTGACCTTTAAACCTCTGTTTAGTAGTCTTTCTACCTCCAGATGTCCCTGGTATGATAGGGATTATTAGGGATGGGCGAACAGATCGCGGTTTGGGTTCGTCCGTTCAGTTCGGCTGCGTTCGGTTCGTTCGCCGGGTTCGGATTCGGCTGTTCAGTTCAGCTGTTCAGTTTGGGTTGGGCCGTTCGGGAAATGTTTTTATATGGGGTTTTTTTGTTTGTTTTTTATATGTTTATTTGGTTTTTTATTTGGTTTTATATTTGGTTTTTTGGTTTTTATATGGGTTTTTTATTTAATTTTTTAATCTAATATTTTAGATAGATAGATAGATAGATAGATAGATAGATAGATAGATAGATATAACTGCTATTAACTATTCTAAATACTATGAATTAAATGGATTATCTAATAAGTACACAGGCCTACTCCTACAAAAACTAAAACTAAATCACTATTGCTATCGCTATCACTAAGCTAACTCCTACAACTGTCTACTATCTCTAACCTATCTATCTAATCTATCTATAATTGGGATGCAGGGGTGGGGGGGCGGGAATCACAAACAACACAAGGTTTCAGTTTAAGGTTTAAGTTTCATTGCAGTACAAAACTGAAATGAAACTTAGAGCAATCTAATAATCCACTCTAAATGAAAAAACGGGAAGGGAAGGGAATCTGGGATGGAATATATGGGAGAGGGAAAGCCTTCAATAGCAGATGGTTCACCCTCATCCAAGCCCCCACAGTTGACAGGCACTGGGAAAATAAGGAGACCGCATGGCCTGGATTGATGGAAAAAGAGAGGTAGAGTTGAGTGTCATCAGCATACTGATGACACTGTATGCCTGAAACCCTCTCATGATCTCCCCTAATGGCTGCATATAGATGTTAAACAGGAGGGGGGACAGAATGGCACCCTGTGGAACTCCACACATGAGTTACCGGGGGGAAGATGTACACTCCCCCAAGACCACCCGGTGAGTTCTCCTGGCCAGGAATGAATGAAACCAGCCCAAGACCGTTCCGCCAATCCCAGCACGGTCCCACAGGCTAGTCACCAACACCTCATGATTGACTGTGTTGAATGCAGCTGAAAGGTCTACAGGACCAGTACGGTCTGACAACCCTGTACCAATGCCAGATGGAGATCGTCAACCAAGGCCACTAATGCAGTCGCCGTACCATACCTAGGCCAAAATCCAGACTGAGAGGGGTCAAGGAAACTGGTGCGGTCCAGATGTTCCTGGAGCTGCCCTGCTACAGCCCGTTCAATAACCTTCCCTAAAAAGGGAAGGTTAGAGACCGGCCGATAACTGGCAGGAGCATCAGAATCAAGAGATGGTTTCTTGAGCAGGGGCCTAGCCACAGTCTCCTTCAGGCAGTCAGGCACCCTGCACTCCCAAATGGAGGCACTAACTACCCCAGCCATCAGCAGCCATAACGTCTCGTGGCTGGCTTTCACCAGCCAGGATGGGCACGGATCTTGTTCACAAGTAGTGGCATGAACAGATTCCAACAAGGACTCCACATCAGCAGGCGATGCCATCTGAAACCGATCCCACAAAACAGGGCAGGATGGGACATCCATAACTCCAAGATGATCCTCTGCAATAACTGTGGTACCAAAATCATGGCGGATGCGAGCGATCTTATCTACAAAGTACTCAATAAACCGGTCACAGCGGTCACTGGATTGGTCCAGGTGGAGGCAGGAAGGACTGACCAAGTCTTTCACCACCCAGAAAAGTTCCGATGGACATGACTTTGGAGATGCAATAAGGGCAGCAAAGAACTGAAAACGAATCAATGTTGGTGGTCAGAGGTTCTTCCTCTTCTTTTCATGGCTACTCAGGAAAGATTCTGAGTGGATGGGTGGGGAGTATTGTGGTCCAAATATATAAGAAGGGGAACCCAGCCAATTATACACCTAACGATTTACTGAATGTGCTTTGTAAACTGTAATCTAAATATCTGCTGAGGCGATTCCAGCTATGGATGAACACAAATAACATAGTAGGCCAGGAACAAGTGAGATTTTAAAAAGGAGTATCCACCAGAGGTGGGACACCGGGGAGAATACCGGATACCGGATGTACCAGTATTGGATCTCCCTGGTACCGGATTTACTGGTATTGGCAGACTGGATTTTTAACATTGGCCGTGGTACCGGATTTTTTAGATTGTGGCTATTGACTTCAATGGCCGCAATGTAAAAAAATCCAGTAAAGTGGCCAGTGTTAAAAATCCGGTATGCCGGTACAGGTTAATATCGGATTTATCAGAGGAAGCCGATACATGCAAATACCTGCAGTATCGGATCTTGGGAGAACCAGAATTTCCACCCCTAATATCCACTATGGATCACATATTTCTACTCGATCAGGCGATTTTGAAATATGTACGGTTAGATAAGATGGCCCTGTATTGCTGCTTTGTTGATCTCAGGGCAGCATTCAAATCAGTCAGCAAAGAATGTCTGTGGAAAAAAATGGACTCTAATATTGATCCTAGGCTCTTATGTTTAATTATAAGTTTACATCAGGTGAGCTCCTTCTGTAAACACATGAGCTGTTTGGGTCATTTGTCAGTTAATACATCTCACAGTGTACAGCAGGGTTGTCTCCTGGTACCTTTTAATATTTATATAAATGGAATTGTGGATGCCACGAGGGACCTTTCTTTTCATCTGATCAAGGTGGGACCAACACATGTCTACTTTTCTTTATGTGGATGACACTGTGTTGCTCTCGCATACGTTAATTGGTCTTAGACAGCTAATCAATAGATTTGAGGAGTATTGTGAGGAGACTTTTTGGAGATTAATTATACCAAAACAAAGTTGCAATATTTGGTAAGAACTCAGTAAGGCATAAGTGGAGCATGAAATCTAATACTATAGAACAGGTTAAAACTTACAAATACCTGGGTGTTACTTTTGCCCAATCAACTACTTGGTCATCTTGGTATGAGTACATTAGGAATACTGCTGCTACCATGTGCAAGGGGATACTCAGTTTTAATTATTCCTGTGGAGGTAGGAATGCGCAAATGCTGTTTGGAAGTTTGGAGTTTGGACCGGACCAAACCTGAACCTGAACTGACTGAATTGAACCTGATACCGAACTCTGAAATGACTGAACAGTTTGGTCAGTTCGGATTGCATTCGGATGTTTTGGACGGGAAAAACGTGACCAGTGAGTGACCAGTTGACCACTGCCTGACCGTGTGTGTGTGTGTGTGTCAGATGAAGAGCAGACTTCCAGGCACCAGGGGTGGAGAGGCTTGGAGCAGCAGCCAATCACCATCCCTTTTCTCCTCAGACCACTGGCTTTGCAGGCTGCAATTGGCCACGAGCTAGGCTGCACGGAGCCAATGGGGTTTGCGGTGAGGCAGGTGCAGCAAGTAGCAAAAGTCATTGCCCTCCCTCCTTCCAACATCTTCTGAGCTAGTCATTGTTCCTGACAGCAGGTGTTTTCTGAAGACTCCCTCTCCCAGCAGTTTGTGTACCTCCCAGTTCCTCAATCCATTGCCATCCTCCTCCTATTTCACCCATCCAACCCATTTACCACCATATTATCATTTCTTTAGATTATATTAGATAGATTTAGATGTTATTTTTATTGTTTACCTCTCCATGTGCTCTTCCTCCCCCCTCCATTGAATCCTTTCCCTCTCCCTATATATATTCCTCCATCCGTGATTCCCTTCCCCTGTTTTTGGATTTATTTAGAGTATGCTTATTAGATTGATTCAGGTTTCATTTCAGTTTTGTACCCTTTACTGTGTTATTTGTGTCCCCCATCCCTGTGTAATAGATAGATAGATAGATAGATAGATAGATAGATAGATAGATAGATAGATAGATAGATGTTACCTTAGTATACAGATCGATAGAGATAGTGTTAGTTCAGTTTTGATAGTGTGTGTTTGTAGGACTAGGCCTTTAGATATAATATCTAGTTACAAAGATTTTAGAATAGTTAATTAGAGTTAGTGTAGATATATTAGAGAAAAAAATTGAATTATATATATATATATATATATATATATATATATATATATATATATATATATATATATATATATATATATATATATATATATATGTGTGTGTGTGTGTGTGTGTGTGTGTGTGTGTGTGCTGCTGTGCATTCTTTGACTTTGAAGACCTGGATAAGGGAACAGCAGAAGCAGCAACAGTCTGAGGAGATCACCATGCCCCAAACTCCGCAGGCCTGCTTTAGGGCAGCAACAGGCTTCAGCAGTTCAGCGTTTCCTCCTGGAAGTGCCCTCCACTGCCACACAGGACACTGGAAAGCCTTCAGGACATGATGCTGTGGCTGTCTCTGCTGGTGGTGGTACTGGAGCAGGTGCTGCTTCCAATGTTCCTCCAGGACCACTAATGTCCCCCATTGTCGAGGCAATCCCCAACAGCCCAGAGCTTCTGGATCCCCCCCTGGCTGTTAGAGGCAGGGCCCAATACCTGGGCAATGGCAGTAGGGAGAGGAGTAGCAGCAGTGGCAGCAGCAGCAGCAGCTATAGAGGGGGCACAGGGAGAGTGCCAGCAGCATGGCAGGCAATGAAGCCTCAGGGTCCCAGTACTCCCCTTTGCGGCACATCACAGTAATCGAGGACAGTGAGGCAGAACTTGACACTAGTGCCACAGAGGAAATGTCTGGATCTGAGGTTATGGCTGTCCCTCCTCCCAGAGCTGTGTCATGATCGCCACCAATTTCTGCCCCTCCCAGCAGCGCTGGCAGCAGTCCGTAACCCAGGGCAGGCCAGAAGGCAGGAGGGAAAAAAAATCCTCTGTCTAGGAACATTTTTAGCTGGTGCGGGGAGATGATCCCAGGGAGGTGCAGTGCACTTTGTGAAATAAGCTGGTGAACTGTGGGCAGGTGCTCGTCAACCTTGGGACAACTGTCATGGCGAGGCACCTGAAATCATGCCACAGTGCTCTGATGCTAAGCGGGAAGGCAGGGGAAGTGGATGCCTGTGGGTTCCCGACTGCAGTGGCCAGTCGCCCACCTCATTCAGTGGGCAAGCATCCTGCACCAACTGCTGTCTCTCGCAGCAGAAGCAGTATTCCTGCTAGGGGGACAGAACAGCAGCAGGATCCTCAACAGCAGCATCAGCCCACCATGGAGGAGCTAGGGTGGGGGAAGCTGCCAAGGCCATTGTCAGCTGGAGGGCAGCATGCTTTCAAGAGAAAGCCAGGTGCCTGTTGGCCGAAATGATTACACTGGATGGGCAGCCCTTCTCAATTTTAGAGGACATGGGCTTCCAGCAGCTGATTGGGTTCCTGGCCACCAACTTTAATCTGCCGTCCTGCACCACCCTCAGTAGAAATTCAGTGCCAGAGTTGTACAGGGCTTGGAAGGAGTGGGTGAGGGAGCAGCTGGCAGGGGCTGGGGGCAGGGGGGCACCATCCACTTTACAACAGACCTGTGGTCAAGTAGGAATGCACAGCATGCCTTCCTGGAAGTGACTGCACTCTGCAACAGACTTATGTGAGTTCCAGGGGGTGGGGGTGAGCACAGAGGCCAGCCGAGAGGGCTGACCTGTCCCCTCCCCCACCCGGAAGTAGCTGGGGGCTTTAAAGTCCCACGCCCAGAGGCTCCGTGAGACTCCACTTACCTGCTTGCTGTTGCCATCTGTGGCTGAAGAGGAGGGGGTTTGCTGGTGCCGCCAGTGCCACGCTACTCCGAGCTGCTCTGCTGTCACCTGCGGGGCAAAAACAGACTGCCGTGAGTTCCAGGGGGCAGGGGGAGCACAGAAGCCAACCGAGAGGGCTAACCTGTCCCCTCCCGCACCCGGAAGTAGCCAAAGGCTTTAAAGCCCCATGCCCAGTGTCCCTGCCACAGGTCACAGGCCGCAGGCTGCAAGCCGAATGGCCATGGAAAAAGGGCATGGCAAAAGGGCGTGGCACTTTGGGGCACTTTGGGGGCACAGAGGGTGGCAGGGGGGTGGACTCTATTGTTTGGTGGACTTTTTGTGCAGGGCTAGGGAAGTAGGGTGGGGGTGTAGGAGGGGTGGGTGAAAGAGAGAGGGGAGGGTTCCCAGTGGCTGCCCTTGGTGGCAGCGGGGGGGCACTGGGAGGGTTGTTGGGGGGAGCGGGTGGCCTCGGCACTGTGAGAGAGGAAGCCGAGGGGCAGAGGGGGGATGGCCTCTACCGGCCCCTGTTGGGGAAAAATATCCCCCCCCATATTGAAGAGTGGAGGCTGCTTTTGATCCAAGAATTAGTTTATTCCAAATTGATCAAAAACAAACAAAATAATACAACATACTCAGTACTGAGGATCTCAATTACACAAAGGGAGTCTGAGATGAGATGTGGGAAATGGGGTACAGCATATATACCCTCAAAGAGGGAAATTCGCTTCTGCGCATTACAAAAGATTACATAGTTTTACAATATCACAACTGCGCAGTAAGAAAGATTACACATACTTTAACTTCATGATGATTGGTCCTGTGCTAGCTGCTGAGGAGAAATTCTGCTTAGAGCATGATCTCCTGACTTCTGCTATCTGTTTGAATGTTTCAATATGGCCATCTACAAGGTCTCAGCACATTTTGCAGAATAAAGCAGTCTTGCTGTTTATTTGAACTGGAATAACCTCTTCAGTCTGTAATTTTCCACCTCAAGTCCCCCCTTTGATACTTATGAATATATGAATAGTATCACTACTTAGGAACAGCAGACCCCATGCATGGGACTTGGTATGACCCTATATCGAATGGGTCAATGAGCGGCTTGCCTTTGATTTTCAATATTTGTTTCCCTCCCCAAAATGTACCTTTTATGCAAACATAAATAAAAATATAAAAGCCACAATAAAAAGAAACCCATACAATAACTTCTTTATCCACCCTGAAATATTGGGGAACCAATCAGTTAACCAGGACCATATACTCTAGCCCTGCACTTCATATAGACTAGCTACTGCTGCTTTGATGTTATGAGTGTTTTGAAATATGGTATGATTATTATTTGGTATGTAAGTACAACATTCCCTTTGTATTAGTGCACAAACCCCACCTTTACTGGCCAGAATACTTTGAAAAGTGTCAGCTGTTAGGTTTGCTACTTCTATGTACAGTTGTGTATAAAGAAATACTTGTTGGTAATAGCCTGTCAGGTGAAAGTCTGCAGGAGTAAAATCAGGAAGGAAGTTATCATTAAAATTAAGCATTACTCCATTTTTAACAACAGGGGCATTGCAGGTAGACTTCCCTACAAGCTGTCCAGTGCCATTATTGCAAGCAAAGTGGGACTTTGGGAGGGCTATAATGTAAATAAATTCAGAAATGTTGCTCTATACAACTGCCCATGTGTCATTAGGAGACAACTCAGGCCTATATGAAAACTTTAATTCACTGTAATTAAGTGGATATGCGTGCATATGAATACCTTCTAAAATGTGAGGGAATGTAAGCACAAATCCAACAATCAGATACATTTAAATCAATGTGAAGCTGCTCAATTACTAGCAAAAACGTGTTCCAAATGTAAAGATCGTTTTCCTGGAGGAGAGTTCTTTTTATATAGGCTGTGCTGAGTATGGGGAAAACACCAAAGTGAAAAGGAACAAATGGTGGCAATATTGATTGTCCAGAGGAGGATACTTTTCAGGTCCCGAGGTTGACGGCTGTTTTTGCTCCTTGTGGAAAAGTCATTGTTGTGGTGCTTCTTCTCCATCGTGAGGTGGCATAGCCAGTTCTTGCACAGGGGAGAGGTTACCAGCACTTGCACCCTGTTTCTCTGGCCCTCTTTCTATAGGCTCAGAGGTCCTTTTGCAATGTGAAGCGTGGATCCAGGCACTTTTTCTTTTAACTTTTACAGCCGTCGGGGTGTCAGGAGAACTTGGTGAGGTCCAGTTCAGCGAGGAGCTAAACAGTTCTTTCTTTTGAATTCTTTTATGAAGATACAGTCTTCTGGCTAGAAAGGATGGCAGGGTTCTGTGAGCGGTTGCGTGTGCACCTCCTTGGCCTGGTTGTGGGCAGTTTTTAAGGCTTTAGAAAGAGAAATCACATTTGAGTTAAATGGTCATTTAAATAAGACAGATCACGTACCTGAGGAGGGCGCAGTCAATGCCCACTCGCATGGCCCGGCCAAAGACAAGTTCATAGAGGCTCATAACCTGTTTCTGGGTTGGATTTGCTCTGGTGGCCATCAGGACTAGAGGGAGTGCTTCTGGCCATTTCAGTCCAGTTTCATGAGTCAACTTAGCTAGTCGAGTTTTGAGATCTGAATTCTTTCGTTCAACCTGTCCACTGCTTTGTGGATGGTATGATGTGTGAAATTGCAACTTGACTTGCAAACTTTTGCATAGTAACTGAATCAATTTTGCAGTAAAATGAGAACCTTGATCACTGTCAATGGAAAGAGGAATACCAAAACGAGGAATAAAGTCTCGAAGAAGATGTTTGGCCACTGCCTCTGCATCTGCTTTATGGCAGGGGTAAGCTTCAGTCCATGAGGAAAAATTGCAAACAACAACAAGCATGTATTTGAACCCTTGGGCCAGTGGTAACTCAGCAAAGTCAATCTGTATGTTCTGGAAGGGGCCATCACTCCATGGGCGAGATGATGGTCAAACAGGTTCAGTACGAGAAGGATTAAAAAAACTGACAGGTAGGGCAGGATTGGGCAACCTTACTTGTTTCAGTGATGACAAAAGGAGCAAACCAGGAAACTGAAATAATGGCCGCCATTCCCCCTTTGCTCGAGTGGGTCCTACCATGGCACACACGAGCAAGATGTTGGACTAAAAAGCGGGGTGCAACTGGACGTCCGTCGGGGTGTTGGAAAATGCCTTGTTCATCAGGGGTGCAGTCAGCCTTTGTCCAGATGAGGTGTTGTGCCTTTTGTTAGTGGTTTTGGAGATCACAAGAGGAGCAGCGCCGGTAGAGGTGAATCTGAAAGGGAAACTGCAACAACGAGAGAGGCAGAAGGACCAGATATTGCTACTCGTTTTGCAGTCTGATCAGCGAATCTGTTACCCAAAGCTTCAAAGGAGGAAGGAGGAAGAAGTAGTGTGTGCACGTACGTGAACAACAGCTCACGTTGAGAGGGGAGAAGTAAAGCAGATAGAAGTTCAGAAATTAAAGGAGCATGTGAAATAATTGATCCTGAAGAAGTCAAAATCCCCGTTCTTTTCAAATTAATCAAAAGGGATGACAAACTCCAAAGGCATAACGGGAGTCAGTGTAAATGTTGGTTCTTTGGTCAGTAGCTAAAGTGAAGACCCTGGTAAGGGCCACCAGTTCTGCAGGTTGAGCTGATCGCAATGAGGGAAGAGAAAAGGCTTCTACAACATTGGTAGGGATACAAACAGCATAACCCACCTGTAAAATGCCCTCCTTGTGAGAACAGCTTCCATCTACAAAAAGTTTCAAGTCAGGATTTTGGAGGGGTACATCTGTGAGACCTAGCCTTGGTGTAAACAATTAATCTACAGTGTTAATAAAGTCATGAGGTTGAGAGTAAAGTATACAATTCGGTTTCCCTTCCCCAGGAGTTGAAAGAAGGGATGCAGGGTTCAAAGGAGACACTCTCTGCAAGGTGATGTTCTTAGGAGCTAACAAAGTTAACTCGTATTTGGTTAATCTAGAATTGGAAAGAAATTGTGTCTTTTTGTGCTGTTAAAAAGAAGAAATCACATGAGGAACAGCAACAATTAAAGGATGGCCAAATACCAAAGTAGAGGCCTTTTCAATCAAGTCTGAGGCTGCTGCCACAGCCCGCACACAAGGGGCAGTCCCCGCGCTACAGAATCCAAATGGGAAGAAAAATAAGCAACAGGTCATTGATCAGGGCCAAAGGGCTGAGTGAGGACTCCCAGAATGGCAAAACAGGGTGAAAGGCTTTTGATAATCTGGTCAGGTTAAGGCAGGTGGGGCTGCTAACGCACTTTTGATAGTGTGAAATGCCTGGATAGTTTCCATGTTTAAGGAAAAGGGGTCCAATTTTAATTCTGAGTATAAGGGTTGGGGCAAATAGGCAAAGCCTAAAATCCATTGGCGGCAGTAGCTAACTGCTTCCAAAAATTTCCGCAGCTGCCGCTTGGTGGTGGGCAAGGGGAGAGACACAATAGTCTGTAAATGGTCTAGGGAAAGTGATCTAGAATGGGCCGTGATGACATGTCCCAAATAAGAAATACTGGTCTGCCAAAATTATAACTTACTTTTGGAAACCTTGTGTCCCTTGGAAGCCAAATGAATTAAAAGTTGTAATGAGGCTTGTTGGCAAAGTTCAACAAGTCATCTGCGTAGGTAATAAGTGTAGCCTCTGAAGGAAGGCACAAATTCTGCAAAGTTGCCTTAAAGCCAACCCAAACAACGAGGGAGAATCCCTAAATCCTTGAGGTAAGAGGGTAAAAGTTAAGTAATTGGCATATTGGCAAATACAAAAAACACTACTCATTTTGACACTGATCAAAGAATGGCTGGTTACTCAGTGGTAAAACTGAGTCGAATACTGAAATGCTCGGTAAAAACCAAGTAATTTTGAATTCCGTGTTTCAGCACTAATTCATGTGCAGACCCAAGTCTGCAGAAACAAAATTTGATCACTGACACAGCCGTTCTTTGAGTATGACTAAATGGTCAGTTATATCACAGTGGAAAGAAGTAACTAGTGGAGTACCAACATCAAATATCATTACTGATGAGGCAACCCATTGACTATTCAAAAATGTGGATAATACCCACAAGTGCTGAGCTGGCTAATCATTTCAGCTCTAATCCACATGCAACTAATTTTGCATGTGGACATGCTGAGCTTCAGTTACAGCTTAAGCTTCAGTTCTTGGAGGGAGGGGGAAGTCTGATCCCTGCTGTCATCAGGGGTTGTTCCCATCTCCATACCCAGTTCCTTCCTGGCTGGTGGTGCCAGTAGCAGAGTGGGAGAGCCCTTGGGAAGAACCCAGGGTTCCAGGCAGAAGATTGCTGGGTGCATCTACACACTTCGTAACATGTCTGAATTCCTGCTTTAGGAGTTGCCATGTGTTGCTATCCAAGCCCTTGGTGCAGGCATGGATAATTTGTAGAAACACTCTTAGGTCTCACTGTGTAATAGCTTATCCACAGAACCCTCCTACAGGCCTCCCAGGATATTTTCAGACGTTACGAGATTACGCTCAACCATGGACAATCCCCTGTGGTGGCGGATGGTCCCGTTACATCTGTTTGCTCACCACCAGATGTTCACCACGGTGAACCACCGGTAGTGAGCAAAATAACCACGCTTTCTAAGTGGTCCGGGCACCATCCCCGAAAGCATGGTTAATTTAACCACGGCCCAGAATCGGTGGATGGTAACGTCTGTTACCACTGCTGATTCCGGGCCGTGGCCCAGACCCCGGGATGGAATCGGCCTCAGTGGCCAGATTGGCCACTGCGCCCACTGGTCTCCAGGAGGGCAGGCTGTTGGGGGACCATGGGGGGGTGGGGCTGTGCGGTGGCATGTTGCGCTGCGCAGCACCGTCCCCTTCCAAGATTCCCTGCCAGAATCAGCTGGCTCGTCTGTTGACGGGCCATTCTGATTCCGGCCGGGAATCAGAAAGGTGATTCCGTGACGGGGCCAATAGGCGCCCCGTCACATCTGATGAATTGTTGAACCTTAGGCAAACTCATTGCCTCCCATGGCTTCCAATACCACCTCTATGCTGATGACACTCAACTCTATCTCTCTACTCCTTCTCTCTCTCCCTCTGTTCAAGCTCGTCTCATCAACTGTCTCTCTGACATCTCTACCTGGATGTCTCAACGTCAACTCAAACTCAACATGGCTAAAACTGAACTCCTTATCTTCCCCCCTCATCCTTCCTCTCCTTCCTCACTGTCAATAACTATTGATGGAGTCACCATCCTGCCTGTCCCCCAAGCC
>QEPC01001582.1:565827-579572 GCA_003113815.1 Sphenodon punctatus
ACTAAATGGATTATCTAATAAGTACACAGGCCTACTCCTACAAACACTAAAACTAAATCACTAACGCTATCTCTATCACTAAGCTAGCTCCTACAACTACTATCCCTAACCTATCTATCTCTCTATATATAGCTATATCTCTCTATATGGGATGGGGGGGAATCACAAACACAAAGTTGCAGTTTATGGTTTAAGTTTCATTTCAGTACAAAACTGAAATGAAACTTAAAGCAATCTAATAATCCTACTCAATGCCTGCTGTTCAGGAACAGTGACTAGCTCAGAAGGTGTTGGGAAGGGGGGAGGTAGATAGTTTCATTTCTTGCAAACCTCTGCACCCTTGGTGCCTGGAAGTCTGCTCCTCAGTGACTAGTACTACCCCACCCTGTCACCTTACAGTGAACCTTTTTTTGCCACCCAAACTCACCCGAACGTGATCCGAACTGACCGAACTATTCGGCCATTTTGCTGTTCTGTGTTCTGTTCTGTTTGGTATGTTCATGTTCATGTTCATGTTCGTGTTCATGTTTGTGTTCGTGTTAGTGTTTGTGTTCGGTCGTCCAATCATCCAATCAGGCCGAGTTCAGTCCGAACTCCGAACTTCTGAACTGCATTCGCCCATCCCTAGAGGATATGATCAAAGCACTAAGTGGAATGATAAGCAGGAAAGTTTCTGTCACTCTTTATGCACTTTGAATTGTAAAAGGTCTGTGTGTGTACATTTAAGTGTGTGAAGGCGGAGCTTATTTGCTGAAGGGCGTACTTTATTGGAAAAGGAGGTGGGGCTTATCCTCCTTCGGCTGCTCAAAATTTTTGAAAGTTATACTTATCTGATTGGCAGAGTTTGGAGCAAAAATGGGGTAATAATGACTGCTGCAGTCAAGACAGTTGTGAAAGACTTGATATTAAGTAATGGATTGATCTGTGCCCTCCAAGGTGTGTGGTTCCTCATGGCTCCTGCAAAGGCATGGAGCAGACTGACAAACCATCTGCCCTATAGGGTAGATTCAGGGATGAAACAAGAATTGTTCTGATTGAGTTTCTTGCAGAATTGGAAAACGTTACTGAGATCATGACAAGATCTTGGTAACATTCTGAGACCTCACAAGAATCTCAAGAATTTTTTTTAATACTCTGGGCATGAACAAAATGACCACCACCGCTATTCTGCTTATGCATGGCTCTTTTCCAAAATTACACTACCAGCGTCAGCACCATTTTTTTAAAGGGCAAACCATCTTTGTATGTACAGCACCATTGCACATTTGAAGATCAGCTGCCCTTTTAAAAAATGGTGTCAACACTGCGGGTACTATTTTGGAAAAGGGCTGCACATGCACAGAATGGCCCCAGAAGCCATTTTGTGCATTCACAGGTTTGTTTGTTTTTTATTGTTAGATGTGAGGTGGCTGCCTTCTCAGTCAACTTCCTTTCTTGCTTGCCCCTTCAGAGCAGCGGAACCAGGTCCTGGAGAAGCCATGGACTTGGAAAGAGGTAGCCAGGTCAGTAAAAGGTGTGTGTGTGTGTGTGTGTGTGTATGGGGGGGGGTTGTTTTTTTAAAGTGTGGGGGAGGGCCAGATTCTCACTTTTCTCACAAGATTCAGGGCAATTCTTGGCTCATTCTTGTTTGCAAGTATGATCCGAGAACCCTGATTCTTGCTGAGAAAAATGAGAATCTGAGGAGCGAGCTCCCTCGCCAGAGTGCAGCTGAACCCACCATGGCCACAACTTTCCAATCCCCACAAATGCATCTGAAGCCCTGAAACATGTATAGTGGGTGGAGAGTGTTTCATCTGAAAATGCCAAGAGGGCTGTACTTGCTGTAGGGCAGTACTCTAAGTGGTGCGCCAGAACATCCTGGAACACTGGCAGTGGAGTGGGCCTGCCAAAACCAGAGCAGCAGACCAATGCACAGCAATAGTCTGATGCACAGACCCATGCAGATGCTCTGCTTTCAGCCAGCTGTTGCCCTGAGCATGACCATCGAGTTGTGGGCACCAGCCTAGAGCATTGGGTGTTCATCCAAAACTACATGGTGCGAGGGGGGACCCCATGGATAGTAAGGGTGTGCACCAGGCCCCCATGTTGTTTTCATTTTTTGTTTTCATTTTTGTTATTCAAAAATGCCATTTTTGTTATCGTTATTAATGACAATGTTGTTTTCGTTATTGATATCTTCATTGATATTGGTACCTTTCAAAAAAAGATTTTATTTTTATATAGATATCATTCTTGATTCCTGTGCACAATTAATATTTATCTAAATCTAAGGGAGATAAGGGAAGGGGAGAGGAAAATTATCTATTATCTAATCAATTATCTATATAACTATTTGTAATCTAATCTATATGTCTATAATATATATATATATCTAATCTATACTGTCTATCTATATATAATGTACAGGGGAGAAGGGCAGGGAAATGGAGAAGGTAAAATGTAGGGTATGAGGAAAGAAAGGTATTGGTGGAAATACCAAATAAATAAATAAATAAATAAATAATACAATGAGAGTTTGGGAGGATTTTTTATGTGCAAGCACCGAAATTCTATAAAAGCAACCTGACAAGCAGAGCTCTCACACAACAGAGAAAAAAAAACCTGGTCCTCCCATTATAAGTGCCCTCCCCCAGAGTCCCCCTGATTGATGGTGGGAGGGAGCAATCATTGAGCAATCACAGTGTCCCATGAGACTGCTGGGGCCTATGTGAGCTGCTGCTCATTGGTCAGGGATACTCTATCAGATACTGCTGAGCTGCTCGCCCCTCCCAACACAGGCACCGTTCAAGAGTTCAACCATATTAGGACTCCAAGATGTCTGCTCCTTCCTCCCCCTCTACATTTTCACTCCAAAATCCAACTGCCACAACACTAATAATGACTTAGGGTGTTTCCAGACGTTACGAGATCACACTTAACCACAGTGAAACACGGTTAATCCCACAACGGGGCTAAAGAGCCCTGAACATCTGTTAGGCGGCCGCCAGATGTTCACCACGCTCAGTACCCACATGGGGTCAATTTCAACCATGCTACCCAGGCTACCTGGTGCAAAATCTCGGGAAGCATGGTCAAAGAGATTCCCACCGGGAAACAACAAAAAATAACGTCTGGATGGAAATCCCCGGGTGAAAACAAAGGAAATGATCTCCAGCCGTGGACAATGCACACAGCATCGCTGCCAGGCAACCAGCAATAACACAACCACTGGAGGGAAATTTAAAGGGAAATCTGCAGCAGGGAAGCATGGCGGGATGGAGTGAGGAGGGAGGCAGAAGAGAGCGGTGGGCAAGAGAGCGAGGGTGGAGGAGGAGGACAAGGAGGAGGCAGTGGCAGAGGTGGAGGGAGCAGAGGAGGGGGGACCGGGGGTCGTGCTGACCATGGAGGAGGTGCAGGGACAACACCCACAGCATCAGGCGGGACACAACACCCCGGGGACATCAGCTGGAACAGGGGCGGAGGATGCACCCAGGAAATGGGTAAGGGGAGACAAGGGCAGGGGAGCAGGGGCACCGGGGGGGCATGGGGTAAGCCCGAGCTCCCTCCAGGGAGGAGGGGGAAGGGGGCGCCATGCCAGGAGCCAGGGCATGCATCAAACCCTAAACCCCCCACCCCCTGCCTCCCGCAGACACGGAAGAGCGCCCGGGTGGACGAGCCCCCGGAGGACACCGGACCAGCCCGGGCAGAGGAGGAGGTGGAGGTAGAGGAGGAGGAGGAGGAGGAGAAGGACAAACCACAGTGGAGAAGAGGGAGGAAGGCGTACCACAGAGGGGGCTAGTGGGGGCTCCAGGAGACCCAGGACATCATAAGGATATGGGGGACCCTGGAGTACCAACTGGAGCTCACGCTCAACCAAAGCAATGAGCATGTCTACCAGGACATAGTGCGGGACATGGAGGCAGCGGGGCATCAAAGCACAGTGGCACAGTACCGCTCAAAGGCCAAGGAGCTGAAGAGGGGGTACAAGGCCATCTGGGACAACAATAGGCAGTCTGGACACGGAGCCTGGACCACCCCATTCTATGATGCCCTAGACCGCATCCTGCATATGAAGGGGTCCATAGTCACCCCATGGCTTGTCAGGAGGGCTGAGGTCCAGGGCAGGGAATGGGCCAGGGTGCCCCCTCCCCTCACTGCCCCCCTGGTAGACATGCGCACCAGGGCCCCGGACCCCCAGGAGGATCACCCCAGGGCCCCCGGCACCTGCAGCCCCCCCGGACAGCAGCCTGGAGAGCACCCACCCCCAGGCCTGGCAGATGGAGTCCAAGGCTGGCACCCTCATTACCCTCAGCCAATGGTCCATGGGGGAGCACTCCCACACCGAGGGGCCAGCCTCAGAAGGATCTGAGACTAACATCAAGGGTAAGCGGGCAACCCGGAGGGGGGAGTCACTGGGCCCATGGGGTCAGGGGCCAAGGGGGGATGGATGGGCCAGCCTCAGTCCCAGCCTGAGCCCCAGCACCCCAATGCCAAGGCAGGAGGGGGTCCAACCCCAGGTCACCCAACCCCACAGCCCTACACCCACAACCCCCCCTCCTCACCCACAGGCCACGGGACACCCCGAGACTAGACCCAGGCAACCAAGGAGGCAGTCGCTGAGGAGACCCACCAGCAGGCGCAGGAACCAGGTGAGGCAGGCGGTCCAGTAGGGAGGGCAACCCGGAGTGCAGAGATGGGTTCCCCGGACAGTTGGAGGGGGTGGGAGGGGCTGGGGTCTGTGGGTGGGGAGGGGCCTGGTGAGCCACCTGGGGGCCCGTGGGGCCCCTGCCCCATCGCAGTCAGGGAGCAGGGGCCCGGGTCAGGATCGGACTAACTCTCCTGTACCCACAGGGAAACCCCAGCAGCCAGCATCCCCAGGGCCCGTGGCCCCATCACAGCACATGAGGGAGCACCGGGCATGGGTCCGCAGGAGGAGGGAGGACCAGGCGGAGGAGATCGTCCGGACCTCGGAGGAACAGGGGGAGAGGATTATAGCGGCCGTGGACCGGATGGAGGTGGCCATCGAGCGGTCCCTGGAGTGGGCAGAGGCAAGGGACATGAGGTGTCAGGCCGAGGTGTGCCTGGAGCGGAGACGGGAGCGCTGGGAGCACAGCAGGCAGGTGGAGGCGCTCAGGAGGCTGGAGCAGGCCATCACAGGCATGGTTCGGGAGCACTCTGAAAAGATGGATAGGTCCCACGATATTGGGACCTCCCTGCTCCTGCACGCCAGCACGATGCGCGCCTACGTGATGGCAGCCGCACCCCTGGGTACCCTGCCTGACCAGGACCCCATGCCAGGCCCCTTGTTGCCCCCACCCCCTGCTCAGGTGCCCCAGCCAGCCCCGCACCCTCAGGGGCCGCGCACCCACTTCCTGGTGCCCCCTGGCCTCAGGAGGGTGCAGCCACCATGGGGGGTCCCGGGGTCCCAGGGTCCCACCCCCCTTCCCCCACCCATGGCCCCCACGACAGACCTGGAGGAGGCCCAGGACACTGCTGGGAAGACAGACAGTGGGGGGATGGGAGATCACAGGGATCCATGGCCTACACCAGGCGCTCACGGGGCAGACCCCGGAAACTAGGGGGGGACAGGCAGGGAGGGGGAGGGCAGTGTGAGGCGGGGCACTAGAGGGACCAGGTCACTACAGGGGTGGAGGGAGAGGTGGAGGGGTCACATGTACACATGGGTGAAATAAATGTTTAAGCACATGTATGCCTCCAGGGCCTGTATGTGGGTGGGGGGGGTGACACATAGCTGCAGGGGCCGCCCCCGGAAACCCCAGGGGGTGGGCCAGGGAGGAGAGCCCCTCACACCCTGGCCACCCGGGTGATATGCCTCGCCAGGGTGTCCCGGATGCGCTGGGCATAATGGTACTCCCTGGGGTTCTCGGCGTTCACGTACAGAGGCACGGGCACAGGGCCCCAGTGGGGCTCAGGGTATTCAAGGGCTTCCCCCTCGGTCTCGCAGATGTTGTGGAGCACACAGCAGGCCCCTATCACCAGGGCGTAATTCTCCACAGTGTAGTCCAGGTGCCCAGCAAGACTCCTCCAGCACTGCTTGAGGGCCCCGAAGGCTCGCTCCACCACAGTCCTGCTGGAGCACAGGTGGGTATTGTATAGCACCTCTGCAGGGGTCCATGCGACAGGGTAGACCTTCATCAACCAGCGGGTGAGGGGGTAGGCAGGGTCTCCCAGGATACAGGGGGGCATCGGTACCCCCTCGATCCAGGTCATCCCCATGTCAGCGAAATCCCCCCAGAACATCCAGGCATAGAAGGGGGAGATAGTCATGATCCGGGCATCATGACTGCGGCCGGAGTTGCCCGTGAAGATGTCTATGAACTGGCCCCGGTGATCCACAACCACCTGCAGCTGCAGGGAGTGGTACCCCTGCCGGTTCACATACTCTGCTGCCTCCCTTGCGGAGGGGTGGAGGATCTTGACATGGGTGCTGTCCATGGCTCCCATGCAGTTGGGGAAGCCTCCGGCCGCAAATCCCACCATCATGGGCCTACTGATTCACCAGCTGAATCGTCCTGTCAAGGAGCACGCCCTCCACAGCCTCGCACACATCCCAGAGGATACAGGCTACGGTTCTGAGGCCTACCCCGAAGTGCTGGGACACGGACCGGCAGGAGTCGGGCATTGCCAGGGCCCACACCCCTATGGCCACCTGCTGGACCATGGGGACAGGGGTCCTCATGGAGGTGTGCTCTCGCTCCATCCAGGGCGTAAGGAGCTCTGCTAGCTGCAGCAGGGTGAGCTTGTCCATCCTGAGGTGGGCCCTCCAGGCTGCCTCGTCCCACTGGGCCAGCGCCCTCGCCCACCAACCCTGTGTGTGCTCTGTGACCCATAGGTGCCTCTCAATGGGCATAGCGAGCAGAACAGACCACCGCATGGTCTCCCTCGCCCACAGGAGGCACCTGGTCACCTCGCGGAGTGCTTCGGGACAGGTCCGGACCCAGCTCACAGCCTGCCAGTCTGCCCCGGATAGCCTCTGGGCCCTGAGCTGGGCACGGGCTCTCCTGCAGCCATGGTGCACCCTGTGGGCCCTTTCAGCTCTCCAGGCCAGGGAAACCTGCAGCCGGGCGGCCAGGTGTACCTCCGCACCAAGGAGGCGCAGCTGCTCCGTGTGGTAGTGGTACCACTTGGCTGCGAGTGTGAGGTGCATCCAGTAGGTGGATGCCCTGTCCCGCTCCATGGTGGTGGGGGCCCTGGAGGTTGTGAGACATTTATTATGGCCCTCCGATGGGCTGGCCGGGCCCCCCAATGGGGTGCATGGGTCTATGGGCGTGCCCATGGTTATGCATGCTGGCTGTGCATGGGTGCTCGCGCCTGCATGGGCACGCGGTTCTGTGCACTCCTTCTGCAGCTGCATACCTTCACCATTCAACCCCCCCATGTCTGTTTGCAACACCGTGGCCTTGGCATCCCGATTAGCTGTTATGTGAGTGCTATTGTGTTGGGCAGCTGTGCCGGGTCCGCACCCCACACCTCGGTCTGTTGTGCTACAATGTTGCGGTCCGTGGCCGCTTTTCCTGTCCTTGAGACCCCTCGGAGGCCCTCCCAGCCCTGGAGGGTATGTGTGCCCCCCTGTCTGTGGTGTTATTCTCCCTGTCTTGCTGAACCATGGCTGGTTGTCTGTCCACCGGGCTCCCACTCCCTGGCCCCCAGGGGGCCCCGCATATCTGGACCTTCCACGAGACCATGTCTCTGTGCGACGTCCGGCCATGCAGCTGCTCCTGGACAGCCCTGCCAGCCGTGCGAGTGTCTTTGCGAGCTTGAGCTCTGGATTTCGCTACTTTGGCTATGAGATGAGCACTCATGATTGCCGGCTGCATGCAGACACCCTGGGGCTGGTTCATTTCCCTGATGGATGCATCCCGGACAAGCAGTGTTCTCATGTGCCCTGGTCCGGGGCTGAGACCGTGTCTGTGCTGAGTGTGTGTGGACTGGGCACCAAATGCTGTGCATTGCTGAGGGTGGCCCTGCCTTGGCCGTGTCCTACTATGTCTGTGTTCATGGGGTGCGTGGGTACCAGCGCACCCATGCGGCAGTGTACCACCAGCTGCTGGAGCTGGGACATCTTCCTTGGCCCCCTTCTGCTGCCTGCTGTGTGTCAGAGCCTTCCGCGGTGGAGCTGTCAGCCCTGTTGGGGGTGTGGTTCCATTTGGCTGTCCAGCTGGGTCTCTCCATGCATGATCCCTTCAAGGCCTACTACCTGATCGCCCACCACATGTCCATGCTGGGGTACCGCCGGGGCTTGATCATTGGCCCCACCTGGTTCACTGGGTGGGGCGCCCATCCCTTGGGCCCGCAGTGTCCCCCAGCGGCTGCCTGTGAGTCCTGGTGTTCCTCCCGGCCCCCCGGTGTCCTGCCCCCATGTGGGCTCCCACCCATGTCCGGGGTGGTGGTCCCCACTGGCTGCTCCCTCCCTGATGTCTCTGCCATGCTGTGGTGAAGTCTGCTTTGTGGGGTGCTGCTTCCCCTGCCTGTGGCCCCGGGCCCCCTCTGGGCCCCACCCCCTGGTCTTCCTGCACACCCAGGGTTTCCCTCCGTGGTTGCCCTCCCTGGTGCCTGCGTGTGGCGCTCTCCATGGCCTCACTGACCCGCCTGTGTCCAGCTACCTGTCCCCATCGGCCAGCACTGCCACCTGCTGCCGCCCCCCCCTTCTTGGGTGCTTGTGTGACCTGGGGGTTCCAGCACCCCCAGACTGGCCCTCGGTGCTTTTTCTGGGTGTGTGTATGCATCCATGGACCTGCAGCACTGCACCGGCTGTCCTGGCTGCCCTCCATCTGCCCCTCAGTGAGTGTGGGGTCTCCGTGTGCCTCCTGGACTGTTCCCGCCTGGCTCGCTGTGCATTGAGAGCCCCCACTGAGCCTTGGTCCTGAGGTCCTGCCCGCCCTTCCGAGATTGCCTGTTTTCCTGTGGGGTCGCCCGGGCGGACTGTGCTGCTGTGGGGGTTGTGGTTGCTGTTGCCTGTGTCCTGCCCTGCCACTTTGCGGTTTCCCCCCCCTTCCGTGTCCCTCCCCCCCCTTTGCTCCCATTGTGCCTTGTGGGTTGTCTGGGCACCCCTGTCCCCCTTCCCTTCCTTCCCCTTATGTGTGTGTGTCCCCAGGTGTGTGCTCGTGCTGTGTGTTCCGCTGTGCCTCCGCTGCCTGTGTGTCTGCTGTGTGTGGTACCTGTCCGACTTTTCTCCCTCTCCCCCCTCCCTTCCAGTTTCCCTTGTGTGGGCATTCCCTTTTGTGCCTTTTGGCTTCATTTGCCCTCAGGGGGCCATGTCTGTGTCCCGCCCCTGCCGGTGGGTTCTGGGTGTTTTGACCATGGCTGGGAGTTGGCATCACGTCTGTTGCACTGCCCTGGGCTGTGATCTGGTGGCCTGATTCCCGGCCGTGGTTCCGGTCCCGTCATGTCTGTTCGGGGATTTTATTCACCCCGGGGGGTGGTTGTTTTGTTCACCCCCATCGGGAATCCACTGTGGTGAACCGGCCATCCGTAACATCTAAAAACACCCAATGATAACGACATTGTTATTTTTGTTTATTGTTATCATTTTTGTTATCATATTTTTTATTGTTTTTGCTATCATTTTTTCTATCATTTTTATATCAATATCAATATCGATATCATTATCAATATTGTTATCATTATCATTAACATTACTGTTACTTGTATTCTTGGTTGTCATTTTTGGTATTCTTGGTTGCTGTTTTTGTTATCATTATTCTTGGTTGTTGTTGTTGTTATTGCAATAACGAAAATGAAAACTACAGTTTTTGTGACCATTATTGTAATAATGAAAATGGCATGCACACCCCTAGGAGATGAACCATGGACCAGGCAACTTGCCATGTCCATCTAAATCCAACACAGGTGGGAATGGACACGGGCATCTGCATCTGCAGGGGTGCATCCCTGGAGCAGTTCTGGGGAAGGTTGTCTCCGTGTCTGTCTTAAAACACCCAGAGAGACAGAGAGAATGTGATCATTTGATTTAACTTGGTCATGTGCATTGTATTTTACAGTGAACTCAATGGTTGGGGTTTTGAGATCAAAGGAATGGGACTGTATCTCTCCTGCTCCCTCTGAGTGTATTTTCAGAAGCATACTGTTGGATCCAAAAATCCAAAGCCTTGGCAAAGGACAACGTGTATGACAGTTTGGAACATGGTGGTGATTAGGGACACATTATTAAGTTCAGCATAAATTGTTTCAGTGAGTGTTGCCAGTTGTACATCAGGAAGGAAGATATGGTGACCCAGCTGTATGATATGCTAGAGAGGAATGCAAAATCCGACTGTCTTAATGGGCCTGCAGCTGTTGGATTAGCATCATTGAGTAGACCAAGGTGCAGATTATGTTTCCAGTTGTTACCGCCTCCAGGACCGTAGTGTTATGAGAAACATGTACAGTCTGGTTGCCTCCTAGTAAGAAGTTATTGGAAGAATAGCACACACATATCCAGGTTAACACATGCTTTGTGCAGCAGGCTGGATTAAAAATCTGCTGCATGGGGATGATCATATAAAAATCAGGGTGATGCCAACAATAAGAGCCATTATGAACTAACCCCATACTGTTAACATAAAGTACTAATTCAGGGGATTTTTCCCATCATGGGAGAGATAGGACAATGGTAATTTTGGTGGGCGTGACCATTTGCGCCACTATGCGGTCCAGTTTTGCAATAGCCAACACGTCTGAAGTCACATGTGATATTCCCACTGTTTTAAGATGTAAAGGCAATTTTGTGCTGCTGAGAAAATGTGGCCATGAACCTGAATGTATGTGAGTAAGGCCGTCATGGAAGGAGTATGCCAGGTTGTATGTGTTTTTCATAACGCTACAGTCCAGGAGGTGGTAAGAATTGGAAACATGATCTGCACCTTTGGCTACTCCATGATGCTAATTCAACAGCTGTAGTGTCCTATAAAGGCAGAGGGATTTTGCATTACTCTTCAGTATATTATACAGCTGGGCCACCATATATTGTGACCCTAATCACCACCGTGTTTCAACCTCTCAAACCTGTTGTCATCAATTAATTCACTATTAATCATAGGACACTAGATTGCTTAATCCCCATTTTTCAGTTAATTCCGTTGCAACAGGATAATTGGAAATGGGCTGTCTGTGGATCGGGAGCAATATGTTGAATGGGCTCAAACAGAAGCCTCTGACAATGGAAGGATGGGGAAGAGGCTAGCAACATCAGGCCTGAGTCCCTGCAAGTTTGGTCCTGGGTTTCCTAGAACCTGCTATGAATCCTGGGGAAGGTCCGATCACAGAGTCCACAGCACCAATATGTTGGATCCCAAGAGTCAAAGTCAGTAGTTTTGACCCCTGGGGAAAAGACACGAATCATCTCCAAAAACAGGGAGTGTTGCTGAAGCAGAACAGCTTTATTGTGTTGGCAGATCAGTCACTTGTGAAATAGCTGAGGTCCAAGTGACCTATAAACAGCTTATAGACAGGGAAAAAAGGTATGGGGCTAGGCCCCTCATACAGAAGAGTTGAGCAAAGAGTTACAGAAAAGAGATACCGGTATGTTCAGATGATTAATCAAAATATACATTCTGTGTGTAACTCACTCTTTTTCATGACAGGAAGATCTTGCTCTAATGAGCAATTAACGAACAGTCTTGTTGGTTACACATGGGGTGATTTCAGACATTACGGGCGGGCGGTTCACCACAGTGGATTCCCGGTGGGGGTGAAGAAATCAACCACCCCCTCGGGTGAATAAAAGCCCTGAACAGACGTGACGTGACGGGGACCACGGATGAGAATCGGGCCGCCAGATCACGGACTGGGGCAGCGCAACAGACGTGGTGCCAATTCCCAGCCATGGTAAGCACACCAAGAATCCCCTGGAAAGGGGCGGGACACAGACATGGCCGCCTGAGGGCAAACGAAGCCAAAAGGCACAAAAGGGAATGCCTGCACAAGGGAAATGGGAAGGGAGGGGGGAGAGGGAGAGGAAGAACAGGTGCACAGGTACCACACACAGCAGGCACACACACGCACGCACACACACACACAACGGGGACCCAGGGGCACCCACAGCACCGGCACATGCAGGCCCAATCCCACACACAACCACACACACACACACACACACACACACACACACACACACACACACACAGAGGCACGGAGGATAGTAAAGAAAGGCAAAGGGGGGTTGGGCTGCGGGACCGGGACGAGGGGAGGAACGGGCACAGGGGCAGGGCGGGACACCACCACCAGGTACATCCCACCCCACAGCAGAACAGTCCCCACGGGCACCCCCACAGCAAACACACAGTCCCGGAAAGGGGGGGTTCTGAAGCTCGGGCGAATGCCACAGCGGGCGGCCAGATGTCACAGCGACCCGGCCAGGAAGGGCCCAGGAGGCACATGCAGTCAAGGCAGCCAACTGAGGGGCAAATGAACCGCAGCCAGGAGAGCCAGTCCAGCACAGCAGGTCCAAGTATGGGTGGCCCCATCAGTGAAGGAGGTCGGGAGGGGCAGTCCTTGGGCCCCAGACGCCCGGGGCACACAAGCAACCCAGGAGGGGGAAGAGCGGCCCAGAGGGGGCCCAGTTACACAGCCGGAGCAGCAGCACACAGGGACACAGGTGTCGCAGCAGCAAGGCAGAGACAGCAGGGTGGTGGCAGGCACCGGGGTCAGGCCCACGGGCAGGTCCCGAAACCCACACAGCCCAGGACACAAGGGGGCCAGGGAGGGACCCAGGGGCTCACAGGCAGCCGTTGGGGACAGCTAGGGGCCCGGGCCCAGGGTGCCTGGCCCTATGAACCAGGTGGGTCCAATGGATCATGCCCCGGTGGTACCCCAGCACGTACATGTGGTGGGCGATCAGGTAGTAAGCCTCGAAGAGGTCATGCACAGACAGCCCCAACTAGACATCTGGACAAGACCATACCCACGCCAGTGCTGACATCTCCACTGCAGAAGGATCCGTTACACAGCAAGCTGCAGCAGGGGGCCAATGAAGATGCCCCAGCCCCAGAAGTCGGTGATACATGGCCACACGTGTGCGGTGGTACCCACGCACCCCGTGAATGCTGCCAAAGTAGGACACGGCCAAGGCAGGGCCCCCCTCAGCAAGGCACTGCGAGAAGGCTGCCAGGCTGAACACCCACAGCGCACTCACGGTCTCAGATCTGGACCAGGGCACATGTGAACACCTATTCACCGGGACGTGCCCATCAGGGAAGCGGACCAGTCCCAGGGTCTTGGCATGTAGCCGGCAATCTTGTGCACTCGCTTCGTAGCTGAAGTAGCGGAGTCCAGAGCTCAGGCTCGCGAAGGCGGACCCGCGGCTGTCCGGACTGCCAAGGAGCATCTGCACGGCAGGGCTACGTCACAGGTCACAGAGGGACATGGTCTCGGTGTAGGTCCAGATACGGGGGGCCCCATGGGGGACAGGAAGCTGGAGCCCCATGGATGGACAAGCAGCCATGGTCCAACCGCCCGGGGAAAATAGCACGGAGCTCTGGGGGCCTCACACACCTTCCGGGGCCGAGGGGCCTCCCAGGGGTCCCAAGGACAGGGAAAGCGGCCATGGGATGCAACATTGTAGCACAACAGAGCGAGGAATGCGGTGCGGACCCAGCACAGCTGCACAACACAATAGCTCTCACATACCAACTAATCAGCACTCCAAGGCCAAGGTGCCACAAACACTAAGGGGGGGGGTTGTTGTTTGCAGATCACATCCAGCCGCACAAGGCGCTCGTGGAGGACAGTGCCCATGCAGGGGGGGG
>QEPC01001582.1:605026-624291 GCA_003113815.1 Sphenodon punctatus
TCTCTCTCTCTCTCTCTCTCTCTCTCTCTCTCTTTTTCTAGAGAGGTGTCCAATAATTTCTGAACTCCGTTCTGTTCGCCCATCCCTAGTGGCAACACACACCAAAAAAACTGGTTTTGAATGGCCGAACTTGGTTCAGAAGTTTGGAATTCGACCGAACTCAGTCTGTTTGGTCGACCGAACTGAAGTTCTGAATTGAACTCGAATTTCAAACCAAACTGAACCGAACCGAATTTCCGAACTTGAATTTCAAACTGAACTGAACCGAACCAAATTTAAGAACTCCGTTCTGTTCTCCCATCCCAAAAACATTGGTGGCTTATCACACCCTGGAATCTTCTCAATCAAGTGCCAATGTTTACCAATCGCTGATTTTATATCCCCTGTACCCTGCCAAGGTCTCAGCCTGCCTTCCCTACTGCCTCTCATGCCACGCTGCCTGTCTTCCTGGCCTAGTTGCCAACCTCTAACCCTGCCTCAGCCTGCCTTTCGATTCTCATGCCATGCTGCCTGTCTGCCCGCTTTGGTTTCCAACCTCGAACCCTGCCTCAGTCTGCTTTATGATGCTCATGCCACGCTGCCTATCTGCCTGCCCAGGCTGCCGAGATCAAAGCCTGCCTCAGGCTGCCTTCCGATTCTCATGCCACACTGCCTGTCTGCCCATCCTAGTTGCCAAACTTGAACCCTGCCTCAGCCTGCCTTCTGATGCTCATGCCACACTGCCTATCTGGCCATCCAGGTTGCCAAGATCAAAGCCTGTCTCAGCCTGACTTCCAATGCTCATGCCACACTGCCTATCTGGCCGTCCAGGTTGCCAAGATCAAAACCTGTCTCAGTCTGCTTTCTGATGCTTATGCCACACTGCCTGTCTGCCTACCCTAGTTACCAACCTCGAACCCTGCCTCAGCCTGCCTTCGGATGCTCATTCAATGATGCCTGTCTGCCCACCCTGGTTGCCAACTTCGAACCCTGCCTCAGCCTGCCTTGTGATGCTCATGCCACACTGCCTATATGCCCACCTTAGTTCCCAACCTCGAACCCTGCCTCAGCCTGCCTTCCAATGCTCATGTCATGCTGCCTGTCTGCCCGTCCTGGATTCCAACCTTAACCCCTGCCTCAGTCTGCCTTCCTATGCTCATGCCATGCTGCCTGTCTGCCCACCCACCCTGGTTGCCAACCTTGAACATTGCCTCAGCCTGCCTTCTGATGCTCATGCCACGCTGCCTGTCTGCCCACCCTGGTTGCCAACCTACAACCCTGCCTCAGTCTGCCTTCTGCTTATGCCAAAGTGCCTGTCTGCCTGCCCTGTGTCCAAAGCTGAAGCCCTGCCCCAGCCTGCCTGCCTTTCATGCCAAGGTGCCTGTCTGCCTGCCCTAGCAACCGTGCGTGATGTGCCTCACTGGCCTGGTAATCCCGCTGCGGCTGTCTTCTGGTTCATGGGTGCTCTGCCCTGGCAAATGTGCCCACACAATCCTGCTGCTGCCATCTGCTGCTGTATTGGAGCTCTTCCCTGGCAAACCCTACAATCATGGCTCCATGAGTACTGCGCACTGGCAAATCCTGCTGCTGACATCTCTGCTGTTCCATGGGTTCTGTGCCCTGGCAATCCAATGTCTGCTGCTGCAGTGCTGCTGCTGATGCCGCATCTGCAGTGCCACAGGCTCTGTTCCCTGGCCACCCAATCTATGCTGCTCCTGCTGATGCTGACTCTGCTGTGCCATGGGTAGTGTGTTGGGGCAATCCAATGTCTGCCACTGCTGCCTCTGCTTTGCCATGGGTTCTGTGCCCTTGCAATCCAATGTCCGCTTCTGCTGCCTTTGCTGTGCCATGGTTTCTGAGCCTGGGCAATCCAATTTGTGCTGCTGCTGTCTCTGCTGTGCCATGGGTACTGTGGTACAGCAATTGAATCTCCGCTGCTGCTGTTTCTGCTGCCTCTTCTGTGCCATGGGTACTGTGGCCTGGAAATCCAATTTCTGCTACTGGGTGGCCACATGATTCACCACCAGGCAAGGTTTGACCAATTTGCAGAAGAGCTTATTGAGAGCGGTTGAGTACAATCCAAGCCTGCAATGCCCGGCCCAGTAGGAGTGCCAGCCTCCAAGCCCTGCATGGGCCTCTTCTTCTGCTCCACCACAGCCAGCCAGCCTGCAATGCCCATCCAAGCAGGGGTGCCAGCCACCAAGTCCTGAAGAGGCCTCTGCCTCTGCTACACCTATGCCAGTCAGCCTGCAATGCCTGGCCATATAGGGGTGACACCAAGCCCTGGCCAGGCCTCTGCTGCTGCTCCACTGATGCCAACCAGCCTGCAATGCCCAGCCAAGCAGGGGTGCCAGCCACAGTTACTGTGCCCAGGCAATCCAATTTCTGCTGCAGGTGGTGCTACTGCATGTCAGCCATTTGCTTCTCTCTCTTGTAGATGGACATCACTCGGATGAGTGCACCAGTGGGCGGGGGCTGGGTGTCCATGAGTATCACCACTAGACAATGTTTGACCAATTTACAGTAGAGCTTCTTGAGATCAGTTGAGTACGATGCCAGCATGAAACACCCGGCCAAGTTGGGATCCCCCACCAAGCCCTGGCAGGCCAATATCTGCTGCCACAGAATTATGCCTCTACTATGCCATGGAAATTGCAGATTAGAATCTCAGATCAGAATTGATTCCCTGAACAGCTAGAAAGTTAGCATTCAAGCTGAATTGGGATGTGTACGGAAATCAGAAAAATGAAAATTAATTAAAACTGGAAGACATTTTAGCGATAAGTCTGGAAAGACCTGCTTAATCAAATGTTACACAGAGACTGGCCACAATTATCCTGTAGCCTGAATACATTATAATTCTTCACCTGCTTTAAGAAAAATCATATAGGATAAATGGATGAAATGCAATAAAGGCCAATGTCTGCTACTATACCCCAGCCATCCAAAGTCCGCTGCTGATGCCAATGATGCCTCTGCTGTGCCATGGGTTCTGTGCCCCCCCCCGGCAGACCAATGTCCACTTCTGCTGCCTCTGCTGTGCCATCCGTTCTGTGCCTGGGCAATCCAATGTCCGCAGCTGCTGCAACCACTGCCTCTGCTGTGCCATGGGTTGTGTGCCTGGGCAATCCAATATGTGATGCTGCTGCTGCTGCTGCTTCTGCTGTTCCATGGGTTCTGCTACCGGGCAATCCAATGTCTGCTGCTGCTGCCACAGCTGCCTCTGCTGCACTAAGGGTTCTGTGCCCCAGCAATCCATTGTCCATTTCTGCTGCCTCTGCTGTTCCATGGGTTCTGCTACCGGGCAATCCAATGTCTGCTGCTGCTGCCAATGCCATCTCTGTTGTCTGTGCTATGGGTTCTGCTACCGGGCAATCCAATGTCTGCTGCTGCTGCCTCTGCTGTACTATGGGTTCTGCTACTGGGCAATCCAATGTCTGATACTGCTGCCGCTGCTGCCTCTGCTTTGGCATGGGTTCTGTGCCCCGGAAATCCAATGTCTGCTTCTGCTGCCTCTGCTGTGCCATGGGTTTTATGCCCGGGCAATCTAATGTCTGCTGCTGCTGCCGCTACTGCCTCTACTGTGACATAGGTTTTGGTACCAGGCAATCCAATGTCTGCTACTGCTGCCACTGCTGCATCTGCTTTGCCATGGGTATTGTGCCCCAGCAATCTAATGTCTGCTTCTGCTGCTGATACTGCCTTCTCTGTGCCATAGGTTCTGCCACGGATCCTGTCAGCAGGCATTTTCAGGCCTCTCCCTCTCCCAGCAGTTTGTGTTTCTCCCAGTCCATAGTCATCCTCCTCCTATTTCACCCATTTCCACACATTTACCTCATAGTTTCATTTATTTAGATTAGATTAGCTAGATTTAGGTGTTATTTTTATTTTTTACACCTCCCTGTGTTGTGCAAAGTGGCTGTCTGCCCGCCTTGTGGAAAAAGTTCAAATCCTGCCTCAACCTGTCTTCCGATGCTCATGTCAAAGTGCCTGTCTGCCCACCCTGTGGGCAAAGCTCAAACCCTGCCTCAGCCTGCCTTGCTAGCCTGCATGGCACTAGGGGTTTGGTTTACTGTCACCTCCTGCTAGCATCCTCCACTGTCACACAGGGTACTGGAAGGCCTGCAGTCCAGGAGACTGCGGCTGTCTCTGCTGTGGCTTCAGGATCAGGTACAGATGCTTCAGGGTCTGATGTTCATCATAGGCCACCATTGTCCCCCATTATTCTTGTCATCCCCAGCAGTCCAGAGCTGGTGGATCCCACCCTGTCTGTTGGAGGCAGGGCCCAATCCCCGGACTATGGAAGCAGTGAGAGGAGCAGCAGTAGCAGCAGTAGTAGCATCAGAAGCTAAAGGGGGAACAGGGAAACTGGCATCAGCATGGAAAGTTGATCAGCCCCAGGGTCCCAGTACTCCCCTTCATGGGACATATCTCAGATTGGGGACAGCAAGGTAGATACTAGTCCTGTGGATGAGATTTCTAGTGTTGAGGTGATGACTGTCCCTCCAAGAACTGTGGGCCAGAAGAGCTTTTTGAGATCCTGCGAGTAGGATGCAAACCTGCAATGCCTGGCCAAGTAGGGGTGCCAGCCACCAAACCCTGGCCGGGCCTCTGCCACTGTTCCACCAATGCCTGGTGGCCTGCAGCACCCAGCCAAGTAGGGGTGCCAGCCACCAAGCCCTGTCCAGGTATCTGCAGCTGCTCTACCAATGCCTGGCAGCCTGCAACACCTGGCTGAGTAGGGATGCCAGCCACCAAGTCCTGACTGGGCCTCTGCCACTGCTCCACCCATGCCTGGTAGCCTTCAATGCCTGGTCTCTGCTGCTGCAGCTTCTGCATCTTAGATGGCCAGCCATGCTCCCATGGGCACCCCCATGGGCCAAGCACTGAGCCTGCCTGCCCGGGCAACCCAGGGTGCCAAGCCCCAAGCTTTCCCGGTCTTTTCTGCTGCTGTGTCTGCAATGGCCTACCATGCCCCACAGGCAGTCCTGGAGCACCCCAAGTCTCCACACAGCCAAATTTTTGGAACATCCGGGGGGGTCTGAACTCCGCGGGACCGAACCCACAAACCCGAACTAAGTCTGAACAGTCAAACAGCTGAACATCCAAATCCCATTAAGCTTGCATATCCCTATCACAGTCACACCCGCTGCTGTAAAAAATTATGTGAGGCAAAGACACGGCATCAGGGAAGAGATGATACAGGAAGTAGTGCCAGTCCAAATGAGGGTGTGCCATAGATTTACTCGCACATGACATGGTGCAAAGTAAAGCCCTGTCATGCGTGATTAAAGCCATGGCAGATCCCCTCATTCACACTGGTGCTACTTCTGGCATTGGGCTCCTCCCCGCTGCCATGTCTTTGCCTTACATTGGGTATTTTCAGATATTACGAAATCGCTGTTCACCACTCTGAATCACAGTGCATTCCATGTGGTGGTAGTGATCCCATGAATGTCTATTTGCTCCCAGCAGATGTTCACCACAGTGAACACCCATTTGGGATCAAATTGACCATGGTACTGGAGGTGAGGCTGGCCTCACTTCCAGAATCATGGTTAGGTTGGCCATGATCCGGGATGGGGTGGGCAATGGCTATGATGAACATCTGCTTGCCAGCCCTGTCCTGGAATCAGGTCCCAACCATGGGATGGGATCAGGCGCAGCACCCTGATTAGCAGCTACACCCGCCCATCTCCCCAAGGGTGGGTGGGGCCAGAGCTGAGTAGCCGCATGCCATGCAGCCTCGCCCCCTCCATGATTCTTTTCTGTGATCAGACCGGCACACTTCAAGGATGGCCAGTCTGATCATAGACTGGGATCCAAGATGGTACATGGTTTAGCGTGGCGGCCGAAAGGCCCGTCACATCTGAAATGACCCATTATTTTTACAGCACTGCATTAGCAGGTGTGAATGTGGTCTGAGGTTTTTGGAAGAGCACAAAGCACAACATAAGCTCCCTGAAACTTGCATGCTCAAAGAGAAGCACACAAGCTGCAGCTCTTCTGGCTTGGGCTACACACACTTCTCCTCCAATGTGCAAGCACCTAGAACATGATATTTTGTTAATAAACCTGTAACAAGTCTCCTTTGAGTCTGAAAGATCACCACACATAAGGGTGTAATCTTTGACATTCAATCCACTCACAGAGGTCTCCTCCTTGTCTTTCCACCCAGTCTATATTCATTGTATCCACTCCCAATGTTCCAGCCACTCCCAATGGCCTTCTTCTTGTCATTCCAGCCACGGCCCTTTATTGCAGGTGCTCCTTGTGGCCTTTCCCCTGTCATTCCACCCACCCCATGCCACACCCCCATTTCAACCATTCCCACATAACTCCTCCCCATCATCCCTCCCTCTCCCACTTCATTTTAGGTCCTCCTGGTAGCCTCCTTGTTGTCATTCAACCCATTGGTCATTCCCTCCTCAATGTCATTCCACGCAGTATGCAATTTTGTACAGTAGTTAAGATAGAACAATATGATGCCATTTAACATAATCATCCAATTTTACATATACATAAAAATATACATAGCCAGTATTAATTGAAAAATCTTCTTTTAAGTACTGCTTAAATAGTGAATTCATTCCCCCATTATTTTGTACACTGTCACTACACCAACTTATGATTTCAGTCCTCTCCCTGCCTCCATCAACATCCCTCCTGGATCTGCCCTCAGAGTGAGCCTCCCCTTATGGGAGCAGCAAGGCACAGACCTCTGCAAAAGACAAAGAGAAAACAGGGATTTGGGAGATGGAGGGAAGGGAAGGGGAAAGAGAGAAGTGAGGAAGAATTTTGGCTGTCTCATATCTTTTCATGCAAGGAGGCATTCCTGCCCCATGCCAGTGTGCTCAGTCTTTCAGACTTGGGGTTGGAACTCAACACAGTGGCTGGATCCAGGAACAGGAAAGGGGCCACATAAAAATTAGCTGTGAGATGCATTTGGCCCCAAGAGCTGAGGTTCCCAACCCTTGCTCCTAACTATGTTTTTTAGTCACCAGATAGTTTAGTTGATGAAACAGTAGTTATAGTGGCATTGCATACTTGAATGATAAGAGGATATCCAAAGGAGTAAGGAATTTAGCATCTGCCCTTGCTACTTCCCAGTGGCATACCAACCCCCCAGCCTCAGCTTACCTGTCCTGTGCCTGCTGGCAGTCCTGTCCACTGGTGGTCATCCTGCCTGAGCTGTGAAGGAGGTTGCCAGAGCTGGAACCAGGGGAATATCTGAGTGAGGGGAATCTCATCTCCTGGGCAAGGAGTTGGGGGGGGGGGACCAGCCTGGAACAAGATGCAGCATCCCCCTGACAACCAGCTGAAAATAAGTGAATGCTAAGGCCTTCAGGTCACGTTAGTAGGCTGATTAAGGGTGATAAATTGAGCAATTGTGTCAGAGAGCAGCGGGGAAGAGAGAAATTAGCAATACAATGTAACAAGCCAGGCAGTTGAGATAACATCTCCACCTAATGAATATTTGCCAGGACCTTTACTCAACTGGGGCAGGAGACTGAGACAGGCTGATGAAATTTTGAATGTCCCTCTCAAACTGGGAGGATGGTCACCCTATTTTAAGAGAAATAAACTGAATGTATAGTTAATTTGGGGACAAACATTAATTTTCATTATTTTTATTCTTTCTATAAATGATATAGGAAGTTTGCAACATCAGCATGACAGCACTGAAAGAAAAATGTGGGTGCACATAGTAGCAAAGGAGCACAACACAAGTAGGCACTAAGAAAAGTACAGCCACTAAGCCCAATAAAGGATAGTGCCAACAGCCAATTAGGCTCAGAAGTCCCAAGAACTTGTGAGAGTTGAAAGCTCAAGCCTCAGTCTGATTGAGGAGGCCAGAGAGTGAGGAACCCTGGTAGAAGGCTCTTGATAGAGGCAAAAGGATGGGACAGAACTAGACTAATGCTGGATTACCCAAAGTTTGGCCAGGCAGACAAAGCATGAATGTGACCAAAACAAGGATGTCAGGCTGCGCTCCAGCTGGAACCTGTCTCCTATAGGAATTGTGGGTGAGATCTGTCATTTATGTACCCATAAGGGACTATTGTTAAATGGACTAAGCAAAGTCTTTGGATCTGGCAAAGTGAGGAAGCTCTGAAGGACTGTGGTGGATCAGGCTGGCTAAAAGGGGTGGTTGGAGGCCAGACCTACTCAACCCTTGTGGTTCAGATGTAGGTTATTTACCTCAAGATCAGAACTCTGACCTGGATAACAGATAGGATCAGATTATGGCAAATATACATGTATATGAAGACCCTGGGAACAAGGGAATGGGCATTGTGTGTATCAGGAACTCAAAGCTAATTCCCCAAGATTCCATGTCAGTGTCTCCTACAGGGACTGGGTTGCTACCTGGTTACAACTCCTCCCCCTCCCATTTTCCATGTCCTTTTTATATTTGCTAAGATTTTATCAATATTTATTTGCTCCATATTGTAAAGATTAGAGCATACCTGTATGCCTAAATAGTCTATTACCTTACAGTTTCTTGGCTGATACAGGGGTGGGAAGATGGGGGGGTGGATACACTTGGATGGGAAATTTGGATGGACACTCCAGTTTTGGCTGGTCATGAAGGTGGTATTGAGATCACCAAAACTTATTTTTTTGGGTGATTTCAAGTGTTTTCAACATCCATTCTGAGGCTGACTTTTCATGGACAGACCAGGAGTTCTTGGTCTATTTGACAACCATGGGTCTCTACCAGATAATATCTGGCCCAACATCTGAGGCTGGTCACAGAACAGATCTTTTGTTCTGCACTGGCCTGGAAACAGTGGCTACAATTATTGGGGGTGTGATCATGACAACATTGTCATGGTCAGATCTCTGCTGTCTTTTGCCCCCACCAAGGTGGTGGACCAGTTAGGATGGTCCTCCCTCAGAAACTAATGGATCCAATAGGATTTCGAAACTCTATGGGGGATTTACCTGCTGATCTTGAGAGCCTCTCTGTTGATGCCATGGTTGATTTGTGTGGTGAATGTTATGAACTGACCTGGGCTATCAGTATGGTGTGATGGTGGGACTTAGGTGGCCACTTCCTCAATGGTGACAGCATGGGTCCACAGGTACACGGTGGACTGGAGGCTACTGAAGCATGAGATTAGAAAGAGCACAGGTTGCACTCGACTCTCACCAAAACCAATTGACTGTGGCATAGACTTTTTTTTTAAGGACTATGCCATGACTCTGGAAGCGGTGAAGAAAGCCTTCTTTGCTGCTGCCACATCTTCTGCAAAGTGCCATTCAGCAGAGCTCTTCCAGGTGGTGAATAGCTGGCTTCACTTGGAGTTAGCGTCATTGCCTTCCTGCTGTGATGAGTATGCTACCTACTTTGCAGAAATGGTTGCTTGTATTTGCCTCATCTTGGGTACTGCTAATTTGCATACAGAGTTGGAGTTTGGGGCTGAGGAGGCCCAGTCTTGTCTGGTTCATTTGTATTGATTTCAATTAATCTCAGCCACTGATGGCAGAGATTGTGCTTGGAACAGTGAAAGCATCCATTTTTGAACTAGATCCAAGCCTATGGTAAAATCTAGCTGGGAGACATTGTGACCATTGCTAGTTGGGGTTGTAAATGCCTCCCTTTGGGAGGGCAGGCTGCCTGATGGCCTCAAAACTGTGGTCATCCATTCCCTTCACAAGAAACCATCTCTTGATGTTGATTCCTCAGTCAGCTACAATCTGTCTCAGGTTACTGAGTGGGTGGTTGCATTGCAGTTCTAGGTGGTTCTCTGTGCTATTGGTTTACTGGACCCATGTCAGTCAGGTTTTCAATCTGGGTATGGAACCAAGACTAGGGCTGAAACTCAGTATTGATATTTTCTTGATTATTGCCAAGAATCAGACTTCTCGACAAGCATCAAGATAAAAATGAAAATTAAGAAAATAAAAAATCTCAATATTGTCTCAAGATTTTTTTCTCGATAATGTTTTTTAAAACACTAGTCATGTGCAAAATCGCTACCAGGGCTTTTATGTGCATGTGCTGCCCTTTTCCAAGATGGCGTGGGCAGTGTTGGCACCATTTTGGAATTGCCAATTCCAAATTGGCCAATTCTTCCCAATTGCCAATTCTTCCCACGCCATCTTGGGAAAGGGAAGTGCATGCGCAGAACAACCCTAGTGGCTATTTTGGGAATGTGCAATTAATATTTTTTTTAGCAAGATTCTCATGAGATTCTCGAAATCCTTAGTAAAATCATCCTGAGATCTTTCTGGGATTTCTCAATTCAATTAAATGGTCTTGTTTTAGCAAGACCTTGTTTTAGCAAGACCTTGTGTCCTTGGTTGATAATCTGTGTTTGGAAATCAAAGGAGAAATTATATCCTGTTCATTTTGTTAGATCTTTCAGCATCCTTTAATACAGTTGAGCATTAGGGATCTGCGAACACCGTTCGGTGTTTGGCCCATTCGGGGTTTGGCCCCCCTGAAACTGTTCAGGTTTAGGATGTTTGGCCTGAATCTGTTCAGTTTAGCCAAACCCATTCAGGGGGGTGGGGGGAACCCAGTTTTCTCTCCCCTCTCCAGGCTGCACGGGTGGAAGGGGTGCCGGGGCTCATCCCACCCTCTCCTCTGTGCCTAACCTGGTAAAAATAAATTAAAAATAAATGAATAAAAAACCACTCCAGGTATCAACCTACCTGGTGGTGCCGGGGCTCTGGCCCTTAGTCTAGTGGTGGCGGGTGTGGGTCTGACTCTGGTGGTGCTCTGGAGTGCTTCAGTACTTTTCTAGGCCTTCTGGGAACTGAAGGAGGGCTTCCGGCCCCTCCATTCGGATCATTGAAAGGGAGGGGCCGGAAGCCCTCCTTCAGTTCCCAGAAAGCCTCAAAGAGGCCTGAAGTGCTCCGGAGTGCTGCCAGATCTGGACCTGCACCCACCGCCAGTACCTCCACCGGACCAGGGGCCAGACCCTGGCACCACCAGGTAGGTCGATCCCTGGGGTGAGGGTTAAATTTGTTTTTTTTACCTGGCTGGGCAGGGGGGGAGGTGAACCCTGGTGCCCCTTCCAACCATGCAGCCTGGAGGAGGGAGGCAAAACCAGTTTCCCCCCCTTCCATCTGAACAGGTTCAAAACCCGAACTTTGTTAGGCCAGTTCAGGCAGGGGGGCAGTTTGGGTTCAGGGTGTTCGCGAACGGCCTGAACACCTCGAGTTCAGGCCAAGCACCGAACCCCCAAACTCTGTTCGCACATTCCTATAGAACATGGGGTGTTGTTGACATGGCTGCGGGACCTGGTGCAGGTGCTTGGGACTGCTCTTGAGTGGTTAATCTAAGGGTGATTTCAGACATTACAGGGCCCTTTGTCCCCGCACCGAAATCACCGGCTTCATTCCCTCCCGGGGTCGCCCTGTCACGCCATATCAGACGTGCCAGGAGGATCCCGGCGGGGAACCCAGGAGGGGGCGGGGCCGCGTGGCGCAACATGCAGCCGCAAGGCCCCGCCCCCTCCACGCACCATGCCGCCCGCCCTCCGAGGAGACGGGCGGGCAGCAGGGCCATTGCGGCCGCCGCGTCGGGCCGGCAGCGCCATGGCCCGGGATCCTGCCGGGGATCCTGGGCCGTGGCGCACGGCCAGACGTTACTTTTCGTTGGTCCCTGCCCAGGGTCCGTTTGACCACGCTTCCCAGGACATTCCCCCGGCTAGCCCGGGAAGTGTGGTTCAAACTGACCCCATGTGGGGATTCACTGTGGTGAACATCTGGCACCCACCAAACAGACGTTCGAGACACGGTGACCACAGGTGGGTATTCACTGTGGTTCACCATGATCTCGTAACGTCTGAAGACACCTGTCACCCCCCCAAGTATGTCCCCCGCCAGTTCCTGTGAGCGGGCCGGCGGGGAGGGGCGACCCCCTTACTCTCCGGGAATGGCCCTGGGGCCAGAGGGTAGAGTCCCTCGGGCTCCGGAATGGGCTTCTCCCGCAGGCACAAAGCCTGAATCCTACCCACCCTCCCCTTAGGTGTCTTCACCAGTAAGCATTGTCCCCGACCGTGCCTTACCTTCCCCCAAGTCCCAGTGATTTCCCCCAAGTGTCTTCACCCGCGGATGGGTCCGCGCTGGTGCCTTCCCTTCCCCCCAAGTTCCGGTGATCTCCCCCAAGTCCTGCAAAACACCCCTCCCTTCCCCCAAGTCCCGGTGACTGCGGCCGCTCACAGGCCCTCGCCCCAGTCCGGTGTCCCCGGGTACCTCCAGGGGTCCTGCGCCTCTCTGCCTGCTGCCTCCGACGCCTCCCGTCCTTCCTCCCAGCCCGGGCTGTTCTCCGCCCTCTTGTAGCCGGCTCCTCTCCGCCCCCTTGGCTGCGCCCTCCCCTCTGGGAGCTTGGCTCCGCCCCCGTGCATTGGATCGGCCCTGCCTTCCCTGCGTCTCACCGCCAGCGCCACTGCCGGCCGCTCGCCTTCCGGTTCTGGCCCTTCTTCCTCGTCTCGCCGACCCGGGTCCGTCTCCGCTGCTCCCGCCGGTCGGTCACACACACCCCCTTTAAGAGGTCCCCGGGGTGGGCCGCAAGGGGGGGCTGATTCACCCTGCCGAGAGAAGAAATCAGCATTAAGATGTAACTTCCCGGCCCTATGGGCCACATAAAAATGGTATGGATGCAAAGCTAAATACCACCGCATTAAGTGGGTGTTAGTGTCCTTCATTGAGGCTAGCCATTGTAAGGGGGCGTGGTCAGTCACGAGAGTAAAAGAGGCCCCGGCTAGATAATATCACAAAGCCCCCACTGCCCAGCAGATGGCCAAGGCTTCCTTTTCTATGGTCACGTAGGCCTTTTCCCGCCGATCCAACTTCCGACTGAGATAGGCAATTGGATGCTCTTCTCCGTCGATCATTTGGGACAGGACCGCCCCCAGCCCCACATCCGAGGCATCTGTCTGGAGTATGAAGGGCTTCTCAAAGTCCGGGGCATACAGGACGGGGGCCTCGCAGAGGCTCCTTTTGAGGGCCGTAAAGGCCTTATCCAAGGCCGGGGTCCAGGTCACTTCCTTCGGGTGTTTCTTCCCCGTTACGTCGGTGAGGGGTGTAGCTAATGTCGCAAAATGAGGCACGTGCTGCCGATAGTATCCCGCTAGTCCCATAAACTGCTGCACTTGCCTTTTAGAGGTGGGGGGAGGCCACTCCTTGACGGCTTGTACCTTCTCCCAGAGAGGCCGTATTTGCCCCCTGCCCACCTGGTAGCCTAGGTAGGTTACCTCCCGCAACCCTAGTCGGCACTTCCGGGGGTTGGCGGTAAGTCCCGCTTGGGTCAGAGCCTCCGCCACCGTCCTCAGATGCCTGAGGTGGTCGTCCCACGTGAGGCTGAAGACAACGATGTCGTCAATATAAGCAGCTGCATAGTCCTGATGCAGCCCCAATACCCTGTCCATCAGCCGCTGGAACATGGCAGCAGCCCAGTGCAAGCCGAAGGGCATCTTGATGAACTGAAAGAGGCCGCGCGGGGTCGCAAAGGCGGTCTTCTCCTGGGTGTCTTGGGTTAGGGGTATCTGCCAATACCCCTTCGTTAGGTCTAGCGTGGATAGGTAGCGGGCTTGACCCAACTGCTCTAACAGGGTATCCACCCATGGCATCGGGTAGGTGTCGAACTTGGAGATCGTGTTCACTCGGCGGAAATCTATGCAAAATCTCATGCTGCCATCCGACTTTCGGACCAGAACGGGTTGACTCCGCTACGGGCTGTTGGATTCCTCAATGACCCCTAATTTGAGCATCTGGGTCACCTCCTCATTTACCACTTGTCTTAGATGATAAGGACTCCGGCGCGGGGGGTCCCTCACGACCTGTCCTGGTTCCGTGACGATGTCATGGTATACTAGCGTTGTACACCCCGGGCGACTGGTGAACACCCGGTGGTAGGTTTCCACGAACCTCCTCAGCTGCTCTACCTGAGTTTCCTCGAGCTCCTTCCCCATGGTAACCTCTTCATCGGGCGGACTCCCCTCCTCCGGCCCCCGGGGCTCCCCTGTCAGGGCCTCAGCCCCTTCTTGTTCGCGGTCTCGCCATTCTTTGAGGAGGTTAACATGATACGTCTGGAGCTCGGGTCGGTGCCCTGGCCGTCGGATGACATAGTCTACCGGTCCCTTCTGTGCCACCACCTCGTAGGGGCCCTGCCACGTAGCCAATAACTTCGACTCTGAGGAGGGTAGCAGTACCAGGACTCTCTGACCGCACTGTAACTGCCGGGCCCTCACCTGCCTATCAAACCTTCCCTTTTGCTTTTGCTGTGCCTCTAGGCCGTTCTGAAGGGCCCAGGCCCCCACCCTCTCCAACCTTGCCCTCAGCCGGGTAACGTATCCTATCACGTTGTCCTGGTTGTTGGACTCCTCCTCCCACCCTTCCTTTATAAGATCTAATAGCCCTTGGGGCTGCCGCCCGTATAGAAGTTCGAAGGGCGAAAACCCCAGGGAAGCCTGCGGCACCTCCCTGTAGGCGAACAGGAGAGCGGGGAGTAACACCGCCCATCCCTTTGGTTCTTCTCGGATGAACTTGCGGAGCATGGCCTTCAATGTCTGGTTGAACCGCTCCACCAGCCCGTCCGTCTGGGGGTGGTACACGGAGGTACGGATGTGATGTATTTGTAATAGGTGACATACTTGTTGCATCACCTTCCCTGTGAAGTTGGTGCCCTGGTCTGTCAATAAGGTATGGGGGAAGCCTGTGCATGAAAATATCTTCAGTAGTTCCCGCGCGATCACCGGGGCTTTGATGGATCGGACTGGGATGGCTTCCGGGTACCGGGTGGCGTAGTCGACTGTCACCAATATATAGCGGTACCCCTTGTACGACTGTTCTGCTGGGACCACTATATCCATACCCATCCTCTAGAAGGGTGTGCCCACCAGAGGTAAAGGGACGAGGGGGGCTGGGGCCACCTTCTTTCGGGTAGTCAACTGACACTCCGGACAGGAGGCACAGTACCGCCTTATGGCAGCTCTAATACCCGGCCAGTAAAACCAGGCGGACAGCCTGTCTAGGGTCTTCTCCTCGCCCAAGTGCCCCCCACAGGGTACCTCATGGGCGACCCTCAACAACTCTTCGTGCCTCCCCCGGGGGGCCAACAGCTGCCACACCTCCCCCCTGACCTCATCTTTCTGGACTCAGTACAACCGGTCCCCAGCTAGGGCGAAGTGCGGGTAGGTGGGAGGCTGCCCGGGCTCCCGAGGGATCCCATTCACCATCTGCACTTGCTCATAGGCATTCTTTAGGGTTGGGTCATTGCGTTGTTCCTGTATAAGGTTAAAGGGTCTTACTCTTCCTGCCATCCCTCCTCCAGCCCGTCCATCCTCAGCCTCGTTGGAGCTCTCTTGGACTTCCTCGCCTTCCAGTCCATCCGCGGCCTGTAGCAAGGGAGTCATCGCCCCCCAATCTCGCCCTAGTATGATGGGGTGGGCCAACCCCAGGACTACCCCCACTTGGCACTCACCTGCCTGCCCCGAGACCCCCAGATTGGCCCGACAGGTGGGGTAGAATCGTACCTCGCCATGTATGCAACTAATCCCTACCTGGGGAAAGGAAGCCTGCGGTAGCCCTGGGATCCTTGCTCGTACCAGCGTCCTCCCACATCCTGTGTCTACCAAGGCCTCATACCGGTGTCCTCCCACTCATACCGGAATGAGGGGTTTCTCCTGGCCTCCTTCTCCCTGCCTCTCCTCCCCATACCATCCCTCTGCGAAGGTGCAGTCCATGAGCGGACACTCTCGTTTGAAGTGTCCCGGCTTCCCACACTGGTAACATAAGCAGGGTCCGGGTACCTCCCCTTCCCGACCTGGAGGGCCTTCAGGGCCCTTCCCCGGGGAGAAGGGGGTCCAGGCCATACCTGTCCCCCCCCCGAGCCGGCTCTCTCCTCTGGGTCGGCTGCCCCCCCAACCCGGGTGTCCCTCATCTTGCCCCCCGCCCACTCCTGGGGCTCTGTGTCGGGGCTCCCTACCCCCTCCTAGCTTCGGGGTTCTCTCTTCTCGCCCCCTGCCCATGTCCCGCCCCAGATACCCGGTGGTCCCTTCAAAGGCCTCGTAGTTTTCAAGCAGCCGGGTAGCCTCTTCTAACGTGGCTGGTCGGTGGTGGGCTACCCAGGCCCGGCTCCCGGGCGGTAAGATTTGAACGAACTGTTCGGTCATTACCAGTTCTGTTATCTCTTGGGCCATTCTTTGTTGAGGCTTCAGCCACCTCAGGCAATGGGTCCTGAGTTGCTGGGCCAAGGCCTGGGGGGGTGATCTGGACATGTACCTTTCCCCCCTGAACCTCCGCCTATACATCTCCTCTGATATATCTAGCCCTTTCAAGATGGCTGTTCTCACTCTCTCAAAGTCTGTGGCCTTGGCGGGCTCCAACCGATCGTATACCGTCTAGGCCGGACCTGACAGGCATGGGGCCAACAGGAGGGCCCACTGTTCCTGGGGCCACTTAGCCGCCGTAGCCACCCTCTCAAAAATATTGAGAAAGGCCTCCAGGTCATCGGCTGGGCCCATCTTCATCAGGCGCACCTGGGGTCTCTTTCCCTCTGGGCCCCCGCTTCCTCCCGCTGCCACTGCATTTAAGGCTGGTGTCATGAGGGCTGCCATCTGCTCGGCCATCTGTGCTTGCCCTCGGGCTTGGTTGTTGGTGAGGTCCGCCGTCAGCTGCTGGAGGAACCCTCGCTGGGTCTCTAGTTGGGCGGCTTGTGTGTCCATCAGCCATTTCAGCATGGCTTCTGTCTCCATGCTGGGCCCTAACCCCCGGCACGTAGCCAGTTCCCCTTGCCTGGCCTGCTGCCTCCTCTGTCGGGCCCACCCAGGGAAGCCACTTGTCACCCCCCCCTAAGTATGTCCCCCGCCAGTTCCCGTGAGCAGGCCGGCGGGGAGGGGCGACCCCCTTACTCTCCGGGAATGGCCCTGGGGCCAGAGGGTAGAGTCCCTCAGGCTCCGGAACAGGCTTCTCCTGCAGGCACAAAGCCTGAATCCTACCCACCCTCCCCTTAGGTGTCTTCACCCGTAAGCGTTGTCCCCGACCGTGCCTTCCCTTCCTCCAAGTCCCGGTGATTTCCCCCAAGTGTCTTCACCCGCGGATGGGTCCCCACTGGGGCCTTCCCTACCACCGAAGTCCTGGTGATCTCCCCCAAGTCCTGCAAAACACCCCTCCCTTCCCCCAAGTCCCGGTGGCTGCGGCCGCTCACAGGCCCTCGCCCCAGTCCGGTGTCCCCGTGTACCTCCAGGGGTCCTGCGCCTCTCTGCCTGCTGCCTCCGACACCTCCCATCCTTCCTCCCAGCCCGGGCTGTTCTCCGCCCTCTTGTAGCCGGCTCCTCTCCGCCCCCTTGGCCGTGCCCTCCCCTCTGGGAGCTTGGCTCCACCCCCGTGCATTGGATCGGCCCCGCCTTCCCTGTGTCTCGCTGCCAGCGCCACTGCCAGCCGCTCGCCTTCCGGTTCCGGCCCTTCTTCCTCGTCTCGCCGACCCGGGTCCGTCTCCGCTGCTCCCGCCGGTCGGTCACAACACCCTAATTTGTAGATGGGTGAATCCAGAGAATGGTGATGGATGGTGGCTGGTCATCCCCCTAGGAGTTTCTTTGTGTGGTCCCACAGGGTTCCATCTTGTCCCCACTCCTTTTCAATGTATATCTGAGGCCCCTGGGTGATATCGATTAATTAGGCAATTTGGAGTGAAGTGCCATCACCAGTATGCTGATGACACCCAACTTCCTTTTTTCATCTGACCCAGGCCCTGCAGTCTTGGTGTGTACCAACTGTGTAAAAGAGGGTCAGCTAGCCTAACCCATAACTGTCCAGTTACTGACCCCATACTCATGCCACAGTCCTTCCCAGAGTACCTTGTCACCTTTGTTGATCTGTCTCCTGGTGGCAACTTTGCTCCTGGTCCCACCTGTTCAGTTATTCTGGGGTCTGTTCCCAATGGCTGGCTTCACCTTGAATGATATAATAGATCCTTACTCTAGGTTCTGGGTTCTCCTAACATTCTTGTTCTTTTAGAGGTTGCCAATTCCTGCTATCTGCATTGTACATTCATGGGCTTTGACTGTCGAGTGGAGGGTAAGTGCCTTAGGCTGTTTGCAATAACTGAGCAACCTGAGCATGCCTCAGGCAGCCTTGGTGGAATGTTATGTGTTAGTATAACTGGACCCAGTTCTGTTAAGGAGGGAAGGTGTCCCCTGCCCTAGATGAATGTGAATTGGCAATAAAGAACATGGCCATTAAAACCCAACAATGTGTCCGTGTCCCCTTCTGAGATGTGGCAACAATGACCGGTATTATGAAGCCTTCTCAAATGCAGGGAAAACTTCCCCCTCAGTGCCTCACAAAATGGAGGTAAATCTGCCCCCACAGTGCCTCCGGAGTTCTCCAGAGTCCTTCCACAGTCTATCACTACCACAGTATTTCAGAAAGAAAGAAAAACAAAATATCTTCAATAAATCGACATTCTCTTTAAGTTAAATCAGGACGTGATTTTTTTCCAGCTCTTTCCATGCCTCTGAGGGAGATGTGAAGCATTTTCCCTTTACAACTAAATTAATAGAAAAAAATTGCAGTACATTTCATATAGTATTTGACATCTGATCCATGATCACATTTTGACATCTGATCCATGAAGCACTTGTCTTATTTTATTAAAGACTGCTCTTTACTTGATCAGGTATGTTGAGAAATCAGGAAGTAGTGATATTTTGTGTGCTTTAAAAAGATGAGTTGCCATCTTCCTAGCTTGTGTCAGAAGATTAGCCTTGTCATATAATCTCAGGAGATTAAATATAATTGGCCTGGGTTTGTTCTGGTTAGAATTTGATCCTACTTGGTAAATTCCTTCAAACTCAGGTGGAGGTGTAAGCATATGGACTGGGAGTCCAGAACTGCTCCATGGTGCCCCACAGAGAGCCACCCATGGGGACAGTGTGGGGAACCCATCAAACAGGCAGACCAATGTGTGGTAGGAGTGTGCACCAGACCCCATGTCATTTTCATTTTTTATTTTTGTTTTTGTTATTTTAAAATGTTGGTTTTGTTATCATTATTAACGACAATGTCATTTTCATTATCATTGTCATTATCAGTATTGGTATTGGTACCATTTCAAATTAAGTTTTTATTTTAGGTATCATATCTCTGTGTGCTAGTAATATCCATCTACATCAGGGGTGGAGAACCTTTTCCCTCCTGAGGGACACTTTGAAAGCTTGCACAAATTCTGAGTTCTGCACAGAAATTGTAGCAGGGCTGCTTAAGGGATGCACTCAAGGAAAGGAGGGTCCAAATCATGGATTTGTGCCATGGAACTGTCACCTATA
>QEPC01001582.1:624391-649860 GCA_003113815.1 Sphenodon punctatus
CGTGATCCCGTAACGTCTGAAATCACCCATTGTAATAATGAAAATGACATGCACACCCCTAGGGTCCTGGAGTATGGAGGCGGTAAACACTCAGCAGCCTACATGGCTTCAAGTAGCAGCCACTACATCCCACCACTCCCACTCCCACCGTGAAGCTTGGAGACAGCTGGAACAGGGTGGGAGAAGTAGTAGCATTACAACAGCTGGAGAGGATGGGAGAGGCACCTTCTTCAACTTGCTTCACTTGGTGACCCTTCCCCTGATCCAGCATGGAGTTTAGTGGTGGTGGCAGCAGGGTCAAAGCAGGACAGATGTTGGAAGAAGCTGGAAGGGGCTGGAGCCACTTAGGGGATGCCTCTTCCACTCCCATCCAGCTTCCACCACCACTAGGGATGGGCGAACAGATCGCAGTTCAGGTTCGGGCATACGGTTCAGCCGTGTTCGGTTCATGCATTTGGGTTCGGGCATTCGGAAGGTTTGCTGAGTTTGGGTTCAGTTGTTCGCGTTCGGCATTCGGTGTTCGGTGTTCAGCCAAAAAATAATGTGAGAGCATGGGAAGCCAGAAATCGCACCAGAAACCGGAAATTCGAGTGCGTGAGGAGCTGCGTGGTAAGTGAGTATGTGTTTGACTTGGTGGCTGTTCAGTTCATCTGTTTTGGCTGTGATTGTGTTGGGTTTGGCTGTGCGGCATGTTTGGGTGGTTGGTGTGTGTTGTGGCTGACTGTTTTAGGTGTGAGTGATTGTTAAAAAAAATAAAAAATGAAGAAGACTGTAGTGCGAATCGCCCGGCTGGGGGCCCATATGCTGATGGAGGAGGAGAAGGAGGAGGTAGCAGTCGAGGCCGCTGCCCCTGCTACACCTCCTGTGGCACTGCCGGTGGATTCATCCTCGCATGAGGAGGAAGCAGAGGGCTCTGGAGGTACTGCCACGCCTGCCAGGTTTGTAAACTTTTTTTTTACTTTTAAGACAAGAAAGGCTGTATCCATTAGAACGAGCTCACTGGCATGTGTGTGGGTGTGTGGGTGGTGGGCATCAGTCAGGCACAAACAGTGGGCAACAGCAATTGACAGCGGATGCCTGCCACAGAGAGAGAGAGTACTGTAGTGTGAGGGGCTCTGGCACGAGCAGCACCCCCACCCAAACATGTGCCAGGCTAAGGCTAGCAAGAGTCTCCACTCTCCAGTTGCCATTCCATTCCCTTTGCACCCCCAAATAAGGGCAGTCTCTTTCCTCCAGCCAGGGTCACATCTCCCGTCACCATCCCTAGCACGCCAAGGAGGGCAGGATTTGCACATGCCAGCCAGGGGCTTTCTAGTTGCAATATCTAGCATCCCCTAGTACCCCTGGGAGGGCAAGATTTGCACGTGCTTTACTGCTTTTTCTAGTTTCCATCCCTAGCACCCCAAGGAGGGAGGACTAGAGGCATCATCATTAATGCATGATATTTATTTGGTGTCTTATGTCTTCCCATTTCAGAGAGGAATCAGATTCCGGCTCTGGGGCCAGCCCTGCTGCAAAAACCAGGCCAAGGGTGAGAACGAGGACTTGCCAGACCCCCAGGCGGAGGCCGCAAGTGTCACCGCCAGACATTCAGAGCCAGGCGTCTGTAAGAGCGGGTCGCGCCGCTTGGCTCCGTAGTGTGCGGGCCGTTTCTAGGCAACGGCCCGATACCCGGAAGTAGACGGCTTGTGGGGATGAAGCGTGGTGTGCGCTCCTGGCCCCGCCTCCCCATGTGCATGTAATTAGTGGGACACTCAGCGCAGGCTGGGGCCCCGCCTTAGGCACACCAGGAGGCACTTAGAGTTTACTATAAAGCAGACCGGCGGGGCTTGAGTTCCCTGCCGGGAATCATTATTGAGAGACTGGCCCCCTTGTCCTTGGTAACCCTATTGTACTTCTGAAGCGTGGAAAGCAAGAGAGTGAGTGTGGAGAGTGCATGAACCCCTGTGTTTCCCCTTCCCTGAGAGTGAGAGCGGTGAGTGAGCAGACGTACCCTTGTATTGTTGTATGACCTCCCTAGGAGCCTGACTAAGAGTGGTAGAGGAGCCTTTCCCTTAAGCCTTGTATCCATTGTCCAGCCCTCCATTCTCCTTGCATGTTCTGGTACGAGTGTTCTGTCCCCCACCATCCTTCCCCGTGCCTCCCATTCCCCTTCCCTTCCTTTCCCCGTTCCCAAGCCCCTATTCCTTTCCCCCCTTCCCGTCACTTTCCTTGCACGGTGCCCTGAATCCCTGTATAGCTCCCCGAGTATCTGGTTCCCCTCTGTGTACGGTCATTGTTGCCCTCCGGGGCTAGGGGTTACCTCTCTCCTCCGTCCCAATGATGAAAAGGGTTGCCCTCTGAACTGGAGGGAAAGCCCACCTAACACCCTGAGGGACCTTCTAAATACCGATAGAAGAGTGTGGTTGAGAGGTCGCCCCCTCCCCGTGGGTTTATCCTGGCCCCTCCTTCTCCCCCTTCCTGTCCACCCCTTCCTTCCCCCTTCCCCTGTGACAGCGTCGGATGTCTGGCAATTCTACCACAAGGGTGACAACCGCCACATGCAAGGTATGCCACGGGGCACCCCGTGATGGTAGGGGTGTGCACCAGGCCCCCATGTCGTTTTCATTTTTTGGTTTCATTTTTGTTATTCAAAAATGTCATTTTTGTTATCGTTATTAATGACAATGTTGTTTTCGTTATTGATATCTTTATTGATATTGGTACCATTTCAAACAAAGATTTTATTTTTATATAGGTATTGTTATTGATTCCTGTGCACAATTAATATTTATCTAAATCTAAGGGAAACACGGGAAGGGGAGAGGAAAACTATCTATTATGTAATCAATTATCTCTATAAATATTCATAATCAAATCTATATGTCTATAATATATATCTATATCTAATCTATAATATCTATCTATATATAATGTACAGGAGAGAAGGGCAGTGAAATGGAGAAGATAAAATGTAGGGTATGAAGAAAGAAAGGTATTGGTGGAAATACCAAATAAATAAATAAATAAATAAATAATACAATAAGGGTTAGGGAGTATTTTTTATGTGCAAACACCACAATTCTGTAAACGCAACCTGACAAGCAGAGCTCTCACACAACAGAGAGAAAAAACCTCATCCTCCCATTATAAAGGGTTGCAGTGCCCTCCCCCAGAGTCCCCCTGATTGATTGTGGGAGGCAGCAATCATTGAGCAATCACAGAGTCCCATGAAACTGCTGGGGCCTGCGTGAGCTGCTCATTGGTCAGGGATACTGTATCATATACTGCTGAGCTGTCGCCCCTCCCAACATAGGCACCGTTCAAGAGTTCAACCCTATTAGGACTCCAAGATGTCTGGGCCTTCCTCCCCCTCTACATTTTCACTCCAAAACGCAACTGCCACAGCACTAATAATGACAATGATAACGACATTGTTGTTTTTGTTTCTTATCATTTTTGTTATCATATTTTTTATCATTTTTGGTATTGTTTTTTGTATCATTTTTGCTATAATTTTTGATATCGATATCGGTATCGATATCATTATCGATACTGTTATCGTTATCATTACCATTACCGTTACCTGTATTCTTGGTTGTCGTTTTTGGTATTCTCGGTTGTCGTTTTCGTTGTCGTTATTCTTGGTTGTTGTTGCAATAATGAAAATGAAAAATACAGTTTTTGTGATCGTTATTGTAATAACGAAAATGACATGCACACCCCTAGGGGATGGACCATGGAGCAGGCAACTTGCCAGGTCCATCTAAATCCAACACAGGTGGGAATGGACACGAGCAGATGCAGGGGTGCATCCCCGGAGCAGCTCTGGGGAAGGCTGCCTCCGTGTCTGTCTTAAAACACCCAGAGAGACAGAGAGAATGTGATCATTTGATTTAACTTGGCCATGCATTGTATTTAAAAAAAAAAAAAAAAAAAAAAAAAAATTTTTCAGTTTATTGTGTAAACCAAAGGTTATTACAATATGTCGATCAAAATAAAATATCAAATACACATACAAGTGAATACATTTAAAATAAATTTATAATATCCATGGAGTAAACTCTGGAATAAGACACATCCTAAAGGGCTTTAACTGTTACTTCCAAAACTAGTCAGGACGTCCTAAGTTCCCACATAAGCCGCCTCGCCAATAACTGAGGCGGTTTTAATTTGAGTAACTATACTCAGGAACCGGGCAACCTGTGCTGAAACGTGGGGCAGGCGGTCGCCCAACAAATAGGTCAAAAGTAGTACCTCGGGACGGCCTGGCAGCGATGCCAGCAGTTTAGAGAGATAAATTTCCCTCGGTGTCGCATAGAGGGGGCAATACAATAGAATATGGGCCAGTGAGTCCACTGCCCTTAAAGAGCAGCTACACAATCGTTCCGCCAAAGGGGTCTGATTATATCTACCGGCAGTGACAGCGGATGGGAAGGCATTCCACCTTGCCAATGAGAACAGCCTTCTGGAATTCGACGGGATCCCCCCACCCAGAAAAGGCATGGGCAAGGTAGTTACATTTGCCAGTTGAACATAAAGGCCTGTAGCTTTGTAAGCTTTGAGATCGGCCCATACTTCCTGCCAAACGGAATCCACCAATCGGGTCAAAACGAGTTTCTTTGCCCCCTTAAATCCTAGCTGAGACAGGGCCTCAGTGGAGAAACCCAGTTGTCTAATCTTCTCGACCACTGAGATCAGCCAAGGGTTCGGGAAATTATCAGATAGAACTAGCTGGGCCCAGGGAGCTGCCAGGTCAAAGAGGAGGCGTAAGTAGTACGTAATAGCCCCTTGCCAGACCTTAACCCGCAAAGGGAGCAGGCCACACTCACGGCAAAGCACCTGCATTGGGATACCAGGTGGGGCCATCAAAATCGCCCGTGCTACCCCCACCTGGAATTTCTCCAGGTCCCTCATCTTACTCAGGGCCCAAAAAAGGGTCCCATACAGCAGCTGGGGTACCAACTTGTGATTATAGAAGTGGATTGCCGGGGCAACCAAATAGCCTCCCCCCGACCTGAAAAAACTAAGCAGATTTGTTTTTAGTCTCCTGGCTCTATTCAGGGAAAATTGCGCCTGCAAATTCCATGCCCCAGATGCCTGGAACAGCAGGCCCAAATACCTATAAGCCGGGACCTGTGCTATCTCCTGGTCAGCCAACTTCCATCTATGTGTGATCTTTTTCTGCGTGAAACAAACTATTTTGGACTTTTCCTGATTTATTTCCAACAGATTGTCCTGACAGAAATTCCCAAAGGCAGCCAGCAGACGACGTAGCCCAATCTGGGTCCTTGATAACAGGACCGTGTCGTCCGCATACAAAAGGCAGGGAGTTTCTACCCCCCCTACTCGGGGAGCGTGACTGGCCACCAATGCCAAGACTTCCATGATGTCATTTAGATAAATGGAGAAAAGCATCGGGGCCAGGACGCATCCCTGCTTCACCCCCCTCTCCACGGGTATACTGCCTGACATTGCTCCCAGGTGGTTTAGCCTCACCCTGATAGAATTTCCCCTGTGGAGGTTTATGATCAAATGCAGTAGCCTTGGGTCAAGGCCCAAGGCCGCCAATTTCCTCCACAACCGGTCCCTTGGGACCGTATCAAAAGCTGCCCTTAAATCAATAAAGGCAGCATACAGGGGGTGTGAGGACCTTGCATACTTCCCAGCCAGGTGGGATAGCAGGAAACAGTGGTCACTGGTGGATCTCCCCTTTCGAAAACCTATTTGGGCGTTTGACAAAATGCCCTTCGCTTCCAACCATCCATGTAACCTTACCAGCAAATATTTGGCATACAGCTTGCTTATAATATTCAGCAAGTTGATTGGCCTGTAGTTACTGGGGGAAGCCGGATTACCCTTCTTGAAGATGGGGACAACAATTGCTTGTCCCCAATCTACTGGGATGATACCGGACTCATTTATCCGTGAAAAAAGGGCAGCCAAAATGGGAGCCCACCACTCCACACCAGCCTTCAGGCACTCTGCCGTTATACCGTCAACTCCCGGGGCCTTCCCTGCCTTCAAGCTGGTAATAAGAACAGCTACCTCCTCGGGCATAACCAGGTCCCAGGCAGGGGCAGATGTAACCGGGGCCAGCTCTCTCACCAACGGCCTAGGAGCCATATACAGACTAGAGAAATGTTGGACCCAGTCATTCTCAGAAACCGAGGGGGCAGTATGAGAAGATGCCTCTAAACCAATACCTCTCACCATTTTCCAAAAACGCGTTGGATTACATGTAAAGGCTTCGGTAAGCTCCCCCCACTTTAACTGGTAATGGGCATCCCGTTTTGCCTTCAACAATGCTCTATACTCCCTTCTTTTGCTCAGAAAAGCCAGGAGAAACCCATTCCCCTGTGTAACCCTGAAGTGGCGATAGTAACATCTAAGTTCTGACCTATTAAGCCGACATTCTTCATCAAACCAGCCACGCAGAGACCTGCAGGCCGAGTCCTCAACACTAGGTCTAAAACAGATGGGGGCAAGCCATTCCACCATAGACTGATACCAAGTAAGTAGCCCTGTTTGTGTGGTGGCAGAATCTAACTTCCCCAACAGCTGTTTACCAATCGCAGAGTTTACTAGGGTCCTAAACTCTTTCTCTGTGTAATCGTCCCAGCGCCGCCTTCTCCTCGACCCCCCTGTGGACCCGGAAGGGGCCACATCCCGGGGGGAGGTAGCTAATCCCATGGTCCTGGGGAATTTCAGTGTGAGTAACAGCGGGAGATGATCACTAATAAGCTGTGAACCCACACAGAAAGTCGTAACCAAACCCACCATAGAGGCAGAGACAATAAGATGATCCGGCGTACTGCATCCCCTGGGGGAAATATAGGTATACTCTCCTGGCCGATCCATCCAGTGGCGACCATTTAGTGGATACAGGTCTAGTTGAGTTAGAAGATTGGCCAATGCCAATCCACTGGAGTTTATGCTCGAATCCCTAGATTTCCTATCTTCAAGGGGGCCCTCCTCCTCGATGTCCCGCACCCTTCCAATAAGGCCCAGGTCGTAATCAGACTCGCCCATACGGGCATTAAAGTCACCCCCCAGAATCACTCCTGCGGCTGGGAACTTATCCTGGATTTTCTTTAGGAAAAAGGTCAGATCCGGCCAAATATTCTGGATGAAATTTACGGAATTTTCTGGAGGAATATACACAGATAACACTACCAATTGATAGCTATCTAGTTCCCACAGGCAACCACAGCCGCCCGGTGGTTCGAAGGGCAAAGCAGATACCATGACTCCTTGGGTAGCCTTGATAAAACAAGCTACCCCCCCAGCATTGTATTTAACAGTGAACTCAATGGTTGGGGTTTTGAGATCAAAGGGATGGAACTGTATCTCTCCTGCTCCCTCTGAGTGTATTTTCAGAAGCATACTGTTGGATCCAAAGAGCCAAAGCCTTGACAAAGGACAATGTGTATGACAGTTTGGAACATGGTGATGATTAGGGACACAATATTAAGTTCAGCATAAATTGTTTCAGTGAGTGTTGCCAGTTGTACATCAGGAATGAAGATATGGTGGACAAGCTGTATGATATGCTAGAGAGGAATGCAAAATCCCTCTGCCTTAATGGCCCTGCAGCTGTTGGATTAGCAACATTGAGTAGACCAAGGTGCAGATTATGTTTCCAGTTGTTACCGCCTCCTGGACCATAGTGTTATGAGAAATATGTACAGTCTGGTTGCCTCCTAGTAAGAAGTTTGGAAGAATAGCACTCATATCCAGGTTAACACATGCTTTGAGCAGAAGGGTGGATTTACAATCTGCTGCATGGGGATGATCATATAATAATCAGGGTGATGCCAAAAATAAGAGCCATTATGAACTAACCCCATACTGATAACATAAAGTACTAATTCAGGGGATTTTTCCCATCGTGGGAGAGATAGGACAATGGTAATTTTGGTGGGTGTGACCATTTGTGCCACTATGCGGTCCAGTTGTGCAATAGCCAACATGTCTGAAGTCACATGTGATATTCCCACTCTTTTAAGATGTAAAGGCAATTTTTTGCTGCTGAGAAAATGTGGCCATGAACCTGAATGTAGATGAGTAAGGCCATCATGGAAGGAGTATGCCAGGTTGTATGTGTTTTTCATAACGCTACAGTCCAGGAGGTGGTAAGAATTGGAAACATGATCTGCGCCTTTGGCTACTCCATGATGCTAATTCAACAGCTGTAGTGTCCTATAAAGGCGGAGGGATTTTGCATTATTCTTCAGCACCACCATGTTTCAACCTCTCAAACCTGTTGTCATCAATTAATTCACTATTAATCAAAGGACATTAGATTGCTTAATCCCCATTTTTCAGTTAATTCCATTGCAACAGGATAATTGGAAATGGGCTGTCTGTGGATCGGGAGCAATATGTTGAGTGGGCTCAAATAGAAGCCTCTGACAATGGAAGGATGGGGATAAGGCTAGCAACATCAGGCCTGAGTCCCTGCAAGTTTGGTCCTGGGTTTCCTAGAACCTGCTATGAATCCTGGGGAAGGTCTGATCACACAGTCCACAGCACCAATATGTTGGATCCCAAGAGCCAAAGTCAGTAGTTTTGACCCCTGGGAAAAAGACACAAATCTCCAAAAACAGGGAGTGTTGCTGAAGCAGAACAGCTTTATTGTGTTGGCAGATCAGTCACTTGTGAAATGGCTGAGGTCCAAGTGACCTATAAGCACCTTATAGACAGGAAAAAAGAGTATGGGTCTAGGCCCCTCACACAGAAGAGTTGAGCAAAGAGGTACAGAAAAAAGATGTTCAGATGATTAATCAAAATATACATTCTGTGTGTAACTCACTCTTTTTCCTGACAGGAAGATCTTGCTCTAATGAGCAATTAATGAACAGTCTTGTTGGTTACACATGGTTTCACACAATTCTGGCTGTACTCCAATGCCCCATGGCCCATGTGCATGAGCATGCAAATGCATGCATATGGTCAGTTTCCGCAGGCCCAATGTGGATATGCATGGTTTGTGCATACTTTGCATGTGGCCATGCACACGCACAAGCACAGAGTCTGCAGGGCATTGATTTGAGCCCAATGTCGCTAAATCTTGGTTCTTAGGGAGTCATTTCTCTTATCTCTCTTAGGCTACAAGGACGGAGAACATCTTTATGATCATCCATCTGGCTTTTGTAACATTTTATGGCTTTAACTGACTTTGACTCTTTTCTACCTTGTATTTCCACTTTTCAGTGAAAGGCAAGAATGGACCTTGCTTCTTAGGACAGAACCTGAGTTTTGGCTCAGTTCTGGGCCCATCCTACACATACCAAGTTCATTTTCAAATATATTTATAATGGAGTAATTCTGAAGTAAAGCTGCATTGGGTAATGGGTCCTGGACCTGGACCTGCTGAATTCTCATCAGGTTTATAAAACCTGACTTTTCCGCCAGGTCTTTGGTGGANTATATATATATATATATATATATATATATATATATATATATATATATATATATATATATTCTTTCTCTATTACCGGTTAGGTGATTTTATTTATTTTAGTCATTGTTTAACGTGCTTGTTCTATGTTTTAGTTTAAACTAATATTGTGATGGCCAGATGGCTAATAATAAACTCTATTTGAATTTTAGTGCTAATATTGCTGAAATGATGTGAGCTAAACAACTGACATAATGAAATAGCTGAAACAAAACACACCCCAAAAGAAAAAATAAATAAATAACCAGCCACAAAATACAACAGAAATGGATACCTGGCAAAGCATAAACGGATATCAATAATGACCCAAACAGTCATTTTTGGTTTGGGTATATTTGATAGGTTTACTTGTTTTGGGGGGTACTCATTTCAACTCTGGTCTGGATTAAATATCTCCTTCCCACGTTGTTCCTATAGGCAAAAGAAACCAAGTGAGCTCACTCTCACCTTCTTCTTTGGGAGTTGCAGTGGGGTGTCAGGCTGGAATAACAAGCAGTCAGTGAGACAGATGCAGTGTGAGAAAACAGAAAGGTGGACATATTGAGGTTTACTGGGACCTCAGAAGTCTTCATGGAGAAAGATAACAAGGGCCCTAAACTTTTTTTATGAGCTATCTCCCTTGAGCAGAAGTCTTCCTACCCAGTTTGACCCCAACTTTCTGAGAAGTAATTTTTCCCCTTTATCCTCACATTAGTCCCTGTGTTTGTATGAACAAAAGCCAAGGGGAAATGAGGTAGGAGTGCTCAAAATGAGTGTTTGTGTGACTGTTGTTACTCCACTGCCTAGTATTCTTATAAGATACATAATTGAGTTTATTTTCTATTCAACTCTGCTAGGTTCATTGTAATATAGCAAGTGAAATGATTGTCAAATATTTATATAAGAACATATGACCAAGTACACTGTCATGTCTTCTCCCTGCCCTGTGATTTCCTGCAGCCACTGCCTTTAAGGGGGCTCATTTCTAATGGAAATACGACTGGTACAACCTTAACGAACGTGTCATGAATGTCAACCCTGTAACCAACTGCATTTAACATGGAGGGATGCCCGATGGCAGGTTATTGCAAGTTCAACTTTAAAGAAACCCTTTTCTGCTATTAACAATGCCACTGCTCTATGGAAAAGATTATTTATTTATTTTTAAAAAGAAGTTTGAATTGCCCTATGACTTGTTAGGAATGGAAGTCCCCTGCAGAGAGAGATTGGATGGCCACCCAGTCCATAGGGATGGGCGAACGCGGTTCGGTAGTTCGGTGTTCGGCCCGAACTCGGCCTGTTCGGACAACCGAACACGAACACGAACGCACCGAACGNGAACCACCCGAACACCGAACGACCGAACACGAACGCACAACCCGATGGCGAACGAACCGAATGGCCGAACACGAACGTATGACCTGCCCGAACAACCAAACACGAATGGCCGAACACGAACGCGACCGAACCGAACGGGCGAACACGAATGCGGCCGAACCGAACCGCCAAACATGAACACACGAACCGACCGCGGCCGAACCGAACGGCCAAACACGAACCGCGATCTGTTCGCCCATGCCTACCAGTCCAACCACTTGTGGAGACAGAATGCAGGCAGGGTTCGACAGACCTTTGGTCTGACACAGTATGGCACTTCTTATGTTCCTATCTTTTTCTGCTCTTTTTAGATCTGGCAAAAAATATTCCAGTGCCAGATGGAGGAGACCACGTCGGGGCTTAATATCCACATCAAGCGGAGGCATGGCCTGAAAGTGAAGTGGGCGGGTGAGGAGGACTCTGGAGTGGCGCCCGTGGAGCCTCAGTGCCAGAAGAAGGGGGGTAAGGAAACCAGCAAAAGGAGGCATATAAGTCCTTCCCCTCCCCCCACCTCCAACCTTGACGTGGAGACCCCCAGGATCCCAGAGGATGCAGAGGTCAAGGCCCTTCGGACCAGGTTGCAACATAGCACCCAGGGCCATGTGGAGGAGGTCCATCACTCCTCTGCTGACCTGGAGAAGTGCCTGGTAGTGGAGTTGCAGGCAGTCCAGATGGAGCGGCAGAAGGTGGTGGCATACAGCCAATATGTCTCCGCCGAGCTGCGCCACATGCAGCTCTACCACCATGCGCTCTCCAGGTGGCATAATGAGCTCACAAAGGTGGTGGATTATGCCATGGACAATGGTGTGGTAAACCCCTCCATGGTGGCCAGCCCTCAGGACTGTGAGCCACCCCAAGGCCTGTTGTCTTTTCCCCAATTACCGGGTGACAGGCCCAGTGGCAGCAGAGACTAGTGACTCTTTGTTTAATTAATAAGTTTCCTTTAAATGTTTGCTTTTGTTTTATTAAATTTTGTTGTTGTTGTTTTTTAATTGTATTGTAAATAGTTTTAAGTAAAGTTTTTACATTTATTGTTAAGAGCTTTATTTTACCTTTCCTCTCTTTTATCCCTATGTGTTGAAGTTCTGGCTGGCAGGTGGCAGAATCTCATACAGCTAGTCAATCCCTTCCAGCAGCACCTGCTACCTCATGTAGCATTACTAGCATAGTTATTAACACAAAGATGTGTTGTGCTAACAGCAGGGTCTCAGCTAGCAGAAAGCCCCCCAGGAGGTTCAGGACTTGTGTGGGTAGGTGTGACAGAGAGAAAGAGAGACAGGATCCTCAGCAGCAGGAAGCAGGCGGCTAGAGCTGGTGGTCAGAGGGTCTTTTAGTTTCAGCAGCCAGATTCAGTGGGCATCCACGGGTGGGTGCAGACAGAGGAGTAGGCTTTTGGGGAGGGGGGGCAGGCTGGCGTGCGGGCACCGGGCTTCTGGATGCAATCGAATGGAATGCAGCCCCCAGTGACTGGAATGATGGTCCCATAATAATCTCGTTGATGATCCCTGGGACGGGCGGGCATGACTGAATCAGGGATAGTGGAATGACAGCCTAAAGCCTATGGGACACACTTCATTTGATCAGATGATAGATGGTAGCAGGGCAGCAGGTAGGTACAGGGATGCATGCAGGCAGCCACTGGCAGGCAGGCAGGCACATATAATATGTTGTGGGTTATTATTCCATCTCATTACGGTAGGTTTGCTATGTGCTGGATGTGGGCAATGGGCATTAATGGGTGCATGAGCACAGATGGGAGTTCTTCCTGGTTCTGGCTGGTGGCAGCCAGGATATACCTAACTCTTCTTCTCTAATGCCCATCTCCCTAGTTCTAGCTGGGAATGGGAACCTCTCTGTCTCTCTCTCTCTCTCTCTTGCCATATAGTGCCGGTGACAGCATGGGTGGGATCATGTCTGTCTTTCCTTCAAGCAGTGGGTGGACTTTCTCTCTCTCTCTCTCTCTCTCTCTCTTGGAAGCAACCTGGGAGGGCAGACAGGCACCTTCGCATGAGAGGCAGGGAGGCAGGCTGAGGCATGCTTTGAGCTTGGCAGCAACCTGGGGTACAGAACACTTGGCACAGGCAGCATATAGTTCTGGCAGCAGCAGCTGTTTCTTAATTTCATGACATCATGGCACAGACAGCATATAGGCCTGGCCTGGGGGCCATTGCACTGGAAAAAGCAGACATTGGTGGCCAAGATACAGAACGCTTGCTGCGAATAGCATGTAGGCCAAGAATCTCTTAGACAGTTGATCCAAAGAGATAGGTGGACCTTGTTGTGAAGGTACCGGCTGGTGCTTGGGAAGGGGAGGGGCAGGCAGAGCCCTGGCAGCGGGTCCTGGGGCTGGAGTGGATGCTTTTCAATGTGGTGGAACGACATTGGAATGTGCGATGAATGACAGCCGCAGACCCATCACGGTGTGTCCCAGGGCTAAGGTGGCAGCTTGTACATCTTGGCCACAGCCGTCCCTGCCTGTAACTAGACCCCAGGACCCTGGAGGCGGGTCCTGGAGCAGGAGTGGCTGCTTCTCATTGCAGTGGAATGACAGTGCAGTGTGTGATGAATGATGGCCCCAGACCCATCATGGTGGGTTCCGCGGCTAGAGTGGCAGCTTCTAGATATTAGCCACAGCCCTCCCTGCCTGTAACTTGGCCCCAGGACCCTGGAGGCAGGTCCTGGGGCTGGAGTGGCTGTTTCTTGATGCAGTGGAATGACAGCGCAGTGTGCGATGAATGATGGCTCCAGACCCATCATGATGGGTCCCTGGGCTAAGGTGGCAGATTGTAGATCTTGGCCATAGCCCTCCCTGCTTGTAACTTGGCCCCAGGACACTGATGGCGGGTCCTGGGGCTGGAGTGGCTGCCTCTTGTCATGAGGTGGAATAACTAGTGCCAGTGGCACTAGCAGCAGTAGACGTTGGTTGCTGGGGCTGGCCAGGAAGTCAGGTGGCAGGGCATGAGTGGCAGTCAGGCAGACTGAGGCACGGTTTAAGCTTCACAACCTGGCGGGCATGCAGGAAGCATGGCATGAGAGGCAGTAGGGCAGACAGGTTTGGGCATGGACAGTCTTTTAGCTAGGCAACATGTGTGGGAAGACATGCACCTTGGCATGGGAGGCAGGACTAATGCATGCTTTGAGCTTGGCGGCAAGCAGGGCGGGCATACAGGCATTGTTGCAAGAGAGGCAGGCAGGCTGGGACATTGGCAGCAGGGCAATCAGATAGGCTACCAAAGACTGTGCAGTGTGAGAGACCGAGAGCCAGTCAGCGTCACATAGGCAGGCCGAGATCGTGTAGCTGGCTGTCAGGCTTACAGTGTGTTTCCCAATGCCACCATGTATCCTGAGGTCAGTCAGATAAGGTGGCTGTGGCCATCTAGTATGAGATAGATAGATAGATGGGGGGTTGAGAGAGAGAGAGAGAGAGAGAGAGAGAGAGAGAGAGGCAGNAATGAGCTCACAAAGGTGGTGGATTATGCCATGGACAATGGTGTGGTAAACCCCTCCATGGTGGCCAGCCCTCAGGACTGTGAGCCACCCCAAGGCCTGTTGTCTTTTCCCCAATTACCGGGTGACAGGCCCAGTGGCAGCAGAGACTAGTGACTCTTTGTTTAATTAATAAGTTTCCTTTAAATGTTTGCTTTTGTTTTATTAAATTTTGTTGTTGTTGTTTTTTAATTGTATTGTAAATAGTTTTAAGTAAAGTTTTTACATTTATTGTTACGAGCTTTATTTTACCTTTCCTCTCTTTTATCCCTATGTGTTGAAGTTCTGGCTGGCAGGTGGCAGAATCTCATACAGCTAGTCAATCCCTTCCAGCAGCACCTGCTACCTCATGTAGCATTACTAGCATAGTTATTAACACAAAGATGTGTTGTGCTAACAGCAGGGTCTCAGCTAGCAGAAAGCCCCCCAGGAGGTTCAGGACTTGTGTGGGTAGGTGTGACAGAGAGAAAGAGAGACAGGATCCTCAGCAGCAGGAAGCAGGCGGCTAGAGCTGGTGGTCAGAGGGGCTTTTAGTTTCAGCAGCCAGATTCAGTGGGCATCCACGGGTGGGTGCAGACAGAGGAGTAGGCTTTTGGGGAGGGGGGGCAGGCTGGCGTGCGGGCACCGGGCTTCTGGATGCAATCGAATGGAATGCAGCCCCCAGTGACTGGAATGATGGTCCCATAATAATCTCGTTGATGATCCCTGGGACGGGCGGGCATGACTGAATCAGGGATAGTGGAATGACAGCCTAAAGCCTATGGGACACACTTCATTTGATCAGATGATAGATGGTAGCAGGGCAGCAGGTAGGTACAGGGATGCATGCAGGCAGCCACTGGCAGGCAGGCAGGCACATATAATATGTTGTGGGTTATTATTCCATCTCATTACGGTAGGTTTGCTATGTGCTGGATGTGGGCAATGGGCATTAATGGGTGCATGAGCACAGATGGGAGTTCTTCCTGGTTCTGGCTGGTGGCAGCCAGGATATACCTAACTCTTCTTCTCTAATGCCCATCTCCCTAGTTCTAGCTGGGAATGGGAACCTCTCTGTCTCTCTCTCTCTCTCTCTTGCCATATAGTGCCGGTGACAGCATGGGTGGGATCATGTCTGTCTTTCCTTCAAGCAGTGGGTGGACTTTCTCTCTCTCTCTCTCTCTCTCTCTCTTGGAAGCAACCTGGGAGGGCAGACAGGCACCTTCGCATGAGAGGCAGGGAGGCAGGCTGAGGCATGCTTTGAGCTTGGCAGCAACCTGGGGTACAGAACACTTGGCACAGGCAGCATATAGTTCTGGCAGCAGCAGCTGTTTCTTAATTTCATGACATCATGGCACAGACAGCATATAGGCCTGGCCTGGGGGCCATTGCACTGGAAAAAGCAGACATTGGTGGCCAAGATACAGAACGCTTGCTGCGAATAGCATGTAGGCCAAGAATCTCTTAGACAGTTGATCCAAAGAGATAGGTGGACCTTGTTGTGAAGGTACCGGCTGGTGCTTGGGAAGGGGAGGGGCAGGCAGAGCCCTGGCAGCGGGTCCTGGGGCTGGAGTGGATGCTTTTCAATGTGGTGGAACGACATTGGAATGTGCGATGAATGACAGCCGCAGACCCATCACGGTGTGTCCCAGGGCTAAGGTGGCAGCTTGTACATCTTGGCCACAGCCGTCCCTGCCTGTAACTAGACCCCAGGACCCTGGAGGCGGGTCCTGGAGCAGGAGTGGCTGCTTCTCATTGCAGTGGAATGACAGTGCAGTGTGTGATGAATGATGGCCCCAGACCCATCATGGTGGGTTCCGCGGCTAGAGTGGCAGCTTCTAGATATTAGCCACAGCCCTCCCTGCCTGTAACTTGGCCCCAGGACCCTGGAGGCAGGTCCTGGGGCTGGAGTGGCTGTTTCTTGATGCAGTGGAATGACAGCGCAGTGTGCGATGAATGATGGCTCCAGACCCATCATGATGGGTCCCTGGGCTAAGGTGGCAGATTGTAGATCTTGGCCATAGCCCTCCCTGCTTGTAACTTGGCCCCAGGACACTGATGGCGGGTCCTGGGGCTGGAGTGGCTGCCTCTTGTCATGAGGTGGAATAACTAGTGCCAGTGGCACTAGCAGCAGTAGACGTTGGTTGCTGGGGCTGGCCAGGAAGTCAGGTGGCAGGGCATGAGTGGCAGTCAGGCAGACTGAGGCACGGTTTAAGCTTCACAACCTGGCGGGCATGCAGGAAGCATGGCATGAGAGGCAGTAGGGCAGACAGGTTTGGGCATGGACAGTCTTTTAGCTAGGCAACATGTGTGGGAAGACATGCACCTTGGCATGGGAGGCAGGACTAATGCATGCTTTGAGCTTGGCGGCAAGCAGGGCGGGCATACAGGCATTGTTGCAAGAGAGGCAGGCAGGCTGGGACATTGGCAGCAGGGCAATCAGATAGGCTACCAAAGACTGTGCAGTGTGAGAGACCGAGAGCCAGTCAGCGTCACATAGGCAGGCCGAGATCGTGTAGCTGGCTGTCAGGCTTACAGTGTGTTTCCCAATGCCACCATGTATCCTGAGGTCAGTCAGATAAGGTGGCTGTGGCCATCTAGTATGAGATAGATAGATAGATGGGGGGGAGAGAGAGAGAGAGAGAGAGAGAGAGAGAGAGAGAGAGGCAGGGCAGGTGCCAGGCATTAGGAGGAAGGGACAGCACCTCAGCAGCAAAAAACGAGTAGAAGCCCTAGCTCAGATTGAGGAGGAGGAGGAGGAGTCCTGTCCCAAGACTGCCCTTGGCATGGGATTGATGACGTGTGCCACTGCACCATCACTCCTTGTCCAGGGGCAGCTCGGGGAATCCCAGCAGCAGAAGGTTCACCTTCAGAAAGTTAACTGCTCCACCAACTTGGCCCCCAGTCTCAGGAGGTGTGGGGTGCATATGTCCCCTGCGATGGAGAACACCCTCTCACTGGGGACACTGGTTTGTGGGCAGAACAGGATACCCTTGGCCACATTGGAAAGGGCTGGCCACACGTTGGCCTTGCCGGCCGAGTAGGCCAAGGGATCACTGCTGGGATCTATGCATGGCTCCTCCTCCAGATAGGTTTCCACTGCTGCTGAGGTGCTATCATACTCCCTATGGTAGCTCTGGGTGGGCACCACCTGCCCCACTACCCTCAGCCATGCTTCTTGCCCTTTTGTGCTGGGCCCCATGCTCCCCAGAGTGGACTGCACACAGGAAGAGCTGCTGGCAGTAGGGATCCTGCTGCTGCTGCTGCTCCTACCCCTAGGGCTGGGGGCAGGGATAGAGTCAGATGGGTGGAAGGGGGTCACTGCTCCCAATCCTACCATCCCCAGGGGCATCCCGCTGCATAACCCGCTCTACCTGTCTGACCTTCTGGACCAGTGTAACCTTCCGGAGGCCATAGACCACAGTCTCACATGCCATGCTCCCCTTTATCCTGGGGTCCAGCATGGTTGCCAGGACATATTCCTCCCAGCGCAGGAGCTCATTGAACCACGCACTCAGCCCCACCTTCAACTCCCAAGCAAGGTCAATTGCCTCATCGGACATTCTCCTGTCCTGAGGGCCACGATCCGCCCGCACACATACACCCAGAATCTAATTCAGGCTGCTGCAGAGACTATGAACCAGTGGGGACACCTGGCTGAGAGTGGCAGTGGAGCTTTTCAATGTCTATGTGACGCCCAGGGATGGTCTCAGGACAAAGACAGTTTGGGAGATAATCTCCCATTCCTCCCTGTTGTACCCTGGAGGTGCCTCAATGTCTGTCTCCAGTTCCACCTCATGCAGGGCGGCTTTCTGTTCCAGAAGCCGCTCAAGCATCAGGAAGGTGGAATTCCACCAGGAGACATCCTGGATAAGGGTGTGCACCGGGGACCCTTGCTCGGCCTGCTTCTCCCAGAGGAGCTCTCTGCCCTTCAAGCTCCAGTTGAAGAAGCCCACCAGCTTCCTCCCCCGCTCAACCAAGGAGCTAAGGGTGCCTGGTCCAACCCCCTTATCCCCCAAGCCCAGAGCGTCCTTGACCACCAGGTGGAGGGTGTGTGCGGCGCAAGGGATGCTCATAAACCCCCTGTCAGGGACTGCCTTAAGGATATTGGCCATGTTGTCCGTGACCACACACCCCTTGGTGAAGGCCGCGCCTGGCATAACCCACTCCCTCACCATGGTGGCCAGGGCTACCTCGAGGTTCCTTGTGGCCCATAACTTGGGCCTGAAGCAGGACCCATCTATACCCTGCTTCAGGTCCCCTCCTGCCACTGCCTAGCAATGCCTCTGCGTGCTCCCACCAATGTGCCGTCACCATCAGGTAGGCATGCTGGGCGTTTATGGTGGACTACAGGTCCATGGTAAAGTGGACTTTTGCCTCCCTCCCACCCTAGTCCCTGCAAGCTGCTCCCTCACCCGCTCCTTCAAAGCCCTATAGAGCTGTGGGACCACAGTCCGACTCAGGGTGGAGCAGGAAGGCATCTTAAAGTTGGGGGCCAGGAACCCAATCAGCCACTGGAAGCCCTTGTCCTCCACAATGGACAAGGGTTGGCCATCCAGGGCAATCATCTCGGCCAACAGGTGCTTGCCTTTCTCCTGGAAGCCTGTGCCATGGCGCTGTGCCGATGGCCTTGACACATCACCCCACCCCATCTCCTGCATGGTGGACTGATGGAATTGCTGGGGAGGCTCCTGCTGTTCTTCTGCCCCCATACTGCTCCTGCTGGTAGAGGCAGCAGCAGTATGTGCAGGATGCTGCCCCGCTGAATGAGCCAGGCGACTGGACACTGGAGTCGGGAACCCGCTGGAATCCACTTCACCCGCCTTCCTGCTCAGCAACACAGCACTGTGGCATGCCTTGAGGTGCCTTACCATTGCAGTTGTGCCAAGGTTGGCAAGCACCTGCCCGCGCTTCACCACCTTATTGCACAGCATGCACTGCACCTCTCTGAGATCATCTGCCCACACTGGCTTAAAATGATCTCAGACAGAGGATTTCCTCCCCCCACCTTCTTGCCCGCCCCACCCCGGCGGACACACTGCTGCCAGGGCTGCTGGGCAGGTGAGAAGTTTGTGACACTGGCAGTGGTGACGCAGCTCTGGGAGAAGGGTCAGACATCACCTTCGGGTACAGAGATCTCCTCTGTGGCACTAGTGTCACTGATTGCCTCTTCCTCACTTTCCCCGGCGATCACGGTGATGTCCCGTGAAGGGGAGTACTGTGACAAAGAGGCTAGACTGCCCGTGCCCGCCATGCTGCTGTCACTCTCCCTGTGCCCCCCCTCTGTAGATGCTAGTGCTGCTTCTGTTGCTGCTGCTCCTCTCCCTAGTACTGACATTGCCCGGGGATTGGGTTCTGCCTCTAGCAGCCGGGGTGGGATCCACCAGCTCTGGACTGCTGGGGATTGCCTCGACAGTGGGGGACATTGCTGGCCCTGTAGGAATATCGGAAGAAGCAGCTCCAGCACCACCCGCTGCAGAGACAGATGCAGCCTGAGCCTCAAGTCCTGAAGACCTTCCAGTGCCCTGCTCGGCAGTGGAGGAGGGCACTGCCAGGAGGTGATGCAGAGTCACTGAAGCCTGTTTCCCTAAAGCAGGCCTGCTGAGTTTGGGTGTGTGTGTGATGTGCTCTACCTCTGGCTACTACTGCTGCCTGCTGCCACTCCCCGTGCACGCCCCGCCCACCTCTGGCACGTGCTCCATTTCCTCCCCTATGGGCAGCAGATCAGCCTCTCCTTCCCTTCTCCATTTCTCCCTCCAAAATAATGTTTGTTTATATACAAATATACATGTATATGTATATGTATATGTATATGTATATGCATATGCATATGTATATATACAAATTATTTTTAATTTAAATGTTTTAACTAATATTATATATATATATATATCTACACTCAGTCAAACTACTATTAACTAATAACTATTCTAAATGCTATGAACTAAATGGATTAAGTAAAGTACTACACACACACACTACTCCTACAAACACTAAAAACTAAATCAATAAACACTATCTCTATCAGTAAACTAACTCCTACAACTGTCTACTATCCTACAATCTATCTATCTATCTATCTATCTATCTATCTATCTGGGATGAGGGAGAATCACAAACAACACAAGGAGGGGTACAAAACTGAAATAAAACCTAAAACCAGCACATAATAATCCTACAAAAACAGGGGAAGGGAAGGGAATCAGGTATGGAATATAGAGAGAGGGAGAGGGAAGGATTCCACGGAGGGGGGAGGGAGGAAGGAAGATTGAACACAGGGAACACAGGGAGGGATAAAAACAAGAAATAACAACTAAATCTATCTAAGGTAAGCTAAATAAATGATAATATGGAGGTAGATGTGTTGGATGGGTTTAATGGGAGGAGGATTGCAATGGATTGAGGAGACCAAAACTGGTGGGTGAAGGAGCCTTCTGAAATGCCTGCTGTTCAGGAACAGTGACTAGCTCAGAAGGTATTGGGAAGGGGGGAGGCAGACAGTTTTGTTTCTTGCTGCGCCCGCCTCACTGCAAGCCCCATTGGCTCCATGCAGCCTAGCCCATGACCAATCACAGACTGCCAAGCCAGTAGTCTGAGGCGAAAAGGGATGGTGATTCAGACTGGTTGCTAATCCAAGCCAGTCTCCAACCCTCCACCCCTGGTGCCTGGAAGTCTGCTCCTAGCTGAGTCAGATGACTTCTCCCTCCCTGCTATGTTTGGCATTCCAGTGACCTGACAGCAGACCACGTTTTAACTACCCGAACTCAACCGAATGTGATCTGAACTTACCGAAGTGTTCGGTCATTTTGGTGTTCAGATCTGAGTTTGGTTCGGTGAGTTCATGTTTGGGTTCATATTCGTGTTCGGTTGTCCGAACAGGCCGAGTTCGGGCTGAACCCAAAACTTCCGAACCGTGTTCGCCCATCCCTAACCAACACCTGTCTTGTTCTTGATCCTGCTGCTGCCACCACTAAACTCCATGCTGGATTGGAAGAAAAAACTCCTCTCCCACTTACCCCTCCAGTAAGGGCTTAATTGGGGGAGGAAGGAGCTTGCCAGGGCTCAGTCCCAGCAATTAAATTCTAATGGGGGCTGAGTCCCAGGAAATATTCCCAGTAGGAGTGTGCACCCTGAAGTGTGAAAGACCAGCGAAAGGCCAATATTGGTCATTTCAGGGTTGGAAACAAAAGCCCCCAAACCCTAAATGGCTTATTTGGTTTTCATTAATGACTTTCCTGTCCTGATCCCTGTGTTGGATTAAATGACAAGAACTACTGTTTCATACTGAGTTGTACAGTGGCAGGATGATCAAGTCATTGGGGTGCTAGGCAGAGACAGGATAGGGAGCGTGGCTTCTGGGAAAGAGGTTGTGGCTTCTGGAGAAGACTTGAGTCCCAGCAATTCATATTTTACAAATTAAGTGCTTCCTCCAGCACAGAGCTTCTCAGTAGCGATGGTGGCAGGGCAGCTGGATCGGGGGTGACATAGCATCCCCTTTCAATTTGGTGTCTCAGGTGGCTGCCTAAACTGCCTAATGGTAGCACTGCCCCGTACCCCAGGAAACCCAACGCATGGGCAGGACACTGGGAGTCTGCAGTAGTGGAAGCAGGATTGGGCCCACTGACAAAGGAGCTGCTAGCTGTCTGTCAGCTGTTGGAATGGCAGGGGATAGAGTGTGCCCTGGCTGCCTGCCCATCAGCTGTTGGAGCAAACCCTTGGTAGGAGGAGGATCAGCCCCAGTGTCCTTAGCTGTGTGAGTAACCACCCCATCCGGGGACAGCAGGGCTGATCTTCCTCCTCCCTGGGATCCCCTCCAATGCTGTGCTGTGCTGTGCTGTGGCTGCTCCTCCTTTTCCCCAGGATTTGCTCCAACAGCTGATCGATGGGTGCGTTGGTGGGCTGGGTACGCACTTCCCTCCCTGCCATTCCAACAGCTGACAGGTGGCTGATGCCCGCTTCCTCCAGGCACCTGAAACTTTCCAGCACCATGGCCTTCTCCACAGTGTAGGCAGACCTATATGTGGGTGGAGATGCTGAGGGTCTTTCACATGGGAGGCAACCCATGGGAGTCCATTGCCCTTGGTTGGGCGTGCTCCACATTTCTGGGGATGACGCCGTGCAGAGCTGCTTCGACCCAACATGGGGAAAACATTTGCCAGTGACCGTTTAGACAAGTGGGTGGATCTGCAACAAAGGGGGGTAGGGATGTGGGGTCCTGTCTTGTATGATTACACCCCTTATTTCAGAATTTCTAGTATGACACATTGTAGGAAACCAATCATATTTGCTCTCTCCACAGTCCTCCTAAAGAAATCTCAAATAGTCTTATCTCTACAAGAATGATTTTCAAGTTCATCTTCTTGTTGTTCTAAGTTGTTGATCTTTAAATTAAGAATAGCATTTTCTTTTTGAATTTCCATAATATCAATGATGTTCTTATCTACACCATTTCCCAGCACTGGAATGCAAGTTTTTTATTTCATTAATGTCCTTAGAAAGCCAATGTATATACTGAGAATTTATTTCTAGTTTCTCTGGCAAAATTTGCCTCAGAGAAGTGATCCCTTGAGACGCTAAAGACTGAGGCATCTCAGTATCATCTCTAGACTCTGACCTGTTTGAGAGATCCAGAATTAATCCTTTTTATGCACTTAGATTTACATTTTATTATTATTATTATTATTATTATTACTAACAAACATTTATATAGCACCAGCAGTGTATCTGGCACTTTACAAAGTAATAAAATAGACACGGTCCCTGCCCCTAGGGCTTACAATCTGAGAGACAGGAGCTGGGAGAGAGACATAGGAAGGGGAACATTTGGTGCTTGTGATGCCATTCATGCATATATAAAAAGAGTCCACAGACTTCACCTATAAAAATTAACTAAAAATAAAGTAAATAAAATCACTTTGGTGATGAAAGGATGTAAAAGTAGAGTGGAGAGCTGAGGAGCTCAGTGATTAGGCAGCTGTCTTATCCATTGACTGATCTCTGCCTTTTCTTTTTGAAAAGATACTCCAGAGCTGCTGGTGTGAGTATTACTTTTAGATACCTGGGTAAATGTTACCTCTATGCTGTTGTTAACTTCTCCATAAGCAAACAGATGAGCAGAAGATGCAGGTACCCAATACAAGGCCTGTACTATAATTAGGATTAACCCTTTCTTTTCTAAGAGAGAAGGGGGTCTTTCTTAGCCAGAATGTCAGTAACTATAATAAATCTTGTAAAAAGAAAAAAAATAATAATCATGTGCTACATCTCATTTGCCCCAATGATAGCTTGTCTCCTTGAGATCTAATGGAAAACTTAATGACCCCAGAATTTTACTTCAGTACAAAGTGCTCCTGAAGGACCCAGGAACTGTTCAGAAATGATGAGGCTCAGACAACCTTGGTCAAACCTCTTGCCATCGACTAAATTATAATTGGTTAGGAAAGCAGGGAGAAGGAGGGAGGGAGAAGGCTCTTCAGGTCCCCTTGAGGAAAATAGTTCCTCTTTACTAACATACCATCATCTGAGTTCATCGGGACTCTGCAAAAATCTGATCTAGAAAAGAACATTAATAAGAGTGGAGGGTTTTTTTAAACTGCAGGACAGAGCCGTGTTGCATGATGGTTTCCTTCCCATCCAATGCTTCAGAAAGGGTGTTGTTAAATGAGACACTACCACACTGACCACTCATCAGACACCCAACCAACCACTCCTTTGAAGGAGTTTTGGGTGGATGTGCACCCCACCCATGGCCACGCACGGGGCACAGCCAAAAACTCCAGAGTATGCTGTGCAAGAGAAGCCAAAAAGGTGCATGGGGACAGGCACTCATGCATACCCTGCCCATATGAACCAGGGTGCCCACCCACACCTGCACACAGTTCTACGTTCCCGCTGCCTCCCTGGTCCTGCCCACAGCCCTACCAGGAGCTCTTAAAGAACACACATGAAAAATACAACACCACATTGCCCCAAATCACAACAAACCCCTCTCACGACACATGGGAGGAGAGTCAACGCCATGGAGGACAGCAGCTGGGACAGCAGCTCAGACAGCATACTGTATGTCCCATCCGATATGTGCCCCTGCTCCCTTGTTGCCCAGAACTGCCAGTGGCTGCACTGTCTCCCGGGCAGGAAAGGATTAATGGCTGCTTCTGCTTCATGTTTCCATGGTGTCCAGGGATGTGTATCTTGGAAGAGGGTGGATACTTGAGCAGGGCTTGGGGCGCGGGTTGTTGCTGGATAGGGGAAATGGCTGTCTGTATGAGTAATTTGCAGGGGAGGTCTATGGTGTCAGGAGTGGTGGATACTTACAGACATGATTGCTGTGTTGTCATCCCACCAGGGGGTGGGGAGGGCTACTCTGGCAATGGGAACAGTCATCCCTGCCACCTAACATGGCCGGGGAGGGAGACATGGAGTGCCATGTGGATGGGCAACTCCACCTCTGTGATGAGGATGGAGCCCCACCCCCTGCCATGACAGGCAGCTATGGCTGCCAGTAACAGGCAGCCAGTGACACACACACCACTCCGGGACTAGCCGGGGCCAGGAACAAATGTTCCCAACAGTTTGCCTGCTCTTGCCCAGCTGGGCCACGGATGGGCACTGACTATGGTCCCACTTCATTGTGGGCCCACATTTCCAGCCCAGTCACCACCCTGGGCATGGTTTGTTCTGGGCCCACATCTGACAGGCCCAGAACAAACCTTCAGGCATCACAATGGCCCAGTCAGGCAAAAGAGGGCCAACTAGACCAGTGTGATGTCTCTTAACACCCTGTGTGGAGGCTGCCTGTGTGGGCGCATTGGCCACTAGGGATGGGCGAACGTGGTTCGGAAGTTCAGAGTTCGGCCCAAACTCGGCCTGTTCAGACGACCGAACACGAATCCGAACACGAACGCGAACATACCGAACAAACCGAACACCAAACGGCGAAATGGCTGAACAGTTCGGTCAGTTCGGATCGCGTTCGGGTGAGTTTGGGTGGCAAAAAAAGGTTCACTGGGTCAAACATGACAGGGCGGTGTAGTCAGTCACTGAGGAGAAGACTTCCAGGCAACAGGGGTGGAGAGGCTTGCAAAAAATTAAACTAATGATCTGCCTCCCCCCTTCCCAACACCTTCTGAGCTAGTCACTGTTCCTGAACAGCAGGCGTTGAGTAGGATTTTTAGATTGCTTTAAGTTTCATTTCAGTTTTGTA
>QEPC01001582.1:649960-670198 GCA_003113815.1 Sphenodon punctatus
AGTTGTAGGAGTTAGCTTAGTGATAGAGATAGCGTTAGTGATTTAGTTTTAGTGTTTGTAGGAGTAGGTCTGTGTACTTATTAGATAATCCATTTAGTTCATAGCATTTAGAATAGTTAAAAGCAGTTAGATTTAGTGTATATATATATATATATATATAATATTAGATAAAAAAATAAATAAAAAACCCCAAATAAAAGCCAAAAAACCAAAGAAAAAACAAAAGCAAACCATATAAAACCCAATAAAAAACCAAAAAAACCATATAAAAAACAAAAAACACCCATAAAAACATTTTCTGAACGGCCGAACGGCTGAACCGAACAGCCGAACAGCCTATCCGAATGGCCGAACAGAACGGCCGAACCGAACAGCCAAACCCGAACTCAGTGAACTAGTCAAACTGCTGAACCGAACGGCTGAACCAAACGCTGTCGAACCGAACGGCCGAACCGAACGCAGCTGAACCGAACGGCCGAACCCGAACCACGATCTGTTCGTCCATCCCTATTGGCCACCTTGGGAGTTGCCCATTAGAATTTCTCCCCACTCATGCCATGTTTATGGGTGCTCTTCAGCTATGGCACTCAGCAGCCACAGACCCCTCCTCCAGCCCTGCTAATTTAAAAACACCCGTATGTATCTAGAGTTCAGGAAAGATTTACAAATTATTCAGTTATTTTCCCTGCCACAATCAAACCCATGATCTCCCAGTCATGGGCTCCCCATGGCTCTGCTGCTACCCCCTCACCCCCTCCATTCCTCAGTTTCAATGTTTTCCCCAACCTTCAGAGGAAGAGGATTGGGACTGAAAGACCAATGCAAAATGTGGGGGCATGGAGCCTAAGTTGGAATCAAGCACAGTATGTGAGACTGTACACGTCTTTACTGCTTACATGCCTTGCAAGTTAAGACAGGAGCCTTGGAATTTCCATGCTGTTTAGTGCATGATTTAATTTGCAAGATACAACTATTATTCTAAACTGGAGGGTTTTTTATTATGGAATTAGGTTTTTTTCAGTTTGGATATGCATTCATTTAAGGTTGTTTTTTGTTGTTATTTTAGTTCAATTAGTTTGAAATTTTGGTTACCAAAATGAGGTAACTGAGATACTGAAATACTGAAATGACTGAAAAGAAGACTGAATCAATGTATATGAAGCAGGTATATGGTGAAGTGGGACTTATCCACTCTGTTAAATCCAAATCTAAGCAGGTGAATTCACTGGATTTAATACCCCAAATATTCTTTTCCCCACCAATTGCAGTATTGCTGTGCAACAGAGATCCCCATCTACCTGGCTTTTGTCTGTGGACTTTTGCAGTGAGTCATTGCTGAAAATTACCTTTATGCTGTCCAACATTGTTGTCTAGGGGTCAAAGTGGCCTCTCAGACAATCACAACCTGGGCAATGAATGGGAACCTAAACCAATTTAGAACAGCCCATCTCACTCAAAGATTACGCCCTGATCTTTTTCATGGGTCAAATCCTGCAAGGTGCTGAATGTCCTTGACTCCTGATTATATAAATACAGGATGGAAGATGTTGAGCACTTCTTTGAACTAGGAAATATTAGAAAGTGTTCCTTTTCTAAAGACTTACAGTTCTCCAGACTGCCCAAATCTAGCAAACACTTGTTTATATAATGATTTTGTAATAATTCCCTGTGCTGTCCACTGTTCAATGACCTCCAAGCAAATTTCTTTCATGGTAAGACCGCTGAATTATTCAGAGTCTTTTATCTATAATTAGTAAACATTATCTCTGCAGAACGCTTATGCAAACCCTTCCAGAAACCTACTTGCTGTGGCTAAGGTGAGGGGTTTCTGTCTGCTCTGAGGTCTCTCTTCACCAGGGTATTAACTTAAGGTGGGAAACGCAAAGTGAATGCTTAATACCTTCCTACCTCCATCAAGCTTCTTTAATCCACTGGGGTTTTCTAGTGGTTTCAATTAATGACTATTCAATAATTACTTCATTTTCCAAAGACACAGAAGTCTTAGGGTATTTTCAGACGTTACGCGGGCCTTTGGCCCCGTACCGGCACCACCGGCTTCGTTCCCCACCGGGGTCACCCCATAACGGCACAACAGACGTGCCGGGGGGATCCCGGTGGGGAAAGTGGGAGGGGCCGGGGCCGCGCAGTGCAACGTGTGGTCGCACGGCCCCGCCCCCTCCACACACCCCGCCGCCCGCCCTCCGAGGAGACGGGAGGGCGGCGGGGCCAATGCGGCCGCCGCGTCCGGCCGACCGTGCCACGGCCCGGGATCCCGCCGGGGATCCCGGGCCGTGGTGCGCGGCCAGACGTGACTTTTCCTTGGTCACGGCCCGGGGTCCGTTTGACCACGCTTCCCGGGACCTTCCCCCGGCTAGCCCGGGAAGCATGGTTCAAACGAACCCCATGTGGGGATTGACTGTGGCCAACATCTGGCGCGCCGCGAACAGACGTACGGGACATGGTGACCACAGGTGGGTATTCACCGTGGTTCACCGTGTTCACGTAACGTCTGAAATCACCCTTAGTCTAGTTGGCAGTGTAAAGCTACAGCATAGACTGCCTGAACCAAGGCACAGGACTTCAGATTAGGGGAGAGCTGCGGAATGGAAATTAGATCAATGCGGGGTGGAAGAAATCCCTTACAGCACAGGCAGATTTGTAGATCAAAAAAACTGCATGCAGGGTTAGGGATGGTCAAATAGGTTCCCAGAAGGAGTATCTCCTTGCAGTCCTGGCTATATTCAGTTCTTGGCACTGTCAGTGACTCTTATGATGGAGAGGGTTCTGGCCCCTTAAAGACCACCTGTTTATCACTCTGGCCCCACCCCCATCTGGTGTATATGAAAAGAAGAGGCTGGGAGCAAGAACTGAGAATGTTTTTTGCTGGGAGCTGGCCAGAGTTCTGATGGGCTGTTCCTTCCATCCAGTGGTTACTTTACACCACTGCCACCACCTCAGTTTATCTGAAATGTGACTGGGTCACAATGGTTTTACCATCAGCTGGGCTGATCTGGGATGTTCCCAGTTGAGCTATGTTAAGGTTACTTGCTTTTTGCCTTTTTACCTTGAGCTTCCGCAGAGCCTTAGAGTGTGGTCATCACAAGAGACCCACCAATGTGCTTGGTTTAAAGAAAAACAGATTTTATTAAATGTCAAGATCTTAATAAGCAAGGTTTCACCCCCTCTCTCAGGCAGGAGTGAATTAATACATATAGATATTCTATAAAGGTTTACAGTCTCAATTGCTGATAACTTGTAGGGGTTTTCATTGTGAAAATTGTTATTTTAATTTTTTTTTATTGTAACAAAGAAAATGACACATAGTAATAACTAAAACAAAACCAAAAACATTTTTTTAAAAAAAAAATGGGGAAAAACTGAAAAACATCTTTCCGGCTATAACATTTTTATTTTTTACTACATTCTGATGAAACTTAGAGGGATTGTACCTGAAATAAAGGGCACTAGGTGTACAACATTTTTAAAGGATTGGATAAAGGAAACCAGTTCTAGAAGCACATAAATGTTGTAATCTTAAGAAAAGCTCCATACACATTCCTGGCTACACATTTTTTCCCTTCAATCCAATTTGCATGAAACATGGAACTATTATGTGAATCCACTAGTGAACTAATCCTGCCAAATTTCAGAAAAATTGGATAAGATGTCCGGATGTTATAAGATATTAACTTGAAAATACATTTCTGACTAACATTTATTTATATTCCATCCTGTTTACAAGTAATATGGCAGACTTTCATGACATAACTTGTCATCTCTGCCAAATTACAGGACAATTTGATAAAGGACCCTAATTTTATAAGCAATTGAAGTTATCCCCTTGAAAACCATTATTCAGATAAATAGCAGTTCTACCAGCACATGCAGTGCCAGTCAGAAGCAGGCACCTGGCATGGCAGGGGGAGGGAGGCTGTAGGAAGGGAAATGGGGAACAACAGAAAAAACTGACAGGCACAGTCACTGGCCAATTACTGCATGCTTCCAGCTTTACAGGACGAATTGGTGGTGGCTTCAAGGCAGGCATAGGGAGCGGCTCTGAGGCGGGCATCGAAGGGACATACTGGGACTTTGGGTATAGCATCCCAACATTCAGGAGATATACTTTACACATCCAGGTTGGCCAAGTATCATCACAATCACATCCTGCAGCACTGTGATAGAGGACATAAGAGAATCTCTATTCGCTGTTTCCTAAACAGATGCTTCTGACTTCCCAGTAACAAGTGGGGGAGAGAAGTTGGGATGGTTGCATCACAGAATGAGTGTATTTGGTTGACATTTCTGCTGGGCAATTGGCATCACAAACCGATTTTATATCACAGTGACACGTAAGAGAATCCCTGGCATAGGCTCAATCTCTGCATATGCTGTGCAGGCATATAAAATTGGAACATTTTATCACATCTTTCTGTTATTTGGCAGAGATGATCCAAAAGTGTGATATACAGTCCTGTCATATTACATGAACAATGGCTGGACTACAAAGATGTTACAGTCACATACATTTATAGGTTAATTTGCTTAGTACTTTAATGATGGTTCTAGGGACTGAAGTGACTGCTCCTGAATGCAATGGAATGACAGCTACCTGTGAGTGGAATGACAGACCCAGAACCTTGATGATGGCTCCTGGGACTGGAATGACAGCTTCAGGCACAGTGGAATGACAGCCCATGGGAGCTGAATGATATCCCTAGTACTTCAATGATGATTCTAGGGATTGGAGTGACTGCTTCTGAATGCAGTGGAATGACAGCTCCTTGTGTGTGGAATGACAGCCTCCAGAACCTTGATGATGGTGTCATGAGTTGCGTTTTTCTCTTATAAATCACAAAGGGTAAGTGAGCTATGTGACTTAGCTGAACGAATCAAGCTAAATTGGGCTACACTCTTCCCAAATTGTATATTATAAGTTTACACTTCACATTGTTGTCCAGCTAGCAAAGGAAGTATTGTAACGACAATAAATTTATAATAAGGGAACATGAGACTTTTGGATTATAAAAATATATGCAAAGTTTACTTAAATATAAATAGAAAACATCAAAGTTACAGGATCTTTAAGATATTTCTATCTTAAGAAAAAGCTTGTAAAAGCTTAACATTTGCACAATACATTGGCTCAAAGATATCAAGAAGTTACTCATACAGACCAGATTCAGCCCTTCCGCCATGAGAAAAAAAATCCAAACATGTGTTGTATGGATTTTCAGTCTGAGGATTATTTCTGTGTCTTCCCTTTTATTGGATTGGGTTCAAGGGGAGTTTTCATTCTTAGGCTGTAAGAAGATACTCTGGATTCTAATTGGCTCTTGTATAGAAACCAATCAGAGTTTTGACTTTCCTCAAACTCTGAATTTAAGAAAGGCTTTTGTATTTGTTATCAGAGATTATTGTTAGATTATAGAGAGAAAATATAGACCTTTCAATATTTATCTCAACTATAAATTCAATGGAAATAACTAATAAATCCTCTTCTCTAGTCTAGGAGATATCTTATGAATAGAAGGAGATAACACTCCAGACATTCAGGCTATGAGAAAATCTAAACAAAAGAAGTCAAAACAGGAACCTCTTTATGGTCTCAGAGCGTAGGAAAAGCTTCAGAGATAACTTGTTTTATGGTCCTTCCATTTGGTGGTTTCCTTGGTAAGGCCAAATGTCATTTGGGAAGTTTAGAAAAAACACAAAGGAATGTCTTGGGAGGCCCCAATTAGATGTAACTAATTACTGAAGCTGATCTTAAAATTCTATGATGTAAGTTACAAATAAGCTTACATTAAAACAGAAAATTAATATATAATAAGGCTCTAAGTTTATACATTTTAAACACAGATAGCCATTATATCTTAGGTTTATAATTGAAAATACATGACAATGGTTCCTGGGACTGGAATGATAGCTTATATCTCCCCAGGTGGAGCAGCCAGAGTATGTCTCTGTGTGGGTGTGCCAGAGAGAGAGAGAGAGAGAGAGAGAGAGAGAGAGAGAGAGAGTTGCAGAGGCATCCGCGAGCTTTGGCAGGTGCACTGTCCGCTCTCGCAGAGATATCAGTCCACGGGGTGCAGCCTTGGGAAGCCAGGGTGTGATATATAAATCTTGGTTATATTTTTCAGTTGGTCACTTTGAAGACCTAAAGTGGCGGGGTGTGTTCAGCTCGTTGAAACATTGCCCCAGAGGGGAGGGGGGCATATTTGCAAACAGTGCCCCACATGGAGTATCTCAACAGGACTGGTTTCTGTGTGGGGGTACCAGAGAGAGAGGCTCTCTGGCAGTGGGCATCAGCAGGTGGCATCAGAGGAGCAGGCTGGCAGACAGAGGGGTGGCAGTGGATCCCAACATTCTGACAACACCCACACTTCCAGCCCCACATGGAATAGTCTCATATTCCTAGAAAGGCTTGGAAGAAACTGTAATTCTGAAGGGGAGAGTGTATTTTATACTAGAGGAGCTTGAGACCATAACTCAGTCTATTACTGGAATATGATGAGCAAGCGTGCCATTGTGGGCAGTCGGGCAAGAACAGCAGGTTGCTGCCTTGTAAACAAGGTTCTTAGAGATGGAGCCTAATATTCTGACAGCACCCACCCTTCCAGCCCTGAACCCCAAGATGTGCCAGGGTCTCAACTTGTAGATAGTGCCCCAGGTGGAGCATCCAGGAGGACTAGTTTCTGTGAAGGGGGTGCCAAAGAAAGAGAGAGAGACTCTGGCAGCAGGCCGCAGAAGATGGCATCGCAGGAGTGGGCACTAGGCAGGTAAGTGGCAGATTTTCAGAAGCAGCAGCGATGATGACAGCAGGGCATGTTTTTGTGAAGGGGTGCCACAGAGAGAGAGAGAGAGAGAGAGTGAGAGAGAGAGAGAGAGAGAGAGCGAGAGCGAGAGAGAGAGAGAGAGAGAGAGAGAGAGAGAGAAATATCCTCTGGCAGCAGGTGGCAGTGGGCAACAGCAGGTGTTCGGTCTCGCAGAGATCGGCCCACGGGGGTCCACCTTGGGATTCCCTGAGTGGCAGGGTTTCATCTTCAGGTTGCAGATAGATCGCCCCATGGACGTGTGCCTTGGGAAGCTGAAGTGACATATGATACTTGGATAGGTTTCGCTTACTGTTGGTGGTAGTCATTTTGAAGCCACCGAGTGGTGGGGAATCAGAGAGGGGAGCCTTGGCAAGCCTCCAACTGATTGCTCCACAGAGAGCAGGGCATAGGAGAAAGAGAGACTTAGTGTGTGATTGAGCACACTTCATTCAATCATTATGATAGGGGGTGGTGCAGGAAGGCACACAGGCAGGCACATAATTATGCTGTGTATTATCTCCATCTCATTCTGGTGGGCTTGCTGCTGGATGTGGGCACTGAGCATGAGAAAAGACGAGCTCTCTCTCTCTGATTCTGGCAGGTGGCAGCATGAGCAGGATGCACCTCTCTCTCCCCACTCTCTCTCTCTCTCTCTCTCTAGTGCAGGTGAGACATGGGCTTGAGCATGTCTCTTTCTCTCTCTCTTGTTCTAGTAGTGGAGAGTCTCTCTCTCTCTCCCCCCAAGTGTTCCCACTCCGTAGTGTAATGCTCATGCTGCCTCTTCCTCCTGCTGATGCCAGCCCCAATTTCCTGTGTCAACTCTACCTGCCCTGGGGTGGTCCACTTAGGGTGATGGATGAGGAGCTTCTGCTTCAGGGGGTGCTCTGCATCTCCACCCTCCTTGTGCGTCTTTGCGCCTTCTGGTTGCCCTGCTGCTGCCACCACTGTCTGAGCCTCTCAACTGCCTGCACCCTCCCCACCAAAGCATACTTCCTCAGGGTGAAGTCAGGCATATGAGCTGCCACACTCGCCTTCACCCTGGGGTCCAGCAGGTGACGAGTATGTATACCACCTTGTAAATAAGAGGGTCAAACCGCCTTCTCAGTCCCTCCTTCAAATTTGTACGAGGGCCACCACCTCTGGTACAAGCTGCTGCTTCTCCTCTCCCACCCCTTTGGTTCCTCAGGAAGCCTTCCATCCTCCTGATGTCATACCCCGCTGGGGAGTTCAGAAGCGTGCTCCGCTTAGGGGGACACCGGGGGGCCGAGAGGTTTCCCCGGGCCCGAGGACAGCGGCACCAGAAGCGGCAGAGGAACCGCCCCCCTCCTTCCCCGTGCCGGGGAACAGTGTAGCCCCACCCACAGTTGACACTCGCTCAGGGGTAGAACAGAGCACAGCAGGGCCAAGTAGGACCCGGAAGGAAGGCACACACCCCGTGCGGCGCTCCGCACGCTTACGGGAGCGCGCAGGGGGCGGGTCCAGGGATACAAAAGCCAGTGCCGAGAAGCACTCGGTGCTGGTGATTGAGCGGAGACTGGCCCCTTGAACGAAGCTAAATGTTTGAGTCCTGTATCTATTGAGAGTATTTTGGTGTTGCCTGAATCTTGTATAGTGTTTGCTTGATTGACATCCCTGCCCTCCATCCCCTGCCTGAGTGAACGGGAGCTTCAGTGAGCCTGCGAGTGTGTCTGTGTGAAATGCGAGCCCTCTCCCCTTCCCCCTCCTCCTGAGGCTAGCCCTTAGTTCCCTCTTCCCCCCCCATGAGAAGTGTGATACCTTGTGCCACTCCTGTGTCCCTGGGACCCCCTCCATTCCCCTCCAGGCACCATCTCCCCACAATTGACCGTTCCCCCCTCCTTGGTCGTGGGTTACGTGTGGAGGATAAGTCTGACAGGGGCTCAGACTCAATACACTCACCTGGTGCCCTATGATGATAGGGACCTGGGCACTGTGAGGCCTATAGGTCCAGTCACTATCCTGATGGGCATTTATTCCCAGAGAGAACCTTTCCAGGTCAGGAGTCTGAACCCATGAGTGGGGACCCCAGGGGTGTGGGTGGCGTGGCACTGGGCTAGCCTGAGGCCGCATTGTGGTTGTGCCCCCTCCCCCATGATAGAATAACCAGCCCTATCCCCTTCCATTCCCTTCCACTGCGTTGACCTAAACAATGGACATCGCCAAAGAAATGTCAGAGCTAATTCGAGCCGTGCAGGCCATCTCCATGGATGTACGGAACCTGCACGATAATCAGCAGAACCTAACCAGGGTAGTGGCTCAGCTTCAGGCTGCCCCCGTGGCTCCCCTCCCCATGGGGGGCAGGGGGGAGGCCCCATTCCAGGTCCTGAGAGACCTGTGGGGCACCTTCCCAGGGAGCCTTGAGGCCCCCAGATTGAAAAATTTATGGGGGATCGAAAGACCTTCCACGGGTTTATGGCCCTATGCCGGTTGACCTTCTCTATGCAACCTCAGACATACTCTATGGATACCCTCAAGGTAGCCTGTATTATCGGGAACTTGGGAGGTACCGCATTAGAGTGGGCAACTACCCTGCTCCAAGGGGATGCCCATTGCTATCCAATTACCCTGATTTCGTAAAAGAATTTATGACCCTCTTTGATCATCCCCACCGGGTGCGGGATGCGGAAATGGCCATCTTAGCCTTAAAACAAGGGTGTGGGGGGGTGTTGGAATACATCAACCAATTTTGGCAGTTAGCCTTAGAACTTCACTGGCCAAAGGAAGTCTTGCGGGTCATGTTTCGTAGGGGGTTGGGTGATGACCTAAAAGACCAGTTGGCGTTTATTGCCCTCCCTGAGTCGTGGGAGGACATAGCCACCATCACCATCCAAATAGAGGATCGCTTGGCAGAGAGGTGTCATGAAAGGAAGCAAAAGAACCGGGGGTTTTCCCCTCACCCAGCAGTCTTCACCTCAATCCCTACTGGGGCGGTGAAAGGATCAGACCCCAAACCCATGCAGATCAGCGCATCTCGGGGGCCGCTGACCAAGGAGGAAAGAGAAAGATGGCACCAGTCGCGGGCGTGCTTTTACTGTGGAGACCCTTCCCACTTTATCCGAGAATGTCCTTCTGTGCCTCCAGATCATCGCGGACCAGGAAACACCCGAGGCCAGGAAGGAGCAGGAACTCCCTGGCCATGAATGTAATACCTGCTACCCACACTGCATTATGGGCCCACTTGCGTATCCCCCTCACCATCCTGGTGAATGCAGGCTGCTCCATCATTGTCTGGGCTATGATAGACTCAGGAGCATCCCGGAATTTTATAGACGAGGGACTCCTGTGAGAACACAAGATCCCAACAACCCCCAAGAAAAATCCGAAGTTGGTTCATTCCATAGACGGATACCCTTTGATATCTGGACCCGTGAAGTCGCAAACAACCCCTCCGGTGCATCGTGGGGGCTCACCAGGAGACTCTTTCATTAGATATGGTTTGCACCCTGCTGTTTCGCGTAGTTCTGGGACTGCCTTGGCTGACCCTGCACAATCCCCAAGTGGACTGGACCACTCGTCGTATACAATTCGCCTCCCCAAACTGTCAAAAGATGTGTATCCACGTCGAGCCATCCAGTCATAAAACAGTAGCCAGAACCCAAGCGACGTCACCTTCATTGGGGTTCCTGCTACCCCCGGAATACGTGGATTTCATGGATGCTTTCAACAAAGTGCAAGCTACTGAACTGCCCCCTCACCGGACATATGATTGCCCTATTGACCTTGTTCTGGATAGTGAACCCCCTTTTGGATGAATCTACGCCTTGGCCACACCGGAACTGAAGACCCTTTGCCAGTACCTGGATGACAGTCTTCAAAGTGGGTTCATTCGACATTCATGTTTCCCAGCAGGGGCGTCTATATTTTTTGTACCGAAGAAGGATGGGGGGCTCCGCCCATGTGTTGATTACCGAGGTTTGAACGCCATCACGATTAAGAACAGATACCCCCTCCCCTTAATCCCAGAATTATTAAACCGACTGCAGGGGGCAACGATCTACAGTAAGCTCGATCTTCGGGGGCCCTATAACCTCTTGAGGGTAAAGGCCGGGGATGAGTGGAAAACTGCCTTCCGGACCAGATACGGTCACTATGAATACCAAGTAATGCCGTTCAGCTTGGCCAATGCTCCTGCTACCTTCCAGCATTTTATTAACGATATTTTACGAGACCTTTGGGATGTTTTCATTATCGCCTATTTAGACGATATCCTTATTTACTCCACCTCGCTGGACCAGCATCGTACCCATGTTTGCCAAGTCCTACAGAGACTAAGGGACAACAAACTATACTGCAAGGGGGAGAAATGTGTGTTCCATCTGACCACCATAGACTTCTTGGGGTTCATCATTTCCCCAACCTCAATCCAGATGGATGCGCGAAAGGTAGACGCGATCCAGCGATGGCCAACCCCCAAGGCGGTAAAACCCCTTCAACGCTTCCTTGGGAGTACAAACTACTACAGGCATTACATTCCCCAATATGCTGCCATCACCACTCCCCTTACGCACCTACTGAAGAAAAATCAACCCTACGTATGGGGCGAAAGTCAGCAGACAAGCTTCAACCTCCTAAAACGGGCATTTAGCTGAGCGCCACTCCTGCGACACCCCAGCTTCACTCAACCCTTTTGGGTGGGAAGCAGATGCCTCCAGTACCGCTATTGGGGTGGTCTTACTACAGGAGGCTCCCCCTGTTAAACACCCCCTACCTTGCGCCCATTACTCCCATCAACTTATGGCTGCAGAGCAAAATTACTCCATTTTTGACAGGGAACTTTTGACTATCAAGGCCGCCTTCAAGACTTGGCGGCACCACCTCGAAGGGGCCAAATACCCCGTCGAGGTAGTCACGGATCATAAGAACCTTACATTCTTGCAGACTTAAATAACGCACGCCACGCCCGATGGGCAGACTTCTTTGCTCGCTTCGATTTTCACATACAGTATTGACCGGGGCGCCTTAATATCTTAGCTGATGCCCTATCCCACTGCCACGAACGAGTAGAGGGAGACCAGCGACCGCAAGGGACTATCTTGCCGGCCAAGGTGTTCGCCACTTCCTATTTGACGGTAGAGCAACTAAAAAGGGCCAGCCAGGAGGAACTGCCCGATGCCCCCAATTCCGAATGGCAACTAAATGAGGGCCTATGGAAAAAGGCGGACCAAGTGCTGGCCCCTCCATCCTGTTGAGTTCCCTTAATGTGGGCCCACCATGACTCCCCTTTAGCTGGACACCCTGGGCCACGGCGTACGATCCAGATGATCCAAAGACACTTCTGGTGGCCGTCCTTAGCCTTGGACGTTCACAGCCACATCGAACACTGTGAGATCTGTGCACGGACAAAAATATCCCGGAGACCCCAGGTAGGGCTCCTTCAACTTGTGCCGCCCCCTCAAGGACCCTGACAAAGAGCTGGACTAGATTTTATTGTAGAGCTCCCTCCATCATGCTCGCATAACACCATCTTGGTCATGGTAGACAATTTTACAAAGTGGGCCCACTTCATAGTGTGCAAAGGCCTACCGTCTGCTCATCGAACTGCCCTCTTGTTTATATGCCACGTACTAAAATTACATGGATGCCCCAAAGAAATAAGAAGTGACCAAGGGTCCCAATTTACCTCCCGGTTTTGGAAGGCACTGTTTTCCGCCTGAAAGGTAACCTTAACTCCTACCACCGCGTATCACCCCGAAGCCAACAGGTAGGTGGAATGCATGAATGAAAACCTGGAACAATACCTCTGATGCTACACAACACATCTTCAAGACGATTGGTACTCATGGCTCCCCCTTGCTGAGTTTGCCCTGAACAACACCGCAAATGCCTCCCCGGGGGATTCCCCTTTCTTTGTATCGTACGGGTTCCACCCACAGATTGGGATACCGGATCTTCCCCCCTTGACAATCCCGGTCACTGGAGCCCTTGTCCGACGAATTCATGAAGCCCAGAAGGTGGTCCAAACCACCTTACAGCAAGTTCGACAATGTTACAAGGCTGCGGCGGATAAACATCGCACTCCCGCTCCCATGTTTCAGCCTGGAGACTTAGTATGGATGAATCATTGTCATTACCCCTCTACCAGGCCTTTTACGACACTTGACTTCCACTATATGGGTCCCTTTCCCGTCCTTAAACAGCTCAATGAGGTAACCTATAAACTTCGATTACCCTCCCATGTCCGCATCCATCCCACCTTCCACGTGGCTCTTTTGAAAAAAGCCCATCCTACGTGTCATGGTTCCCCTCCCCAGCTCCCAAGCCCGGCTTCCCCAGACATCGACTACGGAGTCCGGGCTATCTTATATGCCCATCGCCATTATGGTTGCCTACAATACCTCATTGATTGGGTGGGCAATCGCCCTGAGGAGAGATCTTGGGAACCGGTGGCCTCAGTCCTTGCACCCCTCTTGCTCCATGCGTTCCACCGTCCCTACCCTTCCAAGCCATCCCCTCTGTGGGGGATTGGGGGGGCTCGCAGGGGGGGTACTGCCATACCCCGCTGGGGAGGTCAGAAGTGTGCGCCGCTTAGGGGGGTACTGGGGGGCCGAGTGGCTTCCCCGGGTCCGAGGACAGCGGCATCAGAAGCGGCAGAGGAATTGCCCCCCTCCTTCCACGTGCCGGGGAACAGCATAGCCCCACCCACAGTTGATGATCGCTCAGGGGCAAAACAGAGCATGGCAGGGCCCAGTAGGACCTGGAAGGAAGCCACACACCCCGTGCGGTGCTCTGCACGCTTGCGGGAGCACACAGGGGGCGAGGCCAGGGATACAAAAGCCAGCGCTGAGAAGCACTCGGTGCTGGTGATTGAGCGGAGACCGGCCCCTTGAACGAAGCTAAGTGTTTGAGTCCTGTATCTATTGAGAGTATTTTGGTGTTACCTGAATCTTGTATAGTGTTAGCTTGATTGACATCCCTGCCCTCCATCCCCTGCCTGAGTGAACAGGAGCTTCGGTGAGATTGCGAGTGTATCTGTGCAAAGTGTGAGCCCTCTCCCCTTCCCCCTCCTCCCGAGGCTCGCCCTTAGTTCCCCCTTCCCCCCCCCGTGAGAAGTGTGATAACTTGTGCCGCTCCTGTGTCCCTGGGACCCCCTCCCTTCCCCTCCGGGCACTGTCTCCCCACTATTGCCCATTCCCCCCTCCTTGGTCATGGGTTACATGTGGTGGATAAGTCTGACAGGGGCTCAGACTCAATACACTCACCTGGTGCCCTATGATGATAGGGACCTGGGCACTGTGAGGCATATAGGTCCAGTCACTATCCTGATGGGCATTTATTCCCAGAGAGAACCTTTCCAAGTCAGGAGTCTGAGCCCGTGCGTGGGGACCCCAGGGGCGTGGGTGGTGCGACACCAGGCTAGCCTGAGGCCGCACCGGGATTGTGCCCCCTCCCCCATGATACCTGATGAGACTTTGGACCAGGGGGGTTACCTTGCTCAGGGTGGTCGTCACCACACTCAGGTTCTCCGTCACATCCTTAAAGGGCTTAGGGATGTGCATGGCCTGGGACATCATTGTCCACTCCTCCCATTCAATTAGCCTTTCCACCGCAATGTCCCCTTCTGAGGTTACCTCATGCAGGACCCGCTTCTGCTCTACCACATCCCCTATCATGCTCTATGTGGAGTTCCACCTGATGCTCACAACCTGCACAAGGCAGTGATCCTGCACCCCCATATCCACCTGCTTCTCCCTCAAGAGGTGTCCACCCTTCATTCTCCACCACCAGGTGAAGGGTCTGGGAAGTGATGGGGATGTGCTGGAACCCACCTTCCAGCACTGCCCTCTTCATTTTGCAGCATTATCCATTACCACGAACCCCCTGGCAAATGAGGCTTCCTCCATTAGTCACCCATCTACCATGGTGTCCAAAGCTCACCTTATGTTGATGGAAGTGCGGCTGTCATTAAAGACCTGGGCATGAAGCAGGGCCCAACTGTGCCCTGCCCCCTCACCCCTGCCACCTGATGCTCCTCCTCCTGTCACCCGCAGCTGCCACCAGTGAGCCGTCAGGACCAGGTAGGCAGGTTGCGAATTTCAGCTGCTCTAAATGTCTGTTGGGAAATGCACAACTGCCCCACCTACCTTGGACAGTTGCTCCCTCATCTTCTTCCTGACTGCCTGGTACAGGGAGGGCACTACCTGCCTGCTGAAGGTGGTGTGAGGGAAGCTGTTACTGGGGAACCAGCAGTGCCAACAACTTGCTGAATCACTGGTCCTCAATGATGCTGAAGGGCTGATCATCCAGGGCAATCATCTCCCCCAACCATCAGTTGATCTTGATTGCCGCTGGATGATGCATTCTGCCTTGGCCCAACTGCCCAAACCCCAGATCCTCCATTGTGGCCTGATGCTGCTGTTGCTGCTGCCACTGCTGCTGCTGACAGGGGGTTTGAGATGGGACTTGCTGTTGTCCCTCCTTCCCCTTGACATGAGAAGAGAAGGAAAGTCTGCTGCTGCTCATTCGTATTGCAGCAGGGAACTCACTCCTGTCCACACTGTCAGATGTATCTTGCATTATCAATTCCCTGTGCCAGGTCCTTAGGTGGGAATTCATGACATTGTTACTTAAATTGCCCCTCTTTATTCCCATGGCACACTACCTTCCCATAGTGCTGATACTGGGGGCCGCTGCCTTTGTCCCACAGGAGGAGCATCATGAGTGTCCTCACTCCGCTCATTGCTGCCCAGCTCCATGACACCACCCATGCTGAAGTTTCTGTTGCTACCACCTTGCAGCATGGGAAGAGAGAATGCCCTGATGCTACTTGTTGAAACACAGGAAGAGAACAGCAAGCCTGGGCTGCTGCTGCCAAGGTGGGGAAGGATGCCCTCAAATACCATCTCCCCCAAATCTTCAAAATCCCTGGAGCTGTCAGGGTTTGGGGGTGGGGGAGAGAGAGAAGGCGGGGCCAGTGATGCGTGCGGGGGTCCCCCTCCGGCGGCGCCGCTCGGCTCCTCCTGAGTGCACCTCCACCCTCATGAATAACAGCTGACCCTGTGCACGCAAGCATCAGCTCAGCATCCCAGGGTCTCCAAGCAACCGAGGACTCCCAGCGCATGCACAGGAGGAACCCGGAAGTGGGGCCATGACGTTCCATGCGTCTGCAGGCGAGGCACCAGGGCAGCCCTACTTAAGCCCCGCAGAAGCACTCGGTGTTGCTGGTGATCGGAAGTGGTACCGTGAGACTGGCCCCTGAGCATTGTTGCAGAGAATTGAACAGAGTGAGAGTATCTAGGAGAGAGAGAGAGAGAGAGATTGAACGAGTGCATTGAGCGACTGGTGAGTGATTGATCGAGTGAGTGAGCAGAGCGAGTGATTGGTGCGAGCGTGAACCTTGACCTTCCCCTATTTGCCGTGTTCCCCTGTTCCCGAGTGAGTGTCCTATCCCATCCTCTGGGTGTCCTTCGGGTCCTGGGTCCCCCTTCCCCATAACCACCACTGAACCTCACCCCTTTTCCCTGGATCCTTGTATGTGTGGGGGCACATAGAGTGGGCACCGTGTTATTCACCAGTCCCAATGATGAGCTTTGGCAGGGACCTGCTCATGTAGCCTGCTCCCATAGCCACTATAAGACCCTGAGGGACTATCTTGAAACCACAGGTGCCCTTGCAGCTGGTGGGCGAAGGTGTGTATGTGGGCAACCTCATTTCCCTATCCCTAACAGTATCACCAGCCACTCAGTGGACTTGATCCACTGTTTCCCACCTAGTTTAAAGGTAGGTGTATATAGAGCATGGGGCAGTAGGGGGAACTGGGCCCATTGGGGCAGAAGGTGGTGCTCCACCAGCCCGGACCAGAGAACCGTCCTTGGGGGAAGAAGTGCCCTCAGGGCTGACTGTCGGGCCTTTCCCCTTGACTTCCAACCCCGGGGATATGGTACCTTTAGATATAGTTCAAGGACTGCAATCCTTAGCTATGGATGTCCGAGACCTACAGGAACGTCCCTGAGAACTATACCCCCGAGATCATGAAGGCCCTAAAATAGCTAAGTTTAATGGGGATCGGAAAATATTTCATGGGTTCATGGCTCTCTGTGAGCTCGCGTTTTCCGTACAACCCCGGACGTATGCCTCAGATCAAGCTAAGGTGGCCTTTGTGATATGGCATTTAGAGGGATTGGCCTTGTCATGGGCCACCCCCCTGCTTATAAGTCAGGACCCCTTGATTCGTAATTTTGCTGCCTTCAAGAGAGAATTTACCTTCCTTTTTGATTATCCCCACCGAGTAAGGGATGCTATGAGACAGCTATCTTAGAATTAAAACAAGGGAGGGGATCATTGTTGGAATATGTGGCCCATTTCCAATAATTAGAAGTGGAATTAACCTGGCCCGACAAGGTCTTAAAGGTCCTGTTTAGGAAAGGATTAAGCGAAGAGATCAAGGACCAGTTAGCCTATACCCCATTACCTGACAAGTGGGCCGAACTAGTGACATTAACGATCCAGATCGACGAGCCCCTAGCAAAGAGATGACGAGAGCAACAGGGAAACCGAGGGGTGCCTCCCCGTCACTATGTTCCTCCCCCGACACGCCTGGAGCCCCTGAAGGTGGATACGGAGGAGCCGATGCAGTTAGGAGCCTCACGTGGACCCCTCTCCCTGGAGGAAAAAGAATGACACCAGCAGGGTCGCCTGTGCTTTTATTGTGGAGGTGTCTCCCACTTTGCCTGAAATTGCCCACAACTACCCCCAGCTCGACGACAGGCAGGAAACTTCCAAGGCCGAGATGAGCAGGGGGCATCTCGGTAAACGCTGCGTCACTCCTGAAGGACCTGGTGCTGACTGCTCCAGCCGGGCACTTGCAGGTAATCTTAACCCTTACCTGGGGAAAAAATCAGTCCCTAATCCGGCGGGCCCTCATAGACTCCGGGGCTTCGAATAACTTTATGGACCGAGAGGTAGTGCAAAAATGGACTCTTCCCGTGCAACCCCGGCCCCATGCAGAGGTAGTACACTCCATTGATGGATCACCTCTAGCATCCGGACCCGTGAAGTACTGCATGCAGGGGCTGCATGGGCACATAGGCAACCATAAGGAGGACCTTCAGTTCGATATTGTTCAAACTCCCCTGTTTCCCATTGTACTCGAGATACCGTGGCTACAATGCCACAACCCTCAGATTGATTGGAGTACTGGGGTGGTGAAATTTCAGTCACCACATTGCCAGGAGTTCCGTTTATTAACGTCTCTGATCCAGTGCGCCAGGCCTGGGCTTGGCTTGTCAATGACACCCCCCATGCCAGACCTTCCCGTTGGCTATCGAGATTTACAAAAAGTTTTCTGTGAACAAGAAGCAGCCACTCTCCCACCCCTTCGGGCATACAATTGGCCCATTGAGTTACTTCCTGGCTCTGAGCCGCCCTATGGACGCATTTATGCGGTTGCAGAGCCCGAGTTGAAGGCCTTAAAAACCTACCTCGATGAACATTTAAAATGAGGGTTTATCCACCATTCTGTATCTCCTGCAGGGGCCCTGATCTTTTTTGTGTCCAAGAAGGATGGAAGTCTCCGTCCTTGCATAGATTATCGGGGCCTCAATGACATTATCATAAAAAACTGATACCCCCTGCTACTGATACCCGAATTACTGACCAGGGTACAGGAAGCTCAAATTTACACTAAACTGGATCTGCGGGGGGCGTATAACTTGTTGCGAATTCAAGCCGGAGACGAATGGAAGACGGCCTTCTGCACACGATATGGGCACTTCGAGTACCGAGTGATGCCGTTCGGCCTGGCCAATGCCTCCGCCGCGTTTCAAGACTTGATGAACGATCTGTTTTGAGATATTCTAGACATATTTGTGATTATCTATTTAGATGATATTCTAATTTTCTCAGCCACAGAATCGGAGCATATCCAACACGTACGAATGGATCTCCAACGTTTATATCAAAATCAGTTGTATTGTAAGTTAGAAAAATGTATATTCCATGTCACCTCGGTTGCCTTCCTAGGATTCAATATCTCTCCCCACAGTATCGAGATGCAGCAGCAAAAGGTGTAAGCAATTGAACAATGGACAGCACCAAATAATGTAAAGGCCCTTCAGAGGTTCCTTGGTATTACTAACTACTACCAACAGTATATTCCTGACTACACTTACCTCACAGCTCTCTTAACTCAGTTGTTAAAAAAGGGGAATCCCTATAGCTGGGGGCCAGACCAACAAAGGGTCTTTGCAACCCTAAAACGAGTCTTTATGCAGGCCCCGATTTTGCAGCATCCTGATCCCTCCAAACCCTGCACCGTGGAAACTGATGCATCTAGTATGGCCCTAGGCCCCATTCTCCTACAACCAGGACCAGACGGCAGCCCCTTGCTTCCATGCGCCTTCTATTCCAGGCAGCTTACGTGTGCGGAACAGAATTATACAATTCTCGATAGAGAGTTGTTGGCCATTAGAGCAGCCTTGGAGACATGGCACCCACACCTAGAGGGGGCTCAATATCCAGTGATTGTTATCACTGATCATAAAAATGTAACTTTCCTTGGCACTGCAAGAATTACTAATGCAAGACACACTCGCTGGACGTTGTTGTTTGTACATTTTAATTTCTCTATACAGTACCGACCGGGGCACCAGAATGTGTTGGTGGATGCCCTCTCCCGATGCCAAGAAGCAGAAGACTGACCGGTGGATCGAGGACTACTGCTCTTGCCACCACAAGTCTTTGCCGGGACCTGGAAACCATCATTGTCACGTCTTCGCAGCCGCTCTCGAGAGGACACAGACCTACAAAAGGATCCACGCCTCCAGAGTAAGAATAACCTTCTTTATCTCAAGGACTGAGTAGCAGTTACAGCAACAGAAAGGTGGGGCCTCCTTTGGGCCCATCATGACGCTCCCTTGGCAGGTCACCCGGGGCAACGGGGCACCTTCCACTTACTACAACAACACTATTGGTGGCCTTCCTTATGCACCGACGTCCGCAGATACGTTGAGGGATGCACTGTCTCTGCAAGTACCAAGGTTCCCCAGAAATGCCCTCAGGGATTATTGCAACTTGTTGAACTCCCCCAAGGGCCATGGAAATGTATCGGAATGGACTTTATTGTAGAGCTCCCTCCTTCCAAGACATTCACCACCATTTTAGTGGTCATAGACCACTTCAGAAAATTAGGGCATTTTATTCCCTGTAAAGGACTCCCAACGGCAGTTCAAACTGCGCAACTTGTTGTGCAAAATATTATCAAATTACATGGACTCCCCGCAGAAATTGTAACAGACCGGGGAGTACAGTTTGTATCACGATTCTGGAAAGCTTTGTTTTCTATGTTACAGGTTTCTTTGAAGCCAACCACAACATATCATCCACAGGGTAATGGCCAGGTCGAGCAGGTTAATCAGACACTCAAACAGTACCTACGCTGTTACTGTCATTATCTTCAGGATGATTGGGCCCA